>CM076572.1:1143205890-1143524946 GCA_034641835.2 Pinus albicaulis
GAAGGAGTCGGGGAAGAAGGTGATTTCTCTAAGGAGTGATAACGGTGGTGAATTCATCTCGGCTGAATTCAAGGAGTTCTGCAGCACAGAAGGGATTCGGAGAGAGCTCATCGCACCCCATAACCCACAGCAGAACGGGGTGGCTGAGCGGAAGAACAGAACGATCGTGGGTGCTGCACGGGCGATGTTGCATGATCGGGGCCTACCCCTTCACTTGTGGGCTGAGGCATGCAATACAGCAGTGTATGTGCAGAACCGTTGTCCTCACAAGGTTCTTGGCATGAGTACACCGGAGGAGGCTTATTCTGGTAAGAGACCTGACATTTCTCATTTGAGAATTTTTGGTTCTTCTGTCTACATGCATGTGACGAAGGATGCCAGAAAGAAGCTGGATCCGACCGCAGAGGTTGGAATATTTGTGGGGTACACTGATACACCTCACAACTATCGGGTGTATGTGCCAGACAGTCGCAAGACTGTTGTGCGACGGGATATCAAATTTCAGGAGGAGAAAGCCATGCAGTGTTCGCTTGAGAGGGAGCTACACTTGCATGCGGATGAGGAGCTGTTAGTTCCTAAGGAGGAGCTTCCGGATGTGGATCAGCCACAAGAGGAGGTTCAGGAGGTGGAAGAAACCACCCAGGCAGCGCCAACCATCAGAGGGCGCATGCGCACTACAGAAGCTGAGCGACTGGCTCAGGATGTAGAGAAGGTTGTAGGACCACCTACAGCACAGCGCAGACAGAGACAGTCACCGGATCGGTACACTGGATACATGGCTCTTGTGAGTCAATGTGTTGTGATGGAGCCATCCTCTTTTGAGGAAGCTGTGGAGGAACCCCACATGGACCAGATCTGGCATAATCAAGAGAATATGATTGAATGGAAGAACGTGGGTGCAGTAGGAAAAGGAGATTGTCCCAAGACCGGTTGGGAAATCAGTGGTGGGTTCGCGATGGATCTACAAGGTGAAGCAGGCGGCTGACGGGAGTGTGGAGAAGTACAGGGCGAGATTTGTCGCCCGTGGCTTCTCACAGATCGAGGGGATTGACTATGAGGAGACTTTTGCACCTGTCGCAAGGTACTCTTCCATACGGACGATCCTTGCTCTCTCAGCGCAGATGGGGTGGCACATTCATCGGATGGATGTGAAGACTGCGTTCCTCAATGGAGTTATTGAGGAGGAGGTGTACATAGAGCAGCCTGAAGGTTTTGAGATCTTCAGCAGTGAGTCGCATGTGTGCCGACTCAAGAGAGCACTGTACGGGCTGAAGCAAGCACCTCGTGCTTGGTACACTCGGATAGACAGCTACTTCACCGGGCTTGGATTCTCCCAGAGTGAGGCGGATCCAAACCTGTACCAGATTGTGGTGGAGGGGAAGCTGTTGATCATCGTACTGTATGTAGATGATCTGATTTTGACTGGCGATGAGCAGTTGATGCTTTCATGCAAGGAGGATCTTGCACGAGAGTTTGAGATGAAGGACCTGGGCATCCTTCATTATTTCCTGGGATTGGAGATTTGGCAGCGCAGTGGAGGACTGTTTGTTTCTCAGGGCAAGTATGCCCGGGAGATTTTGGAGAGGTTCAACATGCAAGGCTACAAGCCTGTTGACACTCCTCTTCCTGGTGGTTGGAGGAAGGAGGATGCTACTTCAATGGAGGTAGTGGATGCCACTGTCTATCGACAGTTGGTGGGGTCGCTTATGTATCTGGTCAATACACGACCCGATATATGCTATGCAGTTAACCAGCTTTCGCAAGATATGGTTAAGCCTACCAAGCTCTTTTGGAAGGCGGGCAAGCATGTATTACGCTATATCAGAGGCACATCGGGATATGGTCTATAGTACAGACAGGAGGATGGAGTGAAGCTTTCTGGTTTCACTGATGCAGATTGGGCAGGGAGTCCAACGGATCGAAAGAGCACTTCTGGAGGAGTTTTTAGCATTAGGTCAACAGCAGTTTCCTGGTACAGCAGGAAGCAGAGATCCGTGGCACTCAGTTCAGCAGAGGCCGAGTACATGGCAGCAAGTTTGGCTGCATGCGAGGCTATTTGGATGAGGAAGATCCTCGCAGGTTTGTTCAGGTTGCATTTGGAGCCTACGGTGATCTACTGTGATAACCAGAGCTGCATCAAGCTCTCGGCTAATCCAGTATTTCATGATAGGTCCAAACATATCGACATCAGGTACCATCATATCAGAGATTGTGTTCAGCGGAGGATCATGATGCTTTCATATGCTCCCACGGAGGATCAGGATGCCGACATCCTGACGAAGGCGCTCACCAGGAGCAAGTTCGAATTCCACAGAGGCAGGATAGGGGTTGCAGATAATCCATATCTTGCTGAGAGGGAGTGTTGAAAATGCAGCAAGATAATGGAGCTTAGTGAAATGAAGTCGCCTTCACTAAGTGGGCCCGCAGGCAAATTTTGGCGCAAAGTCTATTTTTAGACTATGTCTATTTTTAGACATATGGAGCATGGTCCGGGGATTCCAGTATGAGATTCTTGGAGCATTGGTCATGTTGTTAAAAATAGATGGGACTCTATTTTTTGGACCTATAGGTCGAAGTCTATTTTTAGACTGCCTCTCCTTAAAATAGGGAAGTCAAATATTATTTACCCTTAATAATATTTGGACTCTAAACAGCAGTTTACTCTCTTGGAGCACTTCAGTTCGAGCCTTGGAAGTGGCTCATGCATCTAACAGAGGAATTACGCTATTCCCAAGGGTTTGATGGCATCATGCATGGTTGACTTCAGTTAGGACTTCAGTGGCAGAAGTTTGGTGGAGTTAATGAGACAACTAGTGGAGTTGTGTTCTGTTTAATTTAGTTGAACTGGTTGAGATTAGTTTAACTAGCTAATCAACTAGTAATGAGTGGAGTGAATTAAATATTATTTAATTCATTAATTAATAACTCATTATTCAACTCAAGAACACATCAGTTCACTACAGTGCATGATCAGTTCAGTGGAGACCAGTGAAAGAGGTAGATGAAAGGGTGGAGTTAGCTATCAGTGGCGACATCGGTTGTGCATGAGATTTGCACCACACTTGGAGGAATTGCCCATGATGATTGCGCTGTCAAGCCAAGGAGATTCGAACCTTGGATATCTATATAGACAGGCCTGGATTGCGCAATAGAGGCAAGGCAATTAATTAGTGATTTTGAACCGTGTTTTATTAGCCCCGACTAGTTCGTGTGTAACTTCATGAGATAGTACTGAGTACTTGTGAGGAGTATTGTACTGAGTTTGTTACATGTTTTCTCCATTATAATATACACAATAGCTGCGGGGTTTTCAGCTATAAGCTTTCCCCATACATACCGTGTTAATGTGTATGATGATTTGATGTGCTATCGCTTGTTTTATTTCCGCATGTTTGATGATCTGAGTGGAAGAGATTATGTGTTGCATATAAATTCGAATTGTATGTGATCAGGATAGTCTCGGTGGATAATTAATCATTATTCAGCAAATTTCTACTCTTTCAACTAGGGAGAACTCCATCCACCTGTGCAATCAAACATCGTGCGTCATCCCGCCGTAACTTGCTTTGTTGTCCTCTTTATTTCAGAACAGAAGTGGGTCAGTCACAAAGACATCATTCTTGGCTGACAGATTCAGTGCAAAGGTCAAAACCTCTATTGGACTCACAAAGAGTCTCCTACCAACCCGAAGTTGGTTTATCTGACCTGAAGTCAGTAGGAGGTCTGAAACCTCACTAGACTTGATCCCAGATCAAGTGGTTGGACCGTGCCATCCTAGATAAAGAGTACAGCAATCTCTGATGCATCCATCAGTCTTTGCTACTAGTCTCTAGATTTTCGCACCTCATTGGCCAAATGAGAGGTACTTCCAATGAGTCCAGAACTCAAATGAGTAGGATGCATACGGGGCAGAGATCATGAGAGGCGAACCAACTCAATGATCATAACGGTGGGGGCACAAGCACACCAACAAGGTTCGGCAAGCCTAGCCCTGTGGTTGCTTATAGCTCCGAGAAGCTATCCCCAAAGCCCCCCAGAGCTCCCAGAGCTTATCGTCCAACAGGACCCTGGAGTGTAAAAACTCTGGTAAACTTGATAAATATATATATTATTAATGATGAAAAGATGAGATGATTACAATGAGGGATTGCGTAGGCTTTAAATATAGCCTCAAGGTGTCCCTTGGCGAAGAGGCATGATCTTTGATCATGCGTTTTCAGTTAATAACCTAAGATAACTAAATCTAATTAATAAATAATAATAAAATATACATAAGACTGCCCCTCTCTTAAGATGCTTTGTCCTCAAAGCATATGTAACGATGGACAATGTTGACGAACGCCTGGGTTTCTTGAGCGGCGGGCTCTTGCTTCCCACATTTTAAAAAGATCGTGGAGCATATTCTCGAGTTCAACCTTTTGTTGATCTGGATAGTGAAAATATCTAATATCGACAGGGTCGGATCCTGTCTTGACTTTTGGTGACTCGTCGTGGCTCTCTTTTGAAGATAACATTTCTAACTTATGACATTGTACTGTAGATGTTGGCTCTCCTATTTGAATCATCTTCGTCATCAGAGAGGAAGATACGACTTGATTTTCTGGGGCTTGGAATCCATACAACTTGTATTTCTGCCCTTTCCACTTAAAACTTATAAACTGCTTCTGATGGTTGGCAGAATAAGTACCTAGAGTTCGTAGCCATTGAATTCCTAAGACCACATCTACTCCTCGTAATGGAACGGTGTAGAACAGAGATTCTAAATGAAAGTCTTTAATCTGCAATTTGACTTTATGGCATTTTCCTACTTGTTCAATCTTCTTACCATCGGCCACCATTACCTTCATATTAGGCATGGGAAAAGCAAAGAGGTTGAGTCTTTTGGCCATGGTTGAATCTAGAAAATTGTGCGTGTTGCCTGTGTCTATTAGAACCATTACATTGTTTTTCTTAATGTGTCCTCTTAACCTTAGGGTTTGAGGTTGTAATATGCCTGTCATAGCTGATAATGACACTTGCGGAATAGTTTCGCCATCCACTTCTGGAGAGAACTCTAAGTTGTCTTCTAATCCCTCTATACATGAATCAGTACTGTTAGCATCATTAGTTGCTTCACAACTATATAGATTCTTCGCTTTTCCATTAGCACATTTGTGCTTAGGGTCCCAGTTTTCACTGCATCGTTTGCACTTGCCCTCTCGCATTCTTTGTTTTTCCAAACTAGATTTTTCTTCTTCACGAAGATGGACAGGGACATATTTTGTGTCATCTACATTTTCAGATTGAGGAAACCATCGTCTCGAATATACTTTTTATGGTTTTGATAATCTTTCAAATTTCTTTTCAGCAGCTTTTGCTTTTTGCCTTGCTACTTCTACGGACGTAATTTCATGTAGTTCGAGCTCTTCTTGTATGTGGATTTTAAGTCCTGAGATGTAAGCCTGGATTAGACAAGATTCGGACAATCCGGGTACTCGTGTTGCCAAGGTCTCCCATTCTCGAGTGTACTCATCCACATCTCCTTTTTGGCGTAATTTGATAAACGTTGAAAAGAATTTTTCTTCTTTTATACCTTGAAACCTTTTGAAGAACGCATCATTAAATTTCCTCCAACTGATAGCGAGCGTCGTCTTTTTCCACCACATATACCAATTATATGCTTCTCCTTCCATTTTCATGGAAGCATGTTTAATTTTTTCATCATCACTAGTAATGTCATAAATTTCAAAATATTCTTCTACCTTATTAAGCCATGCAACGCTATTTTTTTCATTACCATCAAATTTGGGTAGATCGATCTTGGCTTTACGCTGATATGCTAATGGTGGAACAAGAAGGGGATATTGATTAGCAAATGCATTCCAGAGCTGCTTGTTTTGAAAATCTGCATTACTATCTTCTTGATGATGTGGGGAATCCGTTTTTTCCTGATGCTCTTCCGAGTTCCCTGAATCTGCGGAACTGTTTTGTTGATTTGGTTCCCTGTTAGGAGATGTTGGGGATTGTGTCTGACTCAACTTATCTATTTTATCATTTAGTTTGTTGAAGAGTTCTGTCATATTGTTCATTGCTTCGTTCTGCTTGTTCATTGCTTCTGTGGTCTCCTGATGATTTAGCCACATTTGTCTTTCTATGCGATTTTTCGTATCATGAATTTTTTTGATGTCATTGGAGTGCCCTGCAACTGTACCTTCCAGATTGACTAATCTTTTTCCGAATTCTTCGGAACTGTTATTGATCTGTTTCTCGAGATCTACCAATTTCTTCTGGAATTCAGCCATCGACATCGAAGAAGACATTGAACGTGTATGAGGTGGAGAGTATCTTTCTGCCAGTTTCTCCTCTCTTTTTTTTTTTTTTGAATTAATTAATTAATTAATATTTAATTAATTAATTAATTAATAAAAAAAAAATTTAAAACTATATAATTATTATATATATATAATTTTTAATTAAAAATTATATAATATATATAATTTAATTATATAATTATTATTATATATATAATTATTTAAATGGAAATTATATAATATATAAATAAACTATATAATTATAATATATATATATATATATAATGATCAATTAATTTATATAATATATATTTTATATAATTAAAAAAATCGTTTTTTTTTTTTAAACTTGCCCGTTCACAACAAATCGATTTATACTTTTAACAAATCGATTTTTTTTTTAATATATCGATGCACCTGTTCACGATTTTTTTTTAAAACGTAAGTTTGTTTGTTGCTGTGGCACAACACCGGACAAAATCGAAGACGGAATATAGGATCGCAAATGTGCAGGTTCTTTAATCCAGTGCAGCCGGTAGGGTTGAACAGCGTTGAAGAATAACGAGGGCCATTACCCGTCCAGATTTAAACAGCCGTCCAAAATTATGCAGCCGTATATATCGATGCTCTGATACCAATGGAGTTGTGAGTTGTGTAGGAACGACTCGTGCAGCAAGAGGGTGTAATGTAGCGTAGTGAGATATGTGAGGGGAGGGCGTAAGGAAGATTGGGTGCAATTCTGCACTTGGTTTAAAAAATTTCTGAAATTTCCGTCGAGATTTTTTTTTTTTTTTAACCTGACGATCACACAGATCCAGAAGAGCGATGGCTCCGATACCAATGGAGTGTAAAAACTCTGGTAAACTTGATAAATATATATATTATTAATGATGAAAAGATGAGATGATTACAATGAGGGATCGCCTAGGCTTTAAATATAGCCTCAAGGTGTCCCTTGGCGAAGAGGCATGATCTTTGATCATGCCTTTTCAGTTAATAACCTAAGATAACTAAATCTAATTAATAAATAATAATAAAATATACATAAGAGACCCTCAGAATAGGGTCGTTCCACAATACCAAGATTCTCATAGAGAGTTAGGAACATGACCTTCCTCAAGGGCATTGTGAGAATATCCGCGACCTGCTCATCGGTTCCTATATGATCGAGTCTTACGACGCCTCGCTGTACCATATCTCGGATAAAGTGGTAAAGCCATCAACATGCTTGGATCGTTCGTGGAACACGGGATTCTATGACAAATGAATCCCCCTCTAGTTATCACAAGGATAACAGTGGCATCTAGCACATGCTCGAACAGCTCACTGAAGAGCTTTTGCAACCAAGTGACTTCATAATAGGCCATACATGTTACAATGTATTCGGCCTCAGCGGTGCTCAAGGCTACCGACTTCAGTTTCCTACCCGAAGCAGATCTATGTGTGAAGCAGTGCTTTAAAAACCGGCCGGTTTGAACCGGTAACTGGCCAAACCGGCCGGTTAGATAGCCCACCGGTCGAAACCGGCCAGGCAACCCGGCTACCTAGGGCATTTCACCTGTTTTTTGAAAAAACCGGACCTAACCAGCCGGTTAGGAACGGAACCGGCCGGTTTATGCATAAACCGGCCGGTTTCGTTCCTAACCGGCCGGTTAGGTGCTAACTCATCCGCGGACCCACATTTTCGGCGACAGTTATGTTTTAGCGTTGATTTGGAGCCAATGGGAGGGTTCATTTAGCTACTCTTTCCCTATGTGGACCCACGCACGGCCAGAAATGAGTTTTAGGGCTGATGTGGAGGTAAGGCAAGCATTGACATTTCATGGTAATGTTAAATTCTTAAAGTAAAAGGATGAAATCCTTTTACTTAAATTTTTAACATTACCATGAAATGACTCAGGATGTTTAAGAGTGGTTTCGACCTCATTGGATTTCATATGGAGAAACTAGAATTTTAGGTTTCACTCAAAATTCAGCAGACTTAATGGTTTTCAGGGTTTCATGGTTTGGGAATTTGCAATGTTCCCATTTGATTCTATCATGTGTAAGAGTATGATATTGGCATTTGATCAAGAGCATGAAGTCCTTTAAGAACCTTGATGTACCCTTCAATCAAAGGAAAACAACTAGTTAGACATGCTAATCTTTTTCTATCGCATTTTAAGGTTGAGGAAATGAACCCTTCACTCAAACCAAAATCATTGGTAAGGCATGTGAAACTTTTCAATTTCTATCATGTTATAAGGTTGATCAATCCAAGTCTGAAGACTTTGAGCTAGATGATGTTTATGTATCTCTTGTTGATGATCCCATTTCTAGTAGCGATGAATCAATGATGAGTTTCATGAGAGACCATGTTGCTCAGTGATTTGTAGTTTTGATGTCTATTTTTGCTACTAATACTACTACTAAAGTTGTAGAGGAGTTTTAGGAGTCCTCAAACTTTGAGCCATATTATTTATGTAGCTCATGTTGATGATCCCTTGTCTAGTAGTGGTGATGATTTTGATCATGATGAGGAGTGATCATGTTGTTGATCACTAATATGTAGTCTTGTATTAGGCCAATGGCCTCATAGCTTATAGCATTGTTTTTGGACTTTATGGGCCATTTGGAGCCTCATTGCTTATGTATTTTTCGATGATATGTATTGCACTCGGTGCCATTTTGATATATTCACCTTTGCATGGTATATAAATGAGCAAACTTTGCATATTTTGTCTCTATTGGCTTGGAATCATGGCTGCAAATCTTAAAAATAGTTTTTTTTATTAAAAAAATAATTATTTAATGTATTTTTTTTAAACCGGTTCATTGGCATCTGACCGCTCCCGGTTAGACCGGTTCCGGTTAGAAACCCGGTTCATTAGGCCACCGGTCCGGTCACCGGTTCCGGTTTTTAAAACATTGGTGTGAAGTAGCATCCAAATGTGCTCTTGCGATCTACTACACTGCCAGCCCAATCGGCATCATTATATCCATGGAGTGTCATACTCCCGGCAGTGTATCTCAGCCCATGGTTTATCGTGCCTCAGAGATATCTCAAGAGTTTCTTGGCACCAACCCAGTGAATGTTATGATCAATCATGTGTTGACTCAAAGTGTTCACTGCACAACATACGTCTGGACGAGTGTTCACTAAGAACATCAAGGCTCCTACGAGTTGACGATACTCAGTAGGATTTGCTAACACGGGCCCAGCAGCGCTGCCACTCAGCTTCTTAAAGTTGAGTTCCATCGATGTCGACACGGACTTATAGTCCACCATACTAGAAGCTTCATAATGTATTTTCCTTGAGAGGGGAAAATCTTTCCAGGTCTCTGGCAGACCTCCAGGCCTAGGCATCAGTCCTAGATCCTTCATCTCGAACTCAGCAGTAAGCTCCCTCTTACACTGATGAATGAGAGGGTCAGGACCTGTCAGGAAGAGATCGTCCACATACAGCACCAGAATGAGAGGCTTCTCTCTATCAACCTTGAAGTAAAGGTTTGGATCAGCATTGCTATGAGTGAAGCCCAGCTTCATCAAGTAGCTATCTATCCTCTTGTACCAAACTCTGGGTGCTTGCTTCAGCCCATAGAGGGCTTTCTTCAACCTTCAAACATGGGTGTCTCGATCCTAGGATTCGAACCCCAAAGGTTTCTCTACATACACCTCTTCCTTTATCGCACCATGCAGAAATGCGGTCTTTACATCCATCTGATGAAGACTCCATCCTTGCGTAGCAGCAAGGGCTATTATTGGTCGAATGGTGGTATAATGTGCCACAGGTGCAAATATGTCATCATAGTCTATTCCTTCCTTTTGAGAGAAGCCACGGGCAACGAATCTTGCCTTGAACTTTACAGCACTTCCATCAGATCCATGCTTGATCTTGTAGATCCATTTCGCTGTGACAACTGCTTTGTCCTCCGATCTTGGGACCACATCCCAGACATCATTCTTCATTATGGACTCATACTCTTCATGCATAGCATCCTTCCAGACTTGATGCTTTACGGCTTCCTCAAAGGATCCAGGCTCAGATTGTACAATAGTACTCATGGCAGCTAGATACCCTTGGTATCAACTCAGCTTCTTGCTTTCACGGAATGTCCCCCTTGGGGCCATATGTCCCTCAGCGTCCTCGAGAGTGTCCCTAAGCCATGATGGTCTCTTCCCTAGTGAAGGAGGTGGATCAATCGGCTCCATCGGTCCTTCAATATCAGGCATCGTCTCATCCTTTGGTTCTTCTTGATTTCCAGACCTTTCTTCATGATCTTCCTCGGATCTCGAAAGATTGACTACTTTCTTCAGGGAAGCATCTTCGTCAAAAGTGACATCGTGGCATATCTCCACTTCCCTTTGACCAGGCACATAGACTCTATAGGCCTTTGAAATTTCACTCTAGCCCACAAACATTGTGGTCTCCCTCTTGATGCTAGCTCCTCTGCAAACGTTCTTAAACTTGTTTGTCTCATATAATAAGAACATCCTCCCAAGGATGTCACGGGCAACATACCAAACATATCAGAATGTATCAATGCAAGACATCAGATGTCTTTGTGACGCTTGAGGGGAGAGGTCTCCTTGTGTGTTTTCCTTCAGCACAACCCTGCCATACACCTTCATGATAGTGAAGGTGTCCAAACCTCCGGTGTCATAGTATCACATGTCATCGCTCCCAGTGGACTTCCTCCAACCTGGTAGAGTGTATCAACTCTAAACCCAATCGTGATAGCTTCCTTGAAGCTCTTCTTCCACATGCATACCTTTTCATCAATGAATGCCATATTGAAACCTTTGTCTTCCATGGTCGATATAGACACGAGATTCTTCTTCAAATTTGGTACATAGAGTACATCTTGCAAACTGAGGACTTGCCCTTGAGACAAGTGGAGGGTCACAGTCCCTGTCCCTTTCATGGGATATGTGGAATTATCTCCAAGGATAATTTCTAGATTCGTGTCCTTCTCAACTATATCAAAGAGTGATTCGTTGAACCCAGTGATGTGCCTTGAGGCACCACTATCCATCAGACATCCATAGTGTTGGGTGGAGATGCAGCAGAGAGGGAAGATACAAGAATGAATTCATTTCTTTTATCAACAACATTTGATTCCTCATACCTGGAATTTCTTGACCTTTTGAAAGGTTGATCATTTCCGTCGGAGGAATCCTTCCTCTTTCCCTGGAACCTATTGTTCCTTTGAATTCCATTCCTCTGATTGTTGTTGTTATCATCACTATCGGGAGAATCCTTCTTGAAAGGACATTATCTAGCATGGTGACCTGGCCTATGACAAGTGAAACACTTGCCCTTCTTTCCTTGAGCCCCTGCTCTTCCTTTGTTCTTTGGACCACCAAAGTTCTTCTTTCTAGAATGAGCAGCGTAGGCAGTATTTCCTTCATTTTCATACTCCTTCATTCTTGTCTCTTCTTGAATGCATCTTGACAGTACCTCGTCAAAGTTAGGTATCATATTATTATTGAGAATGGTAGTGTTGAATACATGCCATTCATATGGAAGCCCTCCAAGTGCAGTAAGTACCATCTCTCGATCAGCTATTGTCTCTCCAATAGCCAGCAGATTGTTCCTGATCTCGGTCAGTTTCAGAAAGTATGTTTGGACAAACTCATCCCTGCCTTTCTTCAGATTCTTCAATTGATTCTTGAAGAATAGCACCTGGTTTGCATTGTTTGCTTTGAACATTTGGATCAGCTTATCATACATCTCTTTGGATGTGCCTAGCTCAAAAATGTAGGACACCAGACCATTATAAATGGATTCCCTGATCATCAACTTTGATCTCCCCTTTCTTATACTTTGTTTTGGCAGCAACAGTAGCAGTGGATGGAGGTTCTTGGATTTTACCCTGCACATAGTCCATGACATCTTGGTCTTCTAATTTAAGATCCAATATCATCTTCCAAGCATGGAAGTCATCCTTCCCAGTCAGCTTGTCATCCTCCGTGAAGCCATAGTTTGTGGAACCCATTTTCTCTTTGGTGATTGCTACAAATTAGGGCTTGTCTTCACCTCAGCCCCGATACCATGTTAATTTATGTAGATGTTCTATGCTTGATGCAAATTTACTTTTACGATAAAGTAAAATGTTGATAGAACATACCGTGGATCTATGGAAGACAAGTCAGAAACAGATAAAAGTGTTGGTGCATTATGGCGGTCAACAGGATACTTCAACAACAAAGACTCCTTGGTCAACCAACCCAGCATGTGTCACAACAACCCTCAAAACAGCCACACGGTCAACTCAAAGTCAACCCTAGAAAAGTCAATGTTGTACAGAAAAGTCAACGCAGTACAACAGCAAGAAAGTCAACGCAGCTCGGTCTTCGGTCAACCTTTGACCTCAATTTTTGTGCCAATGTGTACAGCCTTCCAAGATCGAAGTCTCTACCAAAAATCAGCCTCTTTGGACCATGGTTTGACCAAAGTCAACGCTGGTCAAACTAGTGTGGAAACCCTAGCTGCAGTGATTCGTCCAAACCGTAGCTGCAGCAACTTCGTCCTTCTTCCAACGTGTGAACCGAAAACTGCTTCCCAGGAGCTCGTACTCAATTAGAGGAGGAGATGTGTTGTGAGAGATGAGATGAGTGAAAAAGTCCTCCAACGTTGACTCTATTTATACCAATCACTGAGGTGTGTGACACATCTGCTGGGGGTGTAAAACCTTAAGGCCGACCTACACATATTTGAAATTATCAAAAATAAATGTTCTGCTCATCAGATTAAAATCAATTTTAGATCGATCTTACACCTCTCTAAAAGAGGAACCCAATACAAATATTGGTATCTTCATCTGAGCATCACCCATGGAGTTTGGACCTAGTTGTCCAATTTTAACATACTTCAAAATCTCAACACAACAATGTCTTTAATCTATCCCAACATGCTATCCATTTGCTCATACACCTCCCCAATTGCTTTCCGATCTGAATCTGCAAACTTGATCATGTAATAAATTGGTTTGGTGAATTGCAAAACATATTTAACCTGTGACCAAAAGTACATGTCAAGAAAAGTGTCCTAGGCTACATTAGCACCATCTCTATCAGTGTTAATTTCCTCCCATGATTCAGCTGTGACCATATTAGTTAAATCTTGTCTCACCTTCACTAGTCACCTAAAGGTGAGGTAATAACTTGCAAATCTTGTTTTTGCAAGTTTAAGCAACTGAAACTTGAAGTACCATAGAAGTAGTTTACCCTTGTATGCCCTGTGATAAATTTAATCAGTTGCTTCCTCTCTTGTAAACCTCATCAATCCACCCACATTCTTTATGCTTCACAATATCATGCATCAAAAGGTTCAATGTGTGCACCAAGCACCCAGACCAAAATATGTGTGGATGAGTACGCTCAATAATTTTTCCTGCTCCGTTACAATTTGTTGCATTATTTGTGATCACTTGAACCACTTTACTAGGACCAATATCTTTGATTGATTGCAATAGGAGATCTGCAATGTTTTGGGAAGTTGGACTGACGGAGGAGTCATGACATGTAATAAATACACAACACCACTAGCAGAAACACCAAGAACATTTATCAAATGTTGGTTTCTGATATTTGTCCACCCATCTGATTCAATGGATACCCCACAATCCACCCACTCATTTGAAAACCGTGTCAAAGCTATTTGAACCTTTCCTTTTTCTCTTTCTAATAACATTGTTCTAGCTTTCTCATAGTTGGGGGACTTGTATCCTTTTGGGGCTTCATTGATGGCCTTTACCATTTCATGCCAATAGGGAGAGTGAAGCACATTGAATGGTACACCGCAAGCACAAAGAAATCGGACTATATTTCCATCCACATCATCCCTCCCAGCAACATTAAGGAAATCCCCTATTTTTTCTTTTACCTCCAGAGCTTGTAGAAGTACCATGAGGAGATGGGCTACCAAATCTAGAGGTTGCACTTGATTCAGATTGAGTATTTTGTTTCTTGTTTTTTTGTTGTGCAGCCTCCTCTATTTGGATGTATTTTCTGCTTTGTTCAGTTGAAACCTTTGGGCAAATCGCTCTCCCCACGGCACCCATTTTTTCATCACTGTCCATCACCCCACAAAGATGCCTCCTCGCACGAGTATATGAACCACTATATGGTTTTCCTCCATGACAACCATGAGGGCACAAAAACTTGTAGCTTCCACCACCTTTTCCCCCTTCAAGTTTAGTCACATAGTTCCACAAGGGTGTCAATGCAACTTTCCCCTCTAGTGCTTCAACGTTCTCATCAAAATCATCCCCTTCCTCTTCAAACACTTCCTCCTCATCATACATTGCGTCACTCATATGGGGACCATATGTTGTTCTTCTTCTTGTTCTTCTCTTCTATTTCTACTCCCCCTTGCCATCATGAAAACCAAGAGTTGAATGATACATAGAATCCAAAAAAACATCATCTTTGAATATGAATATAGGTGGTGGACAACCTGCAAATAAATGAGCAATAAATGAACAAAAAAAAGAGAAATTTTGGGGTTTGCACTTACCTCTTTAGCTCTTGTAGATGGAAGCCCTTTTGTACTCCTCCAAGCTCCTCCTCCTTCACTCCTCCAAGCTCTCCTCAACTCTCTCTTCTCCAAGCTCTCTCCTCCTCTCTTTCTCCTCTCTTCTCCAAGCTCTCTTCTCTTCTCTTTCTCCTCTCTTCTCCAAGCTCTCCAAAAACACAAGTGAGCAAATGAGAGGTGAAAGTGAGCTTTTAACTTTTTCATCCCATCCCTAACTGAACACTAACCCACCCCTTTGCGAAAGTTTCAAAACAGAAACCCTATTGCAGAGTCTTGATCTACTTCACCTACTTATTTGATTAATTAAAAAGTTATTAATCTGAAGTATTCAGAAAAACATTGAAACAAATACAAACTACAGCCTAAACATCTAAAGATCATTTACTGAACAACATGCACATATGACAAAATTACACATATTTTTCAGACAAATGTCCCTGGAAAAACCCAATGGGGGAAAACTGATGCCGCAGCTCTAGAGGGTTTTATTATTATGCAGAATCTGAATACAAAATTTGGGCACCAGAAACGGTCTGCCCTACATAGAAATTACACGGTAGTTGTACCTTTCACTAGGAGACAGAAATATGGCTGATCCAACCATCTGGGGGAATTATGAATTCGAGCCCTTTCTAGCCCACTAGAAACCCTCAGCGATGCCTCTACATCAGCCTCTACTGTTAAGCGTACCCACTGCATCACCTTGACTGGTGCTACGCTGCCCTGGTTGGGCCTGCGTCACCCTCACTGTGTCTCTACTGCCCCTGCGCTGCCTTGGCTGGGCCTGCATCACCCTGACTAGGACTACGCAGCCTCTGCGCAGTCCTCTGCGTGGTTTTAGGTGGACTGCATCCCTTTGGCTGGCTTTTGCGCTTCCTAGTACACTGTTGCCTCTTTGCTGCTGTATTCTTGGCCTTGGGCCAGATCATCCCTTGCCGATCTCTACCCCTCACTGCACTACAAACTCACTTCGAATTCCTCAACAAACCCAACCCCAAAAATTCAACTTAGCTTCAGTGCTCTGCAATGTGCGTCTGTATCCTCCCACTGACCCCAAGCCCTTCCTTTATACTTTTCGCGTTGGGAAACCAACGGTCGTGATCTAATCTCTAATCGACAGCTTAGATTAAAAGAATGCTTGATCCACATCACTTGGAGAACATTTCATCACATGTGTAATTTAATTCACTTTAATTTTTTAATTTCCCTAAGTTAGACTTACGATCCCCATTAAAAAATTTAATTATTTGAATAACTATTACACAAGAATAAATTTCTCCAAACGCTTTCTGGGTCTTGGAGATCTTGTGTCTCTTAGCCCCTCCACAAAGTTTCGGAGCTAGAGCACACCTAATGCTACCTCAAAATCTCAACACCCCTAACCCAACTTAAGCCAAAAAAACAAAAAATAAATAAATAAATCACTTTTTTGGTGGGGCGCAAGTCAGATCCATCCGCCGCTGTACAGAAGCGGTCGCGATCAGTACAGAACTGCCTCTGAAGCGCAGCCTTTCCGTACGTCGATCCGTCGTACGAAACACAGATCCGACATACGAAAACGTGAATCGGGCAGGGCGGTTCAGAAATGGCAGGAACTACCTTTTTCCGCCCAATCCGCATTTCTGATTTTCGGATCCGCGTTGCGTACGACGGTTCCCATACAGGACGCAGATCGAGTGTTGGAGCCGGGGGGAACATTTCCTACAACACTGGCTGGAAGTATAAATGCTTGAAAGTCTCTTATTCTTTTCTCTACACCAATATTGGATGCAGTTGATTTTTCAAGCCATTCTCACAATGGGACCTCTGAGAATCCTAAGCCCTAGCTCTAGGATCAAAATTTGCCTAGGCATCCCCAAGGGTAGACCTCAATAGGGTCAATTCAACCTTTTGAAGTGAATATTATTTTTTGACCCTTTCCCCTCACCTTGTCTAGGATAGGAACAATGTTGGTTGCTCAATTCCATCCCCAAACCTGGGTTGGGTCCACTTGGCCCCATGTGGTCCCGCTTCTCATCAAAGATTATTTGTCGAAGGCCATTTGGGAATGGATTTTAGGGATTGGGAACCTCATCTATAAGGCTATTCTTTCTACCTAAACCCTCCAATCCTCATGCCTCACCCCTAGTGGACCAAGCACCTTTCTTAAAGAGCAAGCAAGCTCCAATCTTCAATACACCTTAGGGAAATGGTTTTCAGGGTCCCTCATCACCTATCCATTGACATATACTTACAAGTGATTCCTATACTATCGAGACTCCTCCCATCAGTGAAAGTACATAAAGAGCAGGGAGATTTAGTTGTGGTGACAGTGGGCTAAGCCTCTGTCGTTGCCCTTAGCCTAGCACTTGACCTCTTCGGGTCCCCTTTTAGGTCCCCATGCCGATTAGAGTGGTAATATTTTTGGTATCGTTGCCGAGGACACGAGACATGTGTTTTGTTCCCTTTACAACATATTGACATATTATTATTGGCGACTCAATTGGAAGAATGAAGCCCTAGTTCTTCATTGAACTTCAAAGTTAATGCTTGTAGGGTGAGGCAAGCATCTATCAAGGCACTTCCTTTCACCCTAGCGACTCCAACTTAATCCTAACATGCAAAATCATAAAAAATGGACTATCGGAAAATGAAGGTTTGTCTCAGTGCTATATTTGCAAAGTTCAATGACCAAGACATTTAGGAACTACAAAAGAATGCAGAAAAACATGCACAATCTTATCAAAATGTACTGGAAGGTATGGATATGGAACACATGCTCGGGTTTTATAAGTCACATCGAGTGCAGCTAAACATAATGAAGGGTTTCTATCAGGCAGATCCTGGTCGTGTCTTTGACTTTGCTCGCCTAACCTATGCTTTCAATATTCTAACCGACCTAATCAATGATGAATGTTATAGTCAACCAAAAAGTCCCACAAAGGATAATCAATTGCATGACGTCAAAGATGTTGAGATTTTGAGGTAGCATCGGGTGTGCTCTAGCCCTGACATTTTGTAGAGGGGCTAAGACACACGAGACCTCCAAAACCCAGAAACCATTTGGAGAAATTTAATTTGGTGTTGAAGTTATTCTAATAATTGATTTTTTTAATGAGGACCCTAAGTCTAACTTAGGGAATTAGAAAAATTAAAGTGAATTAATTAAACACATGTGATGAAATGTTCTAATCTGAGCCGTCGATTAGAGATTAGATCACGGTCGTTGGTTTTCCAACATGAAAAGTCTAAGAGAAAGGCTTGGGTCAGTTGGAGACACACACACACAGGCAGAGTTTACTGAGAAATTTGAAACGAGTTTGCAGTGCACTGAGGGGCAGAGATCGGTGAGGGATGATTTGAATCCAAGGCCGATGATTCAGCAGGAGAGGGGCACTAAGTACCAATTAGCGCATAGCCAACCGGAAGGACACAGTTCAACCAGCACAACGCAGAGTATTGCGCAAAGGCTGCGCAGACCCAGCCAGCGCAATGCAGGGGCAGCGCAACACCAACAGAGGTGACGCAAGCCCAGTCGAGGCAGCGCAGCATCAGTCAGGGTGATGCAGTGGGGACACTGGCCAGTCAAGGCTGACGCAGAGGCTGCAGGGGCAATGCTGAGGGTTCCATGGGCCAGAAAGGGCTCGTGATCTGTACCAGTGTTGATAATATCGATATCGGAAAATTATCGGCGAAGGTCCAAAAAACATCTTATCAGTAATATCGGCGAAAATATCAACAAGCATAAAAAATGCATAATATATTCATTTTTTTCAAATTTTTAAACATATAAAGCACTAACGACATGAAATAAACACATTGAAACATTAATATAAAGAAAAAACTGATATATATGATGTAGTGGATGTAAAATAAAAATGATATATCAAAATCGATACCAAACCCTACTGATCCTTGATAATTGTCCAATCAAGGACTCAAATGTGGAGAACCAATACAAAATAACATCACATATATAAAACTTAAAAGTATCTCATCATCATGAGTTATATGTAGCAAAGCTGCAAAACAAATAAAACTAGCAACTATCTATCTGAGATCAGGATTCAGTTCCCTCTCCCTAGCAGTTATCTTTCTGTCCTTTTCAGCAATCGCTTCAAGAGCTTTTTGTACAATTTCTGCACTAGAAATTGTACAAGGTATAACATCATGTCCAGGGAGTCTAGCCAGATGGTATTTCAATCGTGTAACCCCTCCTGCCATCTTGGTCCCACACAATCTGCATGATAGATGTGTCTGATTTGTCCCACCATCAAGTTCCCCATACTCCCAAAATGGGTCCAAGGATTTTGGCATATTTGTAGTGAACTAATTCAAATTTCAAACCTAGGGCATCAAAAAAACAAATAATTGGCATTAAACACACATACACAAAAAATGGCAATAAGAGAGTGCATAAGAAAGTAAAAAAAAATGAAGTTTGTTGTTCAAATATGGAGAAAACCTTTGCATTGGCTCATGAGGATGAAAATCATAGCAAATGGAAGAAAACAAAGAAACAAAATCTTGGTAGGCATAGAGGCAAGCAAGCATAACCCTAAATCTATGAAAAAAATCATTAACATACAGATTTTTAAGAACATACCTATTAATGTAAGAAATGAAGTTTCTCTCTCTTCTTCAATCTTTGATCAACAAAAAATTCTGAGTTGATAGTGATAACGGCTCTTTGATCCTCATTCCCTCCTTGACAACCACCACAAAGCTCTTCCACTTCCTTCTCCAAGGCTCACAGACGAAAATGAAAAAAAAAAAGACATTTCTCTTTTCTAGCAGCGGCCCAGGAGTGCCCGGTGATATTTACCATATCATGATATTTTCATGCGAGAAAATATCGCGATATTTTCTCGGTGATATTTCGTCTCGTTGAAAATATCGCTGATATTTCAGCGATATTATCAACACTAATCTGTACATCCCGTTTGAGGGTGTGATACAGCCATATCTTCAGTCTATGAGTGAAAGGTACTTACTGCCATGTAATTTCTCTGTAGGGCCAATGCCCAGAATATTGTATTCAGATTTTGCATAATAATAAGAACCCTCTAGAGTTGTTGCACCAGTTTTCCCGCATTGGGTTTTTTTGGGACATTTGTCCAAAAAGTCGTGTGCAATCTTGTCACATGTGTGTATTGTTCAGTAAATGATCTATAGATGTGTAGGCTATAGTTAGTGTTTACTTTAATGTTTTTCTAAATAATTCAGTAAAATAACTTGTTAAGTTAATCAAACAAGTAGGTGAAGTACATCTAGATACTGCAGTAGAGTTTCTGTTTTGAAATTTTAACATGGTCTCTGAGCATTGCAGATCAAGTTGATCCACCAGAGCGGCTAAAAAAATTGCTGCAGAGAAGGCAGTTGAAGCAGTAGAGTTCCAGGAAAGGGCAGCGCAGCACCATGAGGGACGCAGCCCAGCCAGGTTGATGCAGACACCATGCAGATGCTCACGCAGAGCCATCTGAGTGATGCAGAGGCAGCACAGAGCCTTCCTGAGTGACGCAAGAGCAGCCTGCGCTGCACAAAGGTTGCGATGAGCCAATCTACTCTCGCAAAGGCCAGCCAGAGGAACACAGTCCATGTTTTGAGGTTGTTGTGCAGATTTTCTTAAGTCTGGAAGTAGAACTTCAGATCTTCAGAGGTTGTTGTTGTGGCAGAGGTTCTGTCGATGCAGAACCGTGCCTAACAAAGGTGACAAGAGCGGGAGGAGAAAAATTTCTCAACAGATCTGCACTAAACAAATCTGAGATTCGATCAGGATGGTGATCGTAGAGAACTGGTTCAGTTGTTTATGGCAGAGGATTTCTAGGAGGAAAATCGGTGATCAGAGGGAGTAGCTACTATAGAGGGTTTCTAATCGCCAAGAAACCCAGATCAAGTTTTATGTTGAGTGTTACAGCAGAAAGAGGGAGAGGAGTATGTATTCCGACAAATTTGAGTAGAGATGGTTTCCATGGACTGAGAGATCAGGACAGGTTAGACGGCAAGACCAACTTCGTTATCTAGAGGGCCAAGATCCTAACAGTCCTTGATGAGTACGGCATCAAGGACCATGCTGAGAATGTCCTAGTTGTGCCTACCGATGCAAATCCTCTAAATAAATTCAAGGAGAATCAAGCGTGGGGAAAACACTTGATCATGGATGAAATCAAAGATTCACGTGGTTCCACATATTGCCGCGAAGAACACGGCAAATGAGATGTGAACAGCTTTGGACACGATGTATCAGGGAGGTTGCATCCAAAGAAAGATGCTTCTGGAGAATCAAATGCGATTGTTCCAGATGCAGAAGGGTGAGGAAATAGATCCCTTCCTCTTTAGACTTCATACTATCCGAGATCAATTGATTGCCATGGGTACAACTCTGGATGAGGGACTCTTCGTGAGGATTTCCCTGAATGCAGTCACTGAGGAATGGGAAACGTTTGTCCAAAGCATCTTGGGCAGGGCAGCGTTACCATCCTAGGCAGATATGTGGGAAATCCTCTGACAAGAGGAAATCAGGAGGTTTACCAAGAGGCAAAGCAGCAGCAGCGGTACAGTTAAAGTAAAGAAAGAGGAGGAGAAGGATGTAGCCCTTGCATCAAAGGAACAGAGGCAGCAAGGGAAGAAGAAGAGGGACCTATCCAAGGTCCGATGCTTTAATTGTGGCCAACTTGGACACTTCACCAGCAATTGCCCTAAGAATAAGGACAAGGGATCTTCTAAATCCAAGGCAACAGCAGCCAAGGGGGACGATGGTAGTGAAGATGACGAAGCCATGAGTGTTCATGAGCCACGAAAGTGGGGCAATATTGATCTGTAGAGCAACTACAGATGGAGAGAGGCAGGATCCTTGAGGTGCCCAACTCATGGATCACATACGAGCTACGAGAGCCTTAAGATAGTAGCGGGAGTCAGGACAAGTGGAGCAGTGGGTGCAGGAGATCACAGTGAAGCGGAGGGCAGAGCTGGAACGTTGTAGAAGGAGTAGCGCAGTGCAGAGGCAGCAACAGCATAGAAGCAACAGCACAAAGGGGGTAGTGCTTACGCAGTGCAGCAGCCAAGGGAGCTTTAGTGATGAGGTGCAGCCCGACTAACTTGTCTGTTAGTGATTGGGCAGTAGTCCTTCAGTTGCTTACTTCTCAACAACTGAGTTGCAATGCAGCAGTTAGCAGTGGCAGTGCTATGGGCAGCATAACGCAGCAAATTGAGAGGGAGTTGCAATACGGATGCAGTAGTGTCAGTGGCAGTGACTTGGGCAACATTACAAAAAGCAACAGCGCAGTGGATGAAGGGCAACAGGCCAAGCATTAGCAGCACAGAGAACAATGCTGAGATCAGGCAATACTTAGTGTGGATGTATTGCTAGAGCACACTTCTCGCTAAGAGGGAGTGTTGAGATTTTGAGGTAGCATCAAGTGTGCTCGAGCACTGAAATTTTGTGGACGGGCTAAGACACATGATACCTCCAAAACCCAAAAAGCGTTTGGAGAAATTTCACTTGGTGTTGAAGTTATTCTAATAATTAATTTTTTTAATGAGGACCCTAAGTCTAACTTAGGGAATTAGAAAAATTAAAGTGAATTAATTAAACACATGTGATGAAATGTTCTAAGCGACGTGGATCAAGAAGTATTTTAATCTGAGCCATCAATTAGAGATTAGATCATGGTCGTTGGTTTTCCAACAAGAATAGTATAAGAGAAAGGCTTGGGGTTAGTTGGAGATACACACAGACAGGCAGAGCACTGAAGCTAAGTCGAATTTTTAGGGCGGGGTTTGCTGAGAAATTCGAATCGAGTTTGCAGCGCAGTGAGGGGCAGAGATCAGCGAGGGATGATTTGAATCCAAGGCCGAGAATACAGCAGCAGAGGGGCAGTGAGTACCAGTCATCGCGGAGCGGAGGACGCAGTTCAGCAACACCACGCAGAGTACTGTGCAAAGGCTGCGTAAGCACAGCCAAGGTGACGCAAACCCAGCCAGCACAGCACAGGGCCAATGCAGCACCAGCAGAGGTGACGCAGGCCCAACAAGGGCAGCGCAGCGTCAGTCAGGGTGACGCGGTGGGGACGCTGGCCAGTGAGGGCTGACGCGAAGGCAACAAAGGTAGCACTGAGGGTTCCAATGGGCCAGAAGGGGCTTGTAATCTGTAAATCCCGTTTGAGGGTGTGATACAGCCATATCATCTTTCTCTGAGTGAAATGTACTTACTGTCGTGTAATTTCTCTGTAGGGCCAACCATGTCTAGTGCCCAAAATGTTGTATTCAAATTCCGCATAATAATAAAAACCCTTTAGAGTTGTTGCACCGATTTTCCCCCATTGGGTTTTTCCAAGGACATTTGTCCGAAAAATCATGTGTAATCTTGTCACATGTGTGTATTGTTCAGTGAATGATCTGTAGATGTGTAGGTTGCAGTTAGTGTCTAATTTAATGTCTTTATGAATAGTTCAGTAAAATAAGTTGTTAAGTTAATCAAACAAGTAGGTGAAGTACATCTAGATACTGAAGTAAGGTTTCTGTTTTGAAACTTTCACAAAAGAAACTTCAAATGTAGGCCGAGATGATGAGCAAACGGAATTGGAAGACAATGGTGACATCACTTCCAAGGATGAGGAAGAGTTGGATCCTCTGAGCCTCCTATTCACACAAGAAATAATGGACAAATATAGTAGGTCATGTAGAGGGTTATTAAGGGAATGTGATTCTGATGAATTATTCTTTCATTTGCACAAAGAAGAGGTGAGGCTCCATAAGATGAAATGTGAACATAAAGAACACCGTACTAATGCTCTCCTCCTTGAAGTATATTACCAGAATCATGTACCAAATACTTAGCTATTGTGCTTCAAGAGAAAAAGGAAGAAGAGTCCTCTCGCTGTTGAGATTTTGAGGTAGCATCGGGTGTGCTCTAGCCTTGAAATTTTGTGGAAGGGCTAAGACACACGAGACCTCCAAAACCCAAAAAGAGTTTAGAGAAATTTCATCTGGTGTATGAGATATTCAAATAATTATTTTTTTTAATGAGGAACCTAAGTCTAACTTAGGAAATTAGAAAAAGTAAAGTGAATTAATTAAACACATGTGATGAAATGTTCTAAGTGATGCGGATCAAGCAATATTTTAATCTGAGTCATCGATTTGAGATTAGATCACGGCCGTTGGTTTTCCAACGAGAAAAGTATCAGAGAAAGGCTTCGAGTCAGCTGGAGACACACACACATTGGCAGAGCACTGAAGCTAAGTCGAATTTCTTGGGCAAGGTTTTGTTGAGAAATTCGAAACGAGTCGCAGTGCAGTGAGGGGCAAAGATCGACGAGGGATGAGTTGATCCAAGGCCGAGAAAACAGCGAGACGGAGGGGTAGCGAGTACCAGTCAGCCAGCCAAGAGAACGTAGTTCAGCCAGCTCTACGCAAATACTACGTAGATGTTGCGTAAGCCCAGCCAGGGTGACGCAAACCCAGCCAGCGCAGCGCAGGTTCAGCACAGCACCAGCCAGGGTTACGCAGTCCCAGCCAAGGCAGCACAGAGGCAGCGCTACGCCAGTAAGGGAAACGCAATCGGGACGCTGGCCAATTGAGGGCTGACGCAGAGGAGGCAGCGCTAAGGGTTCTAGTGGGCCAGAAGGGGCTCGTGATCTATAAATCCCGTTTGACGGTGTGATACAGCCATATCTTCTATCTCTGAATGAAAGGTACTTATTATTGTGTAATTTCTCTATAGGGCCAACCATGTCTGGTGCCCAAGTTGTTGCATTCAGATTCTACATAATAATATAAACCCTCAAGAGATAGCGCACTGGTTTTCCCACATTGGATTTTTCCGTAGACATTTGTCCGAAAAATCATGTGTAATCTTCTCACATGTGTGCATTGTTCAATAAATGATATGTAGATGTGTAGGCTACAGTTAGTATCTACTTTAGTGTTTTTCTGAATATTTCAGTTAAATAACTTGTTAATGTTAATAAAACAAGTAGGTGAAGTAGATCTAGATACTGTTGTAGGGTTTCTGTTTTGAAACTTTCACATGCTATCAGAGCATTGCAGATCAAGTTGATCTACCATCAGAGCGGCCGAAGAAGATTACTGCAGAGAAGGCAGCTGAAGCAGCAGAGTGTTGATTTTGTATCATTGGAAAGTGTTCCAAGTCACATATTTTAAGAAGAGGCTTGGACATCAGTATTCTAGAGAACCCAGAAATCGTTTGTGGAAATTCCACTCGGATCATGCTTTATTAAAATAATTATTTATTTTAAAGTGATCCCTAAGTCTAAACTTACGGAAATTAAATAATTAAAGGGTATTAATAAAGCAGAGTGTGAATCTTCAAGAAAATTGTTATGTACAACTTATTAGTTATTATTAAATATCATTATTTTAGGTTGTCTTAGGTTTATTTAAGCAAAAGGGCATGATCAAAGATCATGCCCCTTCACCAAGGGACACCATAAGGTTGTATTTAAAGCCTTGGTCATTCCCAATTGTAATCATCTCATATTTTTATCAATAATAAATATACATATTTCTATTATCTGGGTTTTTATACTCCATTTGGTATCGGAGCAGTCGCTCTTCAGGATCTGTGTGATCAAGTCACTCCGGCTCCCTCCACATTATCACCACTATTGTTGCCACCTGGTTTCCAGTTTCATTACCCTACCCCAACCAGAACACCATTATCAAACCCCGCACACCCTCATTGTCCTCGAAACACCCCTACGCTATCTGTTCGGGCTTCCCACAGCCCCTCCGCCCTCCCGCGTCTGTTTCGGCCGCCCATGCATCTGCCGCCGTCATATTCTGTCTGCCAGCCAACTCCCCAACGCTGCCATACCTTTTTTGTTCCACCACAACTGTACCACATGCCTGACCGTGTCGCCTATCTCCCTTACCACCTTCACGTCAACACTGTCGTCATCCACCATGCCGCTACCTCTCTGCAATCGTCACCTTCCCTCCCTGCTATCGAACCCTGTCCCCGCCACCGTCCCTGTCACCATCCCTGTCGCTGCCTGTTGCAGTGTGTATAACGACTAGCCGCATTAAATTCTGAGATCGAGCTATCGACGCCAGCCACGACAGTTGGCAAAGTAACACTCCATTGGCAAGGTAACACTTTGGTAAGACTTATATACAATATTTTAAAAGAATTACGGTAGAATAAGGGTGACGTCGTCCTTTTTTTTAACGGACTGGTTGACCGATAGTGAAATAATATATGTTATATAGTTTACAATTAGTAATTATAATATATATATATATATATATATATATAATAAAAAAAGTAATTATTACTATTATTATTATTATTATTTTTTAAAAAAGGAAACTGGCAGATAAATATACACCACCTCAGACCCGCTCGATGTCTTCATCAATGTCGATGGCCGATTTCAACAAAAGATTGATCGATCTTGAGAGTAAGATCAATAATTCCGATGAATTCACTAAAAAATTAATCGATCTTGAGGATAAAGTTACGGGACATTGTGACGACAACAAAAAGCTTCAAGACACGAAAAATCGGATAGAAAGACAAATTTGGCAAAACCATAGTGAGTCCGCAGACAATCATAACAAAGCAATGCAGAAGCTAATCGCCATTTGCGAATAGATAAAACTTACGTAAGAACCAATATTCCTGAATATTGGACATAATCAACAGAACAATTCAGCCAAATCAGGGAATTCAAAAATCATCATGAAAAAACCGACTCTCACAAAACATCATCCCCATACCATCAAGAAGATAATAATGCGAATTTTCAAAATACGCAGCTCTGGAATGCATTCAACAATCAAAATCTTTTTTTCACTCCACCGTTAGCAGCATATCAACGAAGAGCAAAAATAGAGTTGCCTAAGTTCAATGGTAACGATAAAAACAGTGTTGCATGGCTTAATAAAGCTGAAGAATATTTTGAGATTTACGACATTGACAGTGATGACGAAAAAATTAAGCACGCCTTCATGAAAATGGAAGGAGAAGCATATAATTGGTATATGTGGTGGAAAAAGACAACGCTTGCTATTAGTTGGAGAAAATTTAAGGATGTGTTCTTTAAAAGATTCCAAGGTATCAAGGAAGAAGAGTTCTTCTCAACATTCATCAAATTGCGCCAAAAAGGAGATGTGGATGAGTACACTCGAGAATGGGAGACCTTAGCGACACGAGTACCTAGATTGTCAGAATCTCGTCTAGTCCAGTCTTTCATTTCGGGACTTAAAACCATATACAAGTAGAGCTCGAGCTTCACGACATTACATCGATAGAACTAGCAAGACAAAAAGCAAAAGTCGCTGAAAAGAAATTTGAAAAGTTATTTTGGTCAAAACCGGAAAGAGTATATAACACAAAATATCTCCCACCACATCTTCGCGAAGGAGACAAATCTAACGTGGAAATACAAAGGATGAGAGAGGGCAAGTGCAAACGTTGTGGCGAAAAGTGGGACCCTAAGCACAAGTGTGCTAATGGAAAAGAGAAAAAAAATCTATATAACTGTGAAGCAACTAATGACTCTAACAATGATGATTCAGATGTAGAAGGAATGGAAGACTCCCCAAAGTTCTTTCCAGAAATAGATGACGAAAGCATTCTGCAAGTGTCATTATCAACTATGACAAGTATATCACAACCTCAGACACTATAATTAAGAGGACATATTAAGAAGAACAACGTAATGGTTCTCATCGACACCGGCAGCACCCACAATTTTTTAGATTCAACCATGGCCAAAAGACTCAACATCTTTACGTTTCCCATCAAGGGGTAAAAGTGGACCCTTCTAAAATCAAGGCTATAAAGGAATGGAATAAACCAATGAATATATCCAAGCTAAGAGGGTTCTTAGGATTAACGAGATACTATCGAAGATTTATTAAAAACTACGCACACAGAACTGCACCTCTTACAAATATTTTAAAGAAAAATTTGTTTCAATGGAATGAAGAAGCAGGAAGGTGTTTTGAAGAATTGAAGGAAATAATGTCTAATGCATCAGTATTGGCAACTCCCAATTTCTCTTAACCATTTATCATCGAATGTGATGCCTTTGGATTTAGTATAGGTGCAGTATTAATGCAAGAAGGGCATCCTATCGCTTTTGAAAGCAGGAAGCTCAATAAAGGAGAGCGTCTCAAATCCACATACAACAAGGAAATGCTCGCAATTATGCACGCATTGGCCAAGTGGAGACAATATCTATTAGGGAGTAAATTTTCCATCTGAACTGATCATAACAGTCTTCAGCACCTCCTCCAACAAAAAAACACTTTCTGAAGAACAACAAAAGTGGATTGAAAAATTGTCGCCTTCAACATGGAGATATTACATAAAAAGGGAAAAGACAATGTAGTAGCAGATACCCTGTCTAGGAAGGATGAAGACCCAACACTACTTGCAGTCTCGGTTGTTGTTCTTGAATGGCTTAATGAGATTCAAAGTGAGTATGCCAAAGATACAGAAATGTCAGCTATGATCAATAATCTCCCAGGAAACTCAAAATTTGAATGGAAGAACGATATCTTATGGTACAAGGGAAGAATTTATCTAAGCTCCAATTCCAAGTTTATATCAAAAATACGAATCACATGATTCCCTGTCATCCGGGCATGTAGGATATTTTAAAACTTACTACAATGCACGTCAGTCATTCTTTTGGAAGGGTATGAGTCACGATATTCAAAAATATGTAGCAGAATGTGACAAATGTCAAAGAAATAAAAGTGAAAATATTATGACACCTGGGTTACTTCACCCTTTAAACATCCTGAATCAAAAACGGGAAGAAATATCAATAAATTTTATTGAAGGGTTACCTGTATCTGATGGAAAGGATAAGATCTTCGTAGTAGTCGACAGGCTCACTGAATATGCTCACTTCAATGCTATAAAGAAAACAGATTATGCAAAAAAAATTGTTGAAATATTTTGCAAACATATTTATAAACTACACGGGTTCCCGAAAGTCATTGTCAACGACAGAGATGCCAAATTTAAGGGAAATTTTTGGAAAGAGTTGTTCAACCATATAGGAACCTACCTAAACATGAGCTCAGCTTACCACCCACAAACAGATGGACAAATAGAGGTTGTTAATAAATGTTTGGAAGCTTAACTACGTTGTTACGCTATAGAAAAACAAAATAACTGGGTTCAATGGTTGCATCTCGCTGAATGGTGGTATAATTCTACTTACCATACATCGGCAAAAATAACTCCATTCCAAGCTTTGTATGGATACGAGCCCCCAAAATGGAAAGATCTAGCTTCAGTCCAGACAAACCTACCGGCGGTTAAAAATCAACTAGAAGAGAAGCAAAAAGTCATCCAAATCCTAAAAGAAAATCTGAATAATGCCCGAAACCGTATGAAGCAACAAGATGATTGCAATAGAACTGAGAGATCATTTGAAGTTGGAGAATTGGTATTTGTCAAGCTCCAACCCTACAAGCAGTTCTCCCTAAAACAAAAAGGGAAACATAAATTAGCACCAAAGTTCTATGGACAGTATAAAATCAACAAAAATATTAGCCAAGTCGCTTATAGCTTAAGCCTTCCAGATACAAGTCGTGTTCACAACGTCTTCCATGTATCCTGCTTAAAAGGGGCACTTGGTGACCATCAGTTAGCACAAACAACACTTCCATTTTTAGATGATGAAGGAAGGATCATTTTGGAGCCCGAAAGTATCCTATCTACCCAAGAAAAGAAGCTACGATCTCGTGTCATCACGGAATACTTAATCAAGTGGAAGGATTTGCCCGAAGAAGAAGCCTCTTGCGAAACTGAAGCATTTCATCAACAAAATCCATCATTACGTATGTTTTGAGGACAAAGCATCTTTTGAGAGAGAGGCAATGTTATGTACAACTTATTAGTTATTATTAAATATCATTGTTTTAGGTTGTCTTAGGTTTATTTAAGCAAAAGGGCATGATCAAAGATCATGCCCCTTCACCAAGGGACACCATAAGGTTGTATTTAAAGCCTTGGTCATTCCCAATTGTAATCATCTCATCTTTTTATCAAAAATAAATATACATATTTATGTTGTCTGAGTTTTTATACTCCAAAAATGAAGAGCAAGTAATCTTTTAATCTGAGCCATTGACTAAGGATATAATCTAGGCCATTGATTCATCAACAAGAAGACTATAAGAAAAGGCTTGAGGGTCATTTGGAAAACAAGTCGGGCACACTCTCAGTCCCCAAAGGAAATCGATTCTAAAGTAAGACAATTCGATTTCAGAGATGGAGGTTGTAGAGGTTGGGATGCAAAGACAGAAAGAGGAGGGAGAAGTCAATAGTGACAGAAGAAGGCGGAAGGAAGACAAAGAGGGGGCTGCGTTGAGCAGCAACATTGACCCTCCACGCAGAGTGACGCAGTCCAGCGCAGTGACTACACAGAGGGGCCACGCAGAGTGACGCAGTCCAGCGCAGTGACTACACAGAGGGGCCACGCAGAGTGACGCAGTCCAGCGCAGTGACTGCACAGAGGGGCCACGCAGAGTGACGCAGAAGGAGGAGGATTGCCTACTGTGAAATTTTCACTCTGAAAATTGTTACTATAGTAGTTGGTTTATTTTGCCTACTTATTATGATAAGTTATTTACAGATGCTTCAGTAAATTTTGAAATAAACACAACTGCAGTTTTCACTCTAATCAATAGCAAAAGAACAAATTAAAACATATATAGCACAATAGAAAACACCATCCAGGAACTGGCACTGACCCTTTGTTGTTTCCTCAACAGTAAATGAAACTCCCTCTGCAACTCTGCGCAATCCCAGCGTAACTTCTGCGTCATTGGCTATGCGCAGCTATCTGTGGCTTCCGTTGCCTCCTCTCTATGCACTCTCCAGATCCGGAATTCTTCCTTCTGGAAATTATCTCTACCCCTTCCTATGAGAATCCTTTCGATAGATCTTCTCTCTTAGCACTACTCACTAAAGAATTTCAATCTCTGGATACTTTCTCCGTCTCGATGTGTTTTCCAAATGACCCTTCAAACCAATCTTATAGTGTTCTCATTGAAACTTCAACAGCCCAGATTAGATCTCTAATCAATGGCTAAGATTAACTTTTGACTCGATCTGCCTTTTCTAGAACATTCACACTCATATTCTATTAATTCACTTTAATTATTTTATTTTCCTACGTTTAGACTTAGGGTCCCTTTAAAAATAATTAATTATTTTAATATAATGCAATCCGGGTGGAATTTCACCAAACGATTTCTAGGTTATCTGGAATACATGTCTAAGCCTCTCTGCAAATTTTGAGACTTAGAGAACATCCAATGCTACCCCAAAATCAACACTTCGCACTTTTTCTTGCTTCCTTAGAGATATTGAACTAGCTTGAGATGAGATACTCCAAATGAACTCAATCTTCTTCTATTTATAAGCTCCAGGTGAGGTCGAATCTTTAGGCCGACTTGATCTCCTTTAGGCCAACTTGGTGTGGAGGTGACAATTCATATTTGACTCAATAATAAATATTTTTACATGATTCAAAATGCCAAAAAGGGTCTCTTTAAATGTACAATGACTCTATTGACTCAATATTAATCCTACGAATCTACAATGGGGACTTTGCTTAATATAATGATGACCTAAGCATGAAACCCGTGCTTTAATAAGTCATTGTTACAATAATAAAAATTATTTTCTTTATTCTTTTGACAAGTACATTACAGAACGACTCAAATGCATTTTATGAAGACCGAACCTAGTTACATTCTTCAACAAAAACTATTGTTTTTTATGTGTCGTGGATTGGAAGTGTTATTGAGTATGCACAACAATCTGCAACCATGTATAAAATCATACAAATTCCCTCACAATTTATAAGGAGTACAACACCCATCTATCATTGTTGAATATTATAGATACACAGTTTTCCTCTTCATTCATCATTTTGAAGAGATTGAGCGAGGTCAAAACTGCTCTTGTGGCCATGGTTATTTCAGAGTTTTGGGTTTTTGGAGAAAGACAGATCAAGTAACCTCAAAAAGAGTCAAGGACATAGTGTTAGATGATGCTTGGTGGGAGAGGGTAGATCTCACTATTAAGATCATGGACCATATCATTGTTTTGCTACGATTTGTAGATACAAACCAACCTATCCTATGAGAGGTTTATGAGGGATGGGATTCCATGATTGAGTCTGTAAGAAACATTATTTTACAAAGTGAGTGCCCCGAGTATGAGACATCATCAGAGGCCTTCTTCACCACCATACAAGATAATCTTGTCAGCAAAAGGGACAAGAATAGCAAACCTTTGCATTGTTTGGCTCACTCGTTGAACCAAAAATACTACAACTATGAGTGGTTGAATGGTGGACCTTCCCACAGATTCCCTCTTCACATGGATGGTGAAACTTTATACGGGAGGAAGGATGCATTGAGGTGGATCTTTCAGGATAGAGCATTCCTTGATCTATGTTGCAGGAAACATGGGTGCCACCCCCACTTCACCCAAAAAAACCAAACGGAAACGCATTTCCGAGTATCGTACAGCTTGGAAACGCGTTTTCGATCGTACTCCTACGCTTCTCGTACAGGAAACGTTGCCAATATGGCCAAAAACACGTTTCCAAGCCATACGGCTGCGTTTCCTTCCCTCAAAAGCGTTTTAAGTTGGGTTTTTTTTATTTTATTGGGTTTGCGTGCTTTTTAATATTATTTTAATAGTTTACTTTGTCTTTTGGATGCTTCTAGATGGCTTTCGAAACTTATAAAAAGACAATTTGCCTCATTCTCTCATTACACGAATTGAGCAAGTCGTTTCACTCGGAGAAGAGTGATTTTAGCGAGGAGAAAGGAGGAAGAGAGTAGTATTCAACTAGGGTGTTTTCACTAGTGAGCAAAGGAGATTTCAACAGCAAGAAAAAGACATTTCAAAAGCAGATTTGGAGTGCGAAGTTTCCAGCTACGGCATTCTTAGTTTTTGGCTCAGCTACAGTCATATTTCTCTTGTTTTTTCTGGCATTTTGGGGTAAGCTTTAGCTACAAAAAATTAATTTGGGTAAGAAGCATTCAATTTCTTGGCTTTTTCCCATTCTTTCGTCTATTTTTTTAGGGTTTATGCTACCAAAATTATTAAAAACTTTTTTTTTTTTTTTTTTTTTTGTAATGCAGCAATGGCTTCCATCCAAGATTCAGTTCAAACCCCAAGGCCAACCCAAGGGCTGAATATTATCCTCTTTGGAGGCATGTTGAGAAGCTGCAAAGATGTGGAGGTGGTGGCTCATGGGAATGGCGATGTAATCTTTGCAATAATTCTTACAAGGGCTCTTACGCAAGATAAAGGCACATCTTTTGCATGGAGGAGGTCAGGGGATTGCAAGTTGCAAAAAAACATCAGACCCTCTGGCGAGGAGGGAAAATCAAAGAGAGCAAGATCAGGTTGATGGAATTAAAAGAAAGCATGATGATCTTAGTCAAGCTAAAAATCCAGCAAACATTGAGCCAAGGATTGTAGTTGAAGCAAGGAAGAGGAGAGGCACTCAACAACCAGAACAACCACCATCCAGAGGGGCATCTGGTACAGTGAAAGATAGCAGAAATGCTAAACTGGTGAATGTGCAAGCAAGAGAAGAAGCTGATTCCAAAGTGGCTAGGTGCATCTATGCATGTGGTATCCCATTCAATGTTGTTCGCTCTCCTTACTGGCAAGATATGATAAGGGCAGTTAACAAACTCCTCAAGGGTACAAGGGGCCCAACTATGAGAAAGAGTTAGAACTCGACTTCTCAAAAATGAGAAGGATCTTGTGGAGGTCATGTATCCCCAATTCGTTCTTGTAGTGGCGCTTTGGGGTTACCATAGTCTGGATGGACAAACAGGAATGCAAAGGCGTAGACCATTGATAAATATCATTACCACTTACCAAAAAGGAGCAATCTTTTAAAAGGCGGAAGACTACTCGGGAGAGGTAAAAGATGCACAATTCATTGTTGATGTTATTATCAAATCTATTGAACTAGTAGGTCCTAACAGGGAGGTGCAAGTTATCACGGATAATGCACCAGTATGCAAAGTTGTAGGTTTGATTATTGAGATGAAGTATGACCACATCTTTTGGACCTGCATTGTCTGCAATACGAATGCGATCTTAGAGGTTCGAGCAATAAGTCCCATGGATAAAGGAACTCACGGGGGAACAAGGGAGAATGTTAAAGTCATCACCAACCACCACCGAGTCTCAAGCAATATTTAAGTACTCCATATTGGAGTTGTTAAGATTCTGTTGAGTCCAAAAATATGCCTCAAACTTCATAATGTTGTGCCGCCTTGTTGAGGTTAAGCAAGCATTAGTGTCTATGGTGGTGAGTCAACTTTGGGTTGAGTGGAGACAGGCAGATTCAGAGCGGGGACATACGGTGCGGGGACACCCGATGCTACACCAACTATATAAACGCGTTTCTGTTTCCCCGTTTCGTGCAACTTAGTGGAGGATGCTTTTGTAGAGTTTTCCACTGACAATGGACAATTTGTAGGCTATGATGTGAATAGAGACAGGGTGTAACAAGCCCAATTCTTGGTGGGAAACTAATGGGGCAACAAGCCCTCCTCTACAGCAGTTAGCCATGAGGCTCCTCTCTCAGGTGACTTCATCCTCTTGTTGCGAGAGGAATTGGAGCACATATGGGAATTTGTATAGTGTGAAGAAGAGCAGGCTTGAGCAGTCCAGGGCAAAGACAATGGTGTATGTGCACACCAACCTTCTTCTCAGTTATAGGCAAAAGGATGAGTGGTTGAGGGGAAAGAAAAAGATGTGGGATGTCTTTCCTAATGATATGGGTTTGGAGAGCAGTGTTGAGTTGGCATTGGCCAACTTGGATGATGGTGATACTCTTGAGGGGTCATCCTAACATCTTAACAAGCCTGTCACTTTTCATGATGGTGATACTCTTGAGGGGTCATCATCCACACCAGCAAATGCAGAGATTACAATGGATACAGAGGAGAAGGATGCAGCAAAGGAGAGCAGTGGTGACCATGACAATGATGCTGCTTTTGATGATGATGATTGATGAGCTACCTACTACCTTGTAGTTGTTTTGTATTTGCTATTTCTATTTGCCATTGGCATTGCTACTACCTATGTAACAAATTTTGATTTTGATGACTTAATGAGAAAACTGCAGTTTCTTGTCTTTCTCCTATTGGATTATTGATGAATCTATCACAATTGTATTTGTATACATAATGTTACATTGTACAACTTACAAATTTTAAATTTACAATGTAGAATCTAGATCTATGTCTGAATTTGTATCATGAATGAGAATTTGTGTAAGAAATATCTATTTAGTATTAATTTTTAATATATATATATATATATATATATATATATATATATATATATATATATATATATATATATATATATATATATAACGTGTACTTTGTGTCCTGTTCCAGGGGGTTGACATGCCCTGTGTCGGACACTCAAATTTGCATGTCCTACATGTCTCGTGTCCCTGTGTCAGGTGACTTAGGCCTGTAGCAGCCTATCTCAAGAGGCCGAGTTGGTATTTGCTTGTAGCAGCTTAACAAGAGACAATGAGTTGGTTTCAAAGCATCTTCTCATCAAATTCTGTTAGCTGGTGCGCGTTCCAGGTTGTATTCTTAACAGTAGCACTGTATACTTGACATTTGCTCTCAATAAAGGATTAAACTTTCCCTCAGATTGCTCTTGTTCCAGTGTGCACACAAATTATTTGACTAAATCTCTCTATTGTCTATTGAAATGAATTTCCTGAGCTCGCAAACAATGTGATTGTTAAAAAGTGTCAAAGAGAATTTATTGGTACTTTTCGAAACATTTGCTTGAAGACAATGGAATTATTCTCTAAATGTTCCTTAAGTTCTGCCTGGTCTATTACTGTGGAGTTTCAAAAATCATATTGACTTTAAATTAGTTAAACTCTCAACTGAGATATGGCAGGTCAATTTATACATGTTTCCTTCAAACATTGAAATCAAATACAAAAATAACAGTACAATCAAATTATTTAGTTAACAAAATTTCCTTCACGGTTAAAATTCCAAGGGGCATGACTACACAAAGACAAGTGATACAGGAATGTCAACGAGTGTCATGAATGTTTACATTTATTTTCTTCTAACTCTAAATATCCATAGAATTAGCTCCAAAAATATTGGAAAATATACATTGCAAAGAACAAACCTGCTGTCTGCTAGGAGAAATAACAAGAAAGTTTTGTGTATGTGCTAACCGCAGCATCATTGATTCGACACGATATTGTGAGCCTCGTGAGTGAACAGAAAAAAAATCAATTCCAAAAACGCGTGCAAGTTCTGAAGTTCGATTTATCTGTCAAATAATATATGACATCAGTTGCAATCAAGACAAGAAGATGAATCCTCTTTCCATTAATCAAAAGAAAAAATAGTTGTAAACAATCATGTAGAATGTGGCATATAACACATTACAAAAATTTCAACACAAGGATTTAACAAATGATACATTCATTTTATACAAAGAAAAATTTATTCAATTAAATTTAGTATCAATGTCGACAACACACCTACAGTTGAAGCCAATTCCAAGTCACAAAACACTTAAGATAAAAGATAATTAGAATTATTTTAGCTGTTGACATCTGCATGCACTTTTCATGAGCCTTTGCATTCCAATTTGCGAGAACTCAAAGTTTCTGTAAATGCCTCTAGAAGTCCCTCGAAAGCTGCTCCCTGTTTCAATTACAGAAAGGGACGGAAAACGCCACCAAAATGTTTCGGGGCCACTTCTATTTTTCTGACATGGTATTTCAGCATCTAGAAATGTTGATTCTGTGTTTCGACCCTCACTTAAAACGTTTCACAATTTTTGGAAATTTCTGGGGCATAGGTAAGGGCATTTTGAGCCAAAAACAATAAAAAACAAGAAAAAAAAGAAAGAAAAACTAAACGCATCCACACAAACCCTAACCCTAAAAGTGAGCCTCAAAATATATAAATAATGCATCTTGGGCTTCCCTTAAGCACTCCAATACTCAATACTTTCCAAGTGCTTTTCTTGTTGGAGAGAGAAGTCAGCATCGGACGGATCTTTACTTCAGTGTCTGAAATTACCTTCTAGTTCTATCTGCATCTGAACAACTTCTTGCTATTTCATCACGTGCAAGTTAACCTTTAGAATATGCAAGACCTTTTGTCTTCAGTGAAATTGATCAGTAACTTCTTGAACTCTGGAGCTACATGGAAAATAGTCCTCCTTCTAGAGTCTAGAACAATAATAATGAATTCTAACTAAGTACTTCATTCTAGTCTTGCATCTTGAATTGACCTCTCAATTCTATCTTTTGTTGGTAAGGGTACCTATAGATTCTAATAATTGGTGGATTGATGTGCACCTCAGATCCACTTGTCTCTTAGGTGAAAGCCTTTTCGGTTTATTAAGTAATTAATGACGTTGCTTAAGTACATCTTGAAAATTGGACACCCGGTGGTTCTATACTCGCATGGATAGTGGAGCACATTGCAATAACACTACTTCCCTTTTTGGGGGACTTCTCCATGCGGTGCAAGCTAATGATTTGTGAGGGAAGACGAATGAATCGTTGAGTTGGTATCGCTTCTCTACTAATTTGAACACAACGAGAAGTTTGTTTATGTTCATAGCAATGATACTCAATGATCGGAGCCGTTGTACTAATTGGCTGAAGCAAACATATATGTTCTGAGCTCACAATCCCCCATGACTGACGTGCACATACAGACACATTTGAAGTTTCCTCGTCATTTTGTATCTGGTAATGTTTTGTTTCTATTTTCATTCATGACAACTTACAAATTAAATATTTAACATAAGAAATAATTAGTAGTTTCAAAAATAGTCAACGAGAAGTCCAACGAATTAGTTCAACTAGTTGTCACTAATGTTACTTAGCATTTGAATACTTCCATGTGGGCAAGTGCCCATTGTTAATCCTCTCTTGGTTTAGGTGCACTAGTCTATGCCCACAAATTCAGTAGAAATGACATCCATAAACATGAGAAAGCATTCCTTAGGTTTCCCAATGAATTATCATTGGAAAAAAAGCAGCCAGCAAAAATCAACAAAAATTCTAAAAGGATTACAACATACATAAATTGTTTTCGCTTACATGGATCCTTACATTAACAAAATTTTGGTCAATTGTAAATTGCAAACGGCATGCAATGTATATAGATTATTTTGCTTGCATCGATCCTTACATTAATAAAAGTTTGTTCGATTGTCAACTAACAGTAAAAGTCGATAAAACAAATCAAAATATCTTACAAGAGATATTCATTTGTATTCTTAAGAAAAAAGGGAGGATGGCAACAGAAATATATAGTTAAAACAAATTCTCATCCTTAAATAACCACTGCTCATCATTTCCTAATTCAGTGAAAAATTAATTCGTTAACTGTTGTACTAATTATGGGGAGGGTCTTCTTTTACCAACGTGTTTGTCTCCAACCTAATTTTTTGTAATGTTCCTTTTTTTGGTACTTCAGGAGGAATTCTTAGCAAAACACCTTAATGTAATAGCTCGTTGCAACCGGAACGAGAAGATCTATAGGATGGGATGGCTAGGAGTGATTTTCAGTGACCTGAGGAGGCATGGTGGCTGGTTGACCATTTTCCTACATTAAAAAGAATATTTTAATTAAGGGAAATGTGCTCAATAATTAAAATAATAATAAAATAAGAACTTCTAGAGGAGTCCATAAGATCTAAAAAGAGAGGACGGGCCATTAAATATCATCTTGGATTTGATATTTCTTCTTGTATGAGAGGTTGAGGACCCAGTTCTCCACTTCAGCAGTAGCCCCAGGACGGAAACCCTTGGGTGATTTAGAGAGATTGGGCGAGTACCCATCTCCGCTTGGTGAATTCATCCAGAATTCACAAGAGAGCTTAGCAGTGACTTTTCAGTTCAGATTTAGATGGCCAACACAGCATTGGAGCAGATTTTGAGGCTAGTTTCCCATCTCAGCTATTTCATGGTATCTGCATGTAAACCCCAATTTATATTATAATAAAGCTGAGATTATTTTTTTGCATGATCGTGTTATGGAATTGCATGTACTTTATCTGTTTTATTTTACATGGCAATCTTCTATTAAATGGATGATAATTTAATGGTGAAATTTGGGTTTAGTACATTTCTGCAAAATTCGTCAAATATCTCGTTTGGGATACTACAATGGTATCAGAGCCTTGGTCTTGGCTCAGCCTGTGGGATCTCAGTTTCGAGGGTTTTACTGCAAATCAATTGCAGAGGAAGATCAAGTTATTCTAATTAATGCCAAATTCATTGCTTGTGCAGCCCAAGTATATTTTTGTTGGACCCATAATACAGATGCGTGGGATGAATTTCACCAGAATCTTCTATAGAAAAATTTGTGGCATAAGGGTAGCCAAATTTTATTTGATTCTTGGTTAATAATCATTCGACAAATTAACAACTGAGCCACCGAAAGTAACGCGGGAGTTTTAATCTCAAGTGGGGCCACATTCCAAGTTCTGTTGGCAAATTATTGGTGGGGCCGTAAACTCAGTTGAGGGGACGAATTCATATTAATACCATTGAAATCATCTTAAAAGTCGAAGTTTTATGACTGGGTGAGCCATGAGTCAACCCATCGTTGATCGCACTGATTCGAGCCAAGAAAGTGCTTGAATTTGAGGGCATTATTTTATATGGTTTGTGGTCAGTGAACGCGTTGAATTTTCTGCCGTCTGGCTACTCTTTGCGGTCGTGAAAGGCGTGACCCCGAGCCTTGGCATTCCCCAACTCAAAGAGTGTGTTTGATTACCGCATTGTCTGTCTGGACAAAGAATTACACTGCAAAACTAAGTTGTTTCAATTGCCTACGCGTGAGGTGTGATCTGTGGGCCAACCAACAATTATGCAGGGATGTTGAACGTGAATGCCAGAATGATCTATTGAGCAGCGCGATTGAGTGGCTTGTTCAACTCACAACTCGATGAAGTTGTGCGATTGGTGGCAAAAATATCTAAGGGAGAAAAAATTCGTGTTGTGGGCGTGTATAGTGCTGGAATATTTAACACAAGGATGTCTACTTGTTAGCAGAGAGCACAGAAACCAGAGGTGCATTTGTTGATTTGGGGTAGCATCAGATGTGCTCTAAATCTCAAACTTTGTGGAGAGGCATAGACACATGTATTCCAGATAACCCAGAAATCATTTTGGGAAATTCAACCCAGAGACAATTTCATTTAATAAATTAATTATTTTTAATGAGACCCTAAGTCTAAACTTAGGAAATTAAAATAATTAATGGGTATTAATCTAAATTGTGAGTAAAACTTCTAGAAAAAGCAGATCAAGTCAAAATGTAATCTTAGCCATTGATTGGAGATCTAATCTCGGTCGTTGAAATCTCAACGAGAAGGCTATAAAGAAGACTTGAGGGTCATTTGGAAAAACACACCGAGAGATCAAGAGATCGAATTTTCTGAAGTGAGCACTGCTCAAAGGAAAACATTGATCAAGAGATTCTCACGCAAAGAGGGGCAAAAGCAGTTTTGGTTGAAGGATCTTCTCTAGGGCCAAGAATACTTAGCGGAGAGGCAGAAAAAATCGCAGAGGAGGCAGCACAGTGCCCAGAGAGGATGACGCAGCACACCCAGAGAGCGTGACGTAGGGCCACGAAGGCCACACGTAGAGGCAGTGTGGCATTCTTGAGCAGAAGTCCGAGATTCAGCTGGGAGATCAAGATTCTAAGTCGGAGGGCTGGAATCGAGTTTCGTGAGGGCTAATCGATCCAGCAGAGGAGGTGACGCAATCCTTCAAAGGTCCCCACGTAGGCCTATGCAATACTGCGTAGAGGCAGCGCAGAGACTGTTGGACTTTCGTCAGTTCAGCTACCGGATCAGTTGGGACTAGCAGAGTGAGGTAATCTCACAAATTTTCTTCTGTCGAGCGATATGTTCTCGGTACTAGAGCAGTTACAGAATGGGGGCGGGATTCTTGAGCAACTCATCTCTTCGATCACATCCGAGCTACAGGAGCCTTAAGACAGTAGCAGGACAAGTGGAGCAGTTGGTGCAAAAAATCATGGATGAAGCAGAGGCGGATCTGAAGGCTGAAGGGAGCAGCGCAGTGCAGATGCAGCAACAGTGTAACAGCAGCAGCATAGGGGCTGATGTGACTTCAGCAGCGCAGAGCAGAGCTACAGCAATGTAGAAGCTTCAGGAGGACATTGCAGCACAGCAGCAGCATGGGAGATTTCAGTGAAGGGGTTGATGTGACTTCAGCAACATAGTGGAGGTTTGCTTACACAGTGCAGAGTTGTAGTTGTATAGCTATCTCCAGATGTCAACAGAGATCAGTAGCCGATGGAGCTTAAGTGATCAGGATGCAACCCAACTGACTTGTCTGTCAAAGATTGGGCAGGAGATTCAGTTGTTTCTCTCAACAACTGAAGATGCAGTGCAGCAGATGGTAGCACGGATGCAGCATATTGAAAGGGAGTTGCAGTACAGATGTAGCAGTGGCAGTGGCAACGTCATGGGCAGTTGTACAGAATGGCAGCAGCAGCACAATGATGAAGGGCAACAGGTCTAGCATCAGTGCAGAGACACACACCAGAGATCAATCAAGAGCTTCGGGGTGAAGCAGAGTTTGTACTAGAGCACATTCCTCGCTAAGAGGGAGTGTTGAGTTTTCTTGAGTGTTGGGGTAGCATCGGATGTGCTCTAGCTCCCAATATTTGTGGAGGGACTAGAGTACATAAGATCTCCAATACCCAGAATGGAATTTGGGAAATTTCATTCGGTTTGGGAAATAATTAATTAATTAATAATTTTAATTATGGACCGTCTAACTTAGGAAAATTAAATTATTAAAGGTAATTAATTAAAACATGTGATGAAATTGTCTTAAGTCACACGACTCAAGCTTTCTTTTAATCTTAGCCATTGATTTAAGATCTGATCATGGTCGTTGGTTTCCCAACGAAAAAAGTATAAAGGAAAGGCTTGGGGTCATTTGGAGGAGACACACAGAGGTAGAGCACTGAAGCTAAGCTGGAATTCTAGGGCGTGTTTTGCTAAGAATTTCCAGAAGTGTTTCAGCTGCAGAGCGAGGTAGTTTAGGCAAAGCGGATGGTCTGATTCGAGTGCCTAAAATCAGCAAGAGGCAGAGAGCGGCTTCCAGAGGCAGCGCAGAGAAGCAGAGGCAGTAGCTGAACAACGTAGAGGCAGCTTCAGTTATGCAAGTGCTACGCAGTCCCTCCTAGGGCAGCGTTGGGCAACAGGAGACCCATCTGGGTTACGCAAAGACCCTCAGGGGCAACATAGGGTTTGCGTCACCCATTCTGGGGTTACACAACCCTCTCCAGGCCAGCGTAGAGGCACATAGAGGCTGAAGAGACTGACGCAAGGGCTTCAGGGGCAGTGCTAGGGTTTCTAGGGCCAGGATTTGACTGAGTCTTGTAAATCTCGTTTGAGGGTGTGGATCAGTCAAGGTTTTGGCTTCAGAACAATAGGTAGCTGCAAATCTATATTTTTCTCTGTCGGGTTAACCAGTGTGGTGCCCAGACTTGCTTTATTTAGAAAACTACTTAATAATACAAACCCTCCAGCAGCCAGAAGATCGGTTTTCCCGCATTGGGTTTTTCTGAGGACTATTGTCCAAAAAATCTTGTGTCACTTTGTCTATGTGTGAATGTACTGTTTTAACTCTGAATCGGTGAAAGTCTGTTATGTGTTTACTTCGATGTTAATCTGAAGATTTCAGCATTAATAACTTGCTTAAGTAAGAGAAGTATAACTAGATCTAACAGTAGATTTCTGCATAAGTAACATTCAGAAATTTTCACAAGATTCACCAAATGGATGTCAAGACAACGTTCTTGAATGGGGTGATAGAAGAGGAAGTGTACATAGAACAACCAAACGGCTTTGAGACACCTGAGCAAAAGACTCGTGTATGCAGGCTTAAGAAAGCCTTGTACGGACTGAACCAAGCTCCCAGAGCATGGTATGGGCGAATTGATAGCTACCTGTAGAAGATGGGATTTGTCAAGAGTGACACAGATCCCAACCTCCACTATCTGAGACTAGGGGATGAGCCGCTAATTCTACTATTATATTTAGATGATGTGTTCTTGACTGGATCATCTAAGCTCATCAAAGACTGCAAGGAGAATCTGGCTACTGAATTCAACATGAAGGATCTGGGGTAGATGCACTATTTCCTTGGTTTGGAGGTCTGGCAACAAAAGGCAGAAATCTTCCTTGGGCAAGGAAGATATACTACAGAGATCCTGAAAAGGTTTCAGATGGAGGACTGTAGACCCATGGCTATGCCAATGATTACAAACTGGAAGAAGATAGACACGTCCAAGGATGATGAGGCTGACCCTACCTTGTATAGGCAGCTCATAGGATCATTGATGTACGTGATCAACACTGTGAAAATTTACAAGCAGTTGCAGTGATAGATTTATTTCTCCTACTTATTATTTCAATAAGTTATTATTCAAAAATATTCCGGCAAATATCGAAATAAATACCACTGCAACATTCACAATTATATATGCAGAGAAATAATCAGTAGAGAAAATAAGCACAAGAATCAATCACATGTACACAGTTACAAAAAAACCCAATGTGGGAAAACCGGTGCAGCAGATGAGGGTTTTATTAATTCTTCAACAAATGATATCTTTAAAGGGAAAATATACGGTAGATAAATTCGAAACTACCTGAGACTAAATTTTTGGCTTACACAGACAATTCTCTAACACCTAGAACAGCCCCTACATGCCCCTGCATCACACTGCGTGATTCTCCGCGCAATCCCAACGCTGGACTGTGTGAGTCTGCGTCGAGACTACGTGGGTTCTCTACACTGCAGCCTCAAGCTGCCTCCAGTGACCCACTGCTGCCCTCCAACCCTGATCTCGATCCCACTGTTGCCTTCCAACCCTGATCTCGATCACCCCTGACCTCCTCCTTCTGCTTCTGCGACTTCTCGCCCTGCAACTCTCCCACTAAGATCGAATTCTACATCAAAATGGATCTCCTTCAAGTACTGAGTGTATGCCCAGCTTGATTTCCAAGTGACCCTCAAGCCTTCTTTTATAATCTTCCAGTTGGAGAGCCAACAGCCCAAATTAAAAGACTAATCAATGGCTAAGATTAAAACTTGACTTGATCCATGTTTTCTAGAAGATTCACACTCTGACTTATTAATACCTTTTAATTATTTCATTTCCCTAAGTTTAGACTTAGGGTCTTCATTAAAATAATTGATTATTTTAATAAGTCTTGAAATGAGTGGAATTTCCACAAACTATTTCTGGGTTCTTTGGAATGCGGCTATCCAAGCCTCCCTGCAAAGTTTGAGACTTCAAACACTTTCGGATGCTACAAAAATAAACACTCCCTCTTAGCGAGGAAGGTGTTCCAACAATATGCCTGCTACATGCTGTTATGATTCTGAAGCACCCTTTGCGCTACTGATCTCAAGATTCTGCTTCCCCCATCTGTTGCGTTGTTGCCCCCTATACAACTGCCTTTGACATTGCCACTGTCACTTGTTGTTGTTGTACCACATCTCCCTCTGAATACTGAATCCTCCATTCCTGCTACTGGAAGGGATTCTTCATTATCCCGATCTTCTCTCTGAGGTAGACAAACTTTGTCTTTCCGAGAGCCTTTGTGAGGATGTCTGCCACCTGTTCTCTTGTTGGAGTGTACTGCAACTGAACAGCTCCACGTTGTACACAGTCCCTGATGAAGTGACATTGGATGTCAATATGTTTCGACCTATCATGAAACACAGGATTCTCAGAGAGCTTTATGCAACTTCGATTATCACATAAAATGTTGGGCACTTCCATTTTCTCCTTGAGTAGATTTACTAGCAGTTTCCTAAGCCATATGGCTTCGCACGAAGCTGCGTTGGCTGTGATATACTTTGCCTCTACTAAACTCAGTGCCACGGACTTCTGTTTCCTACTGCACCAGGAAGTCATTCCTAATCCCAGACTGAAACAGTACCCAGTGGTACTCTTCCGATCAACTGAACTTCCAGCCCAATCTGCATCAATGAATCCACTCAACCTGACATCATTGTCACAAGTGTACTTCAATCCAAGCTCGATTGTCCCTCGAAGGTACCTGAGAACATGCTTGGCTGCTGCCGAATGTGCCCTCGTCAATTCCACCATGAACTAACTTAGGGTATTAACAACATTACAAATGTCTAGCCTTGTATTTACTAGATACATCAATGAACCTATGAGTTGTTTGTACAGCGTAGGATCAGCTTCATCATCTTCGAACGTGTCGATTTTCCTCCAGTTGGTAATCATTGGAGTGGTCATGGGCCTACAATCCTCAATTTGAAATCTCTTCAGAATCTTTGTAGTGTATCTTCCTTGACAAAGGAAGATCTCCCCATTCTACTGCCAAACTTCCAACCCCAAAAAATAGTGCATTCGTCCTAAATCCTTCATGTCAATTTCTATAGCCAAATTTTTCTTGCAATCTGTGATGAGCCTTGATGATCCTGTCAAGAACAAATCATCCACATATAATACCAGTATCAAAGGCTCACTCCCTATTCTCATGGGATCTGCATCACTCTTGACGAATCCCATCTTCTACAGGTAGTTGTCAATCCAACCATACAAGGCTCAAGGAACTTGCTTCAGTCCATACAATCCTTTCTTCAGTCTGCACACATGAGTTTTCTAATCATGTGTCTCAAAGTCGTCTGGTTGTTCTATATACACCTCTTCTTCTATCACACCATTCAAGAATGTCGTCTTGACATCCATCTGGTGAATTTCCCATCCCATCTGCACAGCAAGGGATATCACGAACCTGATAAATGTGTATCTGGCTACAGGGGTGGAGGTTTCTTCATAGTCTATTCCTTCCTTCTGAGCATACCCCTTAGCCACAAACCTGGCTTTAAATTTCTCGATGCTGCCGTCTGCAGCATACTTGATCTTGTAGATCCAACAAGATCCTACAACTGATCTCTCCTGCGGTCTAGGTACTACTTCCCAGACATCATTTGTCATGATGGAACTGTACTCTTCCACCATTGCATCAACCCACACCTGGTGCTGAGCTGCTTCCCGAAAGCTGGAAGGTTCTTCGACTTGAGCAATTAAGGCTTGATACCTTTCAAGCTGTTTACGCTATCTCTTCTCATTTCGGGGGATTCCGACAAAATCCTCTGCATCCTTCAGAATATGCCTAAGTTCTCTGCTCGTTCTTCCACTGGTGGTGGGTGGATTTACCGGCTCTCCTTCTTGCAAATCCTCAGGAGAGCCATCCTTTGGATCACTATGCCTTGGAGAGGCAACTAAATTTTCTGCTATTGGTTGTTGGGACTGGAGCAGAAGCTCTTCCTCTGACTGCGTAGCAGAAGGCAGCTCTTGTGATCTTTTGAAGGCTTTCTCCTCCATGAACTTCACATCTCTTCGCACCACTACTTTCCTGCTCTCAGGAATGTAGATGTGATAAGCCTTTGCATTGTTGTACCCTACCAAATACCCCTTTTCAGCAGTCATCTCCAACTTCTTCCTCTTCTCATTGGATACATGATAGTAAGTTGTACTGCCGAAGATCCTAAAGTGACTCACTTCGAGCATGCTGCCAATGAAGACACTTTCCAGCATGATCTTTCCAAGTGCAATGTGAGGAGTTATGTTCTGAATGTAGACAGTTGTATTACACGCTTCAGCCCATAGAAATTTGGGCATGTCTTGCTCATACACCATAGATTCGATTGCTTCAACAATAGTCCAGTTTTTCCTTTCTGCCACTCCATTCTGTTCCGAATTGTACGGAGCTATCCATTCCCTTTTGATGCCTTCCCTTGCACAGAATACGGTGAATTCTTTACCTATGTATTCACCTCCATTATTTGATCGCATTACCTTGATCAGCTTCCCTGTCAGATTTTCCACCAAAGCCTTGAACTCTTTAAATCGACTAAAGACTTCATCCTTGGTCTTCAAGAAATAGATCCAGGTTTTCCTGGAATGGTAATCAATGAAGGTGACGAAATATTCAACACCGCTAAGAGCTCTAGTGGACATCGGCCCACAGATATCTGAGTGTATTGGATCCAACACACCCTTGGCCCTATTGTTGCTTCTCTGATATGTTGCCTTGGCATATTTCCCCAATACGCACCCCTTGCAGACATCATCCCGTTTGGTGCTCAGTTCTGGAACACCTATGACAGTCTTCTGGAGAGTTCTCAACGCCTCATGATGTAAGTGCCCCATTCTTCTGTGTCATAGCTCATTCAGGTCTGTTTCATCTGCGCTTCCAACTAGTGCCATTGGAGAATCAAGCTGCAACTTGTACAGCTTGTTGCTTCTTACCCCGATCTGTGCCTTCTTATTCCAACTGATGTGCTTGACATAGACTCTATTGCCAATAAAGTAGACGTCATATCCTCCGTTTTAAAGTTGTGACACTGAGAGTAGATTCATCCCCAAACCCGGCACATGCAGTACATTAGTGGCTTGGATTCTGTTCCCTGCCTCGGCCTGAAAAACTACGGAACCTTTCCCAATGGGAGTGCACTTTGCTTTATTACCCATGGTTATTTTGAAATTCATCTGCTCTTCGAGGTAGTTGGAAAAATAGTCCAGTACTCCCGTCATGTGAGAAGAGGCTCCACTATCAATATACCAGACATCTGAAGGTGCAGTGCTCGATACACGAGCAAAATCTTCCTCTAGTCTGGATGCCAATATAGATACATCGTGATCCATTTGTTCTATCGTGCTTCTTCCCCCTCCTGGAGAAATGCGTGAACCCTTCTGCGTTGTTGCTGCAACAGTAGATCTTCGTTCACTGATAGATGCCCCGTCCCTGTTATTCATCTCTGGGTCTGATACCATGTGAAAATTTACAAGCAGTTGCAGTGATAGATTTATTTCTCCTACTTGTTATTTCAATTAGTTATTACTCAGAAATATTCCGGCGAATATCGAAATAAATACTATTGCAACATTCACAATTATATATGCAGAGAAATAATCAGTAGAGAACATAAGGACAAGAATCAATCACATGTACACAGTTATTTTTGGACAATTGTCCCTGAAAAAACGCAATGTGGGAAAACTGGTGCAATAGATGAGGGTTTTATTAATTCTTCAGCAAATGATATCTTTATAGGGAAAATATACAACAGATAAATTTGGAACCGCCTGAGACTGAATTTCTGGCTTACTCGGAGAATTCTCTGACACCCAGAACAACCCCTGCATGCCCCTGCATCACTCTACGTGATTCTTTGCGTAGTCCCAACAGTGGACTGCGTGGGGTCTTTGCGCTGCAGCCTCAAGCTGCCTCCAGTGACCTACTGCTGTCCTCCGACCTTGATCTCAATCACCCCTGACCTCCTCCTTCTGCTTCTGAAACTTCTCGCCCTGCAACTCTCCCACTGAGATCGAATTCTACATTAGAATGGATCTCCTTCGGGGATCTCCTTCGGATACTGAGTGTATGCCCAGCTTGATTTCCAAGTGACCCTCAATCCTTCTTTTATAATCTTCCAGTTGGAGAGCCAACGGCCCAGATTAAAAGACTAATCAATGGCTAAGATTAAAACTTGACTTGATCCAGTTTTCTAGAAGATTCACACTCTGACTTATTAATACCCTTTAATTATTTCATTTCCCTAAGTTTAGACTTAGGGTCTTCATTAAAATAATTAATTATTTTAATAAGTCTCGAACCGAGTGGAATTTCCACAAACTGTTTCTGGGTTTTTTGGAATGATGTTGTCCAAGCCTCCTTGCATAGTTTGAGACTTGGAACACTTCTGGATGCTATAAAAATCAACAAACACTAGACCAGACATTTGTTATGCAGTGAATACCCTCAGCCAGTTCATGGTAGAACCAAGGAGGGCTCACTGGGCAGCAGCTAAACATGTTCTTAGATATTTGAAGGGGACAATCAAGTATGGGTTGAAGTACACCAAAGGCAATGAAATCCAATTGAGTGGGTTCACTGACGCAGATTGGGCTGCAAGCCCAGTGGATCAGAAAAGTACCAGTGGATACTGTTTCAGTCTCGGATCAGGAATGACTTTCTTGTATAGTAGGAAACAGAAATCCATGACACTGAGCTCAACTGAGGCTGAATATATGGCAGCAAGCACAGCTTCGTGCGAGGCCATATGGCTTCATAAACTGCTCTTGAACTTGCTCAAGAAGATGGAACCGACGAAAATTTTGTGTGATAATCAGAGTTGCATCAAGCTCTCTAAGAATCTTGCGTTTCATGATCGATCAAAGCACATTGACATTAGGTGCCACTTCATCAGAGACTATGTCCAACGAGGAGCTGTACAGTTGAGTACATTCCTACAGGAGAACAGGTGGCAGATATCCTCACAGAGGCTCTGGGTAAGCTTAAGTTTACTTACTTCAGGGAAGAGATGGGGATGGTCGAAAACCCTTTCCAATAGAGGAATGGGTGGTCTTCAGATTCAAAGGGAGCTGCAGTACGGATGAGACAGTGGCAGAGTTGATGTCACAGGAAACAGTACAGAGGGCGACAGCGTAGAGATGAGGGGCAGTAGCGAAGACATCAGCAACGCAGCGAATGCTTCAGGTCAGAGCAGATACAGTTGGTACCTTGCTGAAACACTTTCCTCGCTAAGAGGGAGTGTTAATTTTGTAGCATTGGAAAGTGTTCCAAGTCTCATATTTTGGGAAGAGGCTTAGTGATCCAGGTGGCTTTAGACACCCTCAGGAGACCAAGAGGGCTCAGAAATGGTCAAAATTCAAAGTCGTCAGAATGCTTTCGAACCAGGACAAGATTTTAGTGCTCGTCGCCCCGATTCCAATGGCATGAACAGCACTCATATCTGAGTCTGTATGAGAAAGTTATTGCAATTTGAAGTTTGTACCAAACAGCAATAAAAACAAGTCAAAGTCAACATTCTGACTCGTGGCAGGAAGTATGGATGACATGTGGTAGGCCTAGTGGGACCCACAAAGCTAATGTGGCAGTCCAGTGAACAAAATAGGTGGACCCACAAAAAGGTGATGTGGCAGCACCACAAGTCAACACATGGCAAGTAGGTGGTAGAGGTGGGCATATGATGTGGACCAATGACGGCTTGCCACATGGCCCAATCACATGGTGCCAAATGGCATCTCAAATTAGGCCCAAGTGGCCTTAGATGGTGCAACCTGCATTTTTTGTCTTATTCTCATGTTTTTGGGAGTCATCACAATATGGACATACGAATTCCATATATTATATAGTTTGAGAAAACTATATTAAAACTAAAATTGAGCTTTAAAACAATATTGGGAGTCAATGGGATTTGAACCCAAAACCTCCAACGACAAGCATCTTAATATGATTATGCCAACCAATGTGCCAACCTCACACTGTCTTATTCACTCTCGTTCTTTGTTATAAAATGCCATTCAAATAGTTCAAGGAAACCATGGAGAATGATGGAGAATACATGAGAGATGAGGGCACAGGGAGGCCAATGGAGTCGTGAGCAAAGCGGAGGCAGAACGTGGAGCAGACCGGCGCGTTCTTCAACGAATAATATTTTTTTTATTTGCAAGTGTGGAACCATGAGCGGCTAGAGGGGCGGAACCTTGCCCAGGGAATCTTGAGGGGCATCAAAAAGATTCCTTGAGGTCACGAACTTGCCGGAGTCAGAATTTGACAAATTTTATGTCGATTTTACACCTCTCGGTGACAGGAATCCAATGGCGATGTCCGTTTCAGCAGCAGAGCTTCCCATTTTTCGGCCATTTTCCAGATTGGAGTGATAGTGTCAGAATCTCAAGTGTGGAGAGTCGATTTTATGTCTCTCGACGCCACGAATTCGATGGTGCAGCGAGATTCGACAACAGTGCATCCACTTCTTCAGCCAAATTCAGGGGTTGAGGTATATGTAGTATTGATGTCATGTGCCTCTTTTATTGTTTGCTGTGAGATGTAATATGTTATTTAGATCCTTGCTTGATATACGTTGTGGGATTTATTTTTCTACTTCATGTGAGATGTATTCGCCATGGATTGTTATGTTTGAGTGAGATCCCTATGTAACCTTGATGATGGGATCCTCATCGTCGCCTTGTGTGAGATTATGTCATGCTGATAGGAGGTCTATTGTGAGTCAGAATTCCTATAGCAGAATGTCTCGTGGAGAGACAAGCCACTCATGTTGAGGGCATATAACCTTGTATGACAGAAAACATAGTCCATGTACACCATCACCATTCCAGCAGTATATGAAGCGGCCTACCCCATCTTGACACCGGGCCCGGAGATGTAGTCCCAATTGGATGAACTCCGTTATCAACGTCTCGTGTTCTTATGTTGTTGATTGTTGTCTTGTTTCCTCTTGCTTAAAGCATGCATATGTGTTCTTTTAATGCTCTTTTCAGTGCAATTCTAACCACATCACAGAAGTAAAAGATCATGAGTAAATCTGGTTGCTGACGGACCCGGATCAAGATGCTATCAGAGCAGTCTTCTCGGCAATGTGAATTGCGAGCGTGAACAACTATTGAACGTGCAACAATGGAGGATGACAAAGACATGTATGAGGCCATGCTCATGATGTCCAAATTGGTGGACATAATGTATGACGCTTATGAGAAGAGTACAGAGGAAGAGGAGAAAGGAATATCAGAGAACGATGCTTCATCCACATCTTCCAGTGCTTATGCATCTTCTTCATCTCCCCCATTGTCTTCTCATCATTCGAATGAGGAGATCAACCAGAGTCTTGAAGAGGAGAATGTTGAATTAAGGAGGCTACTACGAGAAGAGAAAGAAGAGCATCAAATATTGTGGCTTCAGTTGCAAGCCGCAGAAGAGGACTTGGAGGAGTTGAAGCGCAATGAAGGCTTAAAGTATCCTTCACCACCTGTTTCTGAATCGACGTCTGAGGTAAACAATGTTGATTGTTCTTCAGTTTCATCTTCATGTGCTATCATTTTTGTGGGAAACATGGAGATACCCATTACAGGAACTGGCATGAGACTCCTTACCAAAATGGGGTATAACGGACGAGGACTTGGTGTTAATGGCCAAGGCATAACTCAGCCATTGGAGGTTGTGCAGAGACCTCAATTCACAAATTTGGGATACACTAAAGGACAGTGCTCAAAGGTGTCAGAAGCTTCCAATACATGGTTGAAACAATTGGGAAAAGAGAATGATGGGAACACTTCACCATCATCCTATGACATCGCACATTGCAGAGAAAGAGCTGAGGCGAGCTCTCATTCCCATGATTGCACCAGAGACCAACAAGAAAGGTATAACAAGTCTCGATATTCTAATGTTCATTTTGATTACAAGCATGTCGCTAACAATGAACATAAATCACGGCGTCGAAAAACATGTAGTTTTTGTGGATTACATAACCATGTATTTGTTGAGTGTTGGAAGAGAATGGCAGCACGAAAGAGGATGAGACCTGAAAGGCCTTCTCCGCCATAGGAAAAGAAGAAGGTAAAGCAGGTCTGGAGGAAGAAGACTCATTGCAGTCATTGCGATAGAAGTGGCCATCAAAGAGCCATGTGTTGGAGGCTCCATCCAGGGCAACATCTCAAAGACAAAGTGTTCGTGCATGAACCAGATGAAACAGTTGTTCGACAAGCATATCCGCCACAGGAAGATAACCCATTCACTTTGATAAGTTAGAGATGGCTTTTCTAGAAGTGTTAGCTTGTTTTGGCCTTACTTTGTAAATCATGTGTTGCAATTTAAAATGTAAAAGTGATGATGTGTTATTTATCACTTGTTAAGCGACAATGAAGTTTTGACCCTGTCTCTGGGGTATTGATTTCCATTTTGATGTAAACTTGACCACAGAGTGTGTGTTATGAACTCGTGGCAACTATGGGATGATTCGTTCATAATTGTTCATGTAATTAAGTAGGTAATTTGTAAGAATATTGTACTACAGGTTTGCAGAGGATGCAGGTGTCAGCTCATCGCTTATGGCTCCAAAGAACAAAGGTGAAGGAGAATGAAGGGTGACCTTTCAGGACACTTTTGGTGCAGACGAGGTACAAAGCAACGTAGATTGTTTTCATGCTTTTGGTGGACCAAAAGCACCTCAGTGGGGAGGATTGATCCAGGTGGCTTCAGACACCCTCGGGAGAACAAGAGGGCTTATAAATGGTCAAAAATAAAAGTAGTCAAAATGCTTTCGAACCAGGACAAGATTTTAGTGCTCGTCGCCCCGATTGCAATGGCGCGAATAGCACTCAAATCCAAGTATGTATGAGAAAGTTATTGCAATTTGAAGTTTGTACCAAACAGCAACAAAAACAAGTCAAAGTCAACATTTTTCCACGTGGCAGGACGTATGGATGACATGTGGTAGGCCTAGTGGGACCCACAAAGCTAGTGTGGTAGCCCAGTCAACAAAACAGGTGGACCCACAAAAAAGTGATGTGGCAACACCACAAGTCGACACATGGCAAGTAGGTGGTAGAGGTGCCATATGATGTGGACCAATGAGGGCTTGCCACATGGCACCTCAAATTAGGCCCAAGTGGCCTTGGATGGTGCAACCTCCATTTTTGTCTTATTCTCATGTTTTTGGGAGTCGTTACAATATGGATATACGAATTCCATATATTATATAGTTTGAGAAAACTATATTAAAACTAAAATTGGGCTTTAAATCAATATTGGGAGTCAATGGGATTTGAACCCAAAACCTCCCAACAAAAAGTATCTTAATATGATTATGCCAACCAATGTGCCAACCTCACACTTTGTCTTATTCACCCTCACACTTTTTTATAAAATGGCATTCAAATGGTTCAAGGAAACCATGGAGAATGATAGAGAATACATGAGAGATGACGGCACAGGGAGGCCAATGGAGCCATGAGCAAAGCGGAGGCAGAATGTGGAGCAAACCAATGCATTCTTCAACGAATAATATTTTTTTTATTTGCAGGTGCAGAACCAAGAGCGGCCAGACGGGTAGAACCTTGCCCAGGGAATCTTGAGGGGCATCAAAAAGATTCCTTGAGGTCACGAATTTGCCGGAGTCGGAATTTGACAAATTTTATGTCGATTTTACACCTCTCGTTGACATGAATCCAATGGCGATGTCCATTTTAGCAGTATAGCTTCCCATTTTTCGGCCATTTTCTAGATTGGAGTGACGGTGTAAGATTCCCAAGTGTGGACAGTCGATTTAATGCCTTTCGAAGCCACAAATTCGATGGTACAACCAGATTCAGCAATTGAGCATCCACTTCTTCAACCAACTTCAGGGGTTGAGGTATATGTTGTATTGATGTCATGTGCCTCTTTTATCATTTGCTGTGAGATGTAATATGTTGTTTAGATCCTTGCTTGATGTATGTTGCAGGATCTATTTTTATACTTCATGTGAGATGTATTCGCCATGGATTGTTATGCTTGAGTGAGATCCCTATGTAACCTTGATGAAGGCATCCTCATCGTCACCTTGTGTGAGATTATGTCATGCTGATAGGAGGTCTATTGTGAGTGAGAGTTCCTGTAGCGAAACATCTCATGGAGAGACAAGCCACTCATGTTGAGGGCATATATCCTTGTATGAAAGAAAACATAGTCCATGTACATCATCACCATTTCAACCACTATATGAAGCGGCCTACCCTATCTTAACACCGGGCTCGGAGACGTAGTCCTAATTGGACGAACTTCGTTATCAACATCTCGTGTTCTTATGTTGTTGATTGTTGTCTTGTTTCCTCTTGCTTAGAGCATGCATATGTTTTCTTTTAATGCTCTTTTCAGTGCAATTCTAACCACATCACAGAAGTAAAAGATCATGGGGAAATCTGATTGCTGACGGACTCGGATCACTTGGACATCAGTGTTCCAGAGAACCCAGAAATCGTTTGTGGAAATTCCACTTGGATCATGCCTTATTAAAATAATTAAATGTTTTAAAGTGATCCCTAAGTCTAAACTTAGGGAAATTAAATAATTAAAGGGTATTAATAAAGCAAAGTGTGAATCTTCTAAAAAATGAAGATCAAGTCATACTTTAATCTGAGTCATTGATTAAGGATATAATCTAGGTCGTTGATTCATTAACTAGAAGACTATAAGAGAAGGCTTGAGGGTCATTTGGCAAGCAAGTCGGGCACACTCTCAGTACCCGAAGGAAATCGATTCTGAAGTAAGAGAATTCGATTTCAGAGCATGAGGTTGTAGAGGCTGGGTTGCAGAGACAGAAAGAGGAGGGAGAAGTCAGCAGTGACAGAAGAAGGCAGAAGGAAGACGAAGAGGAGGCAGCGCTGAGCAGCAGCACTGGCCCTCCACGCAGAGTGACGCAGTCCAACGCAGAGGGAGGAGGACTGCCTACCGTGTGTCAGGAATTTTCTGGAGTGCTCGGGAAATTCATCTCATGTGTATGCTAAATGAACTGCTCGTCATATTATCTGTAAAAGAACTTTCATTGTTGAAGAATAATATAAACCCTCATCTGTTGCACCGATTTTCCAACATTGGGTTTTTCTGGGGACAATTGTCCAAAAATAACTGTGTTCATGTGGTCGTTTCTATTGTGTTATATGTGTTCTATTTGTTCTTCTACTTTTGATTATGGTGAATATTGCAACTGTATTTATTTCAATATTTACTGAAGCATTTGTGAATAACTTATCATAAATAAGTAGGCAAAATAAATCAATCACTGCAATAGTATTTTCAGATTGAAAATTTCACACCAGGTTCTTCTTCAAATCGGCCAAATACAACACTTCTTGTAGATGAACGGTTTGACGATGAACGGTTTGACCTTGATTCAAGTGAAGAGTGATTGTACCTATCCCTTTCACAGGGTAGGTGGCCATATCTCCAAGTATAATCTCCAAATTAGTCTTCTTTTCAATCAAATTTGAGAGGGCATCCTTGTACCTAGTGAAGTGCCTTGAGGCTCCACTATCAATCAACCAATGATCCAAAGTATCCGGAGGAGAGGAAATAGATAGAGCGAGAATAAGATAAAACTCCTTTTGTTTTACTACAACATTACTTTCTTCGTACCTAGAATTTCTCATCCTTTTGGGAGGTCGACCATTTTCATATCGAGCAGAGAGCATTCCTCTTTCCTTTATTGTTGAACCTGTTGTTCCTTGATTGCCATTGCCTTTAAAATTGTTGTTGTTGTTGTCATCATCCCTTGGAGAATCCTTCTTGTGAGGACACTCTCTAGCATAGTGGTCGAACTTGTTGCAATTGTAGCACCTTCCTTTCCTTCCTTCTTTGAATCCCTGCTTGAACCCTTAACCGTATTTTCTTGGACCAGTATAATTTTTCTTCTTTGCCTGAGCGAAGAAGGTAGTAGGTTCATTTCCATTTGAGGGCTTGCCTCTCTCCATCATCCTCGTCTCCTCTTGGGTGCATCTAGCCCACAATTCATCAAAACTAGGAATCCTATCATTGTTAAGAATAGTGGTGTTAAACACATCCCACCAAGTGCAATGAGGGTGAGCTCCCTGTCAGCAATAACTTCTCCAATAGATAGGTCATTCTTGATTTGTGTGACCTCATGAAGTAGGATTGGATAGACTCCCCTTTATCCATCTTGATGTCCTTCAACTTGTTCTTCAGAAAGAGGATTTGATTTGCATTGTTGACTTTGAACATCCCAATCAGCTTATTATACATCTCCTTAGATGTTCCCAATCAGAAATATATGCAACCAAATGCTTTGAATGGAGTCTATGATAATTCTCTTAGCTTTGACCTCACCTTTCTTATACTTCTTTACAGCGGCGAGTGTATTTGAAGGAGCCTCCACCACTCTTCCCAACGCATAGTCCATGACATCATGCTCTTCCAAAGTTATCTTCCATGCATGATAGTCAAATTTTTCCTTGATCTTAACCTCAGATTTGAAATAAGATGTAGTAGCCATTGGTCCAATAGTCTTGATCAACAGATCTCCCTTAGTGATTGTGTTCCTCTCTCTTGCTTGGGCTTGGTCTTCACCTGGGCACCAATAGCATGTTAATTTTAGAAAACAATGGTATGTTCTATGTTTAGCACAATTACTTCAATGTCCTTTAAGCAGAGCCCAATGACAATTTTCAATTTAGTTTCCAATAGCAATCACTTTAACCATAAATCACATTGACGATAACTGCAGATAGAACATAAAATAAAATGCAGAAAACGGATGCCAGGGAAAAACCCCAATGTGGGGAAAACCCTTTGATCAATTCTTCTTATTATTATATCAAGTGTTCAGCAAAGAGAGAGTACAAAAGTGAAAATTTGACTTGCCAAATCACAGTCTAAATAGCCATGTCAAATCTGCAGTCAATTGCAATCAAATTTATCCCTAAACATAAGGTCAAACATGGTCAACACAACAGCAAATCTTCCATTTTTTGGAGCTCGGCCATACCCAGTCAAACTCAGCTTCATAATGTGGTCAAAGTCAGCCCAAAACAAACCTGAAAACTACGGTCAAACTTAGTCAACTTTGCGATCAACCCTGCAATGAGCCATGCGATCACAATGAAAGGATGAGTCAAAGTGCTCGATCAACACTGGTCAAACTCCTGCAATAGTCCTAAAATTCGGCCCTGCAATTTGCCTAGAGAATTTGTCCTTTTGCCACACGTGTGAGAGAGAGAAGAACTACTCAATACTTGTATGAAACAATGAGAGAAGGAGAGAGAAGAAATGTATCTGATGATGATACCAAATGAGGTCAGAGGGAACTTGTATTTATACAAGTCGTTGAGGGTGAAGAGTCATGCCCATTGGGCTTCATGAGCCTACATGATGATGCAGCTGACCTGAGCAGTTTGCACATGTGTGGGTATAAATTCAAAAACACACTTGTCGAAATTGGATGATCTTTATATCAATTTTGGTCTTCTCGAAAAGAGGAATTTAATGCAAACATCTCCATCAAATGAGCTTTCCCAAGGTGGAATTTGGCCCTAGTTGCCAATTTTAACAAATAATCTTATATATATATATATATATATCAATTTTTTATATATATTTATTCTTTTTTATGTATTTAACACACACACATATATATTTTTCTTTTCTTTATTTTTTAATTTTTTTCATATATATATATATATATATATATATATATATATATATATATAATTTTTTATTTTTATTTTATTTTTTTAGATAAAGGGCTAATGCCGGAATTGAGAAAATCCAAAATTTGTATAGCAAAATGCTTACATTGCAACGACAACAAAGTTGACGAAAGGTTGATATATATGAATGTTTAAATATAAGAGAGATGAGATATGATATTGTTACAACTAAGGGTCCCATATATATACCTAGGTCATGCCTTTTGAGACATAGCTTATTAGTATACTAATCACTGTTACATAGCTTTTTAGTATAGGGAATATTACAATGGTATCAGAGCTCATAGACTTGGCTCAACCTGTGGGAGCAATGGAGTCTATAACACCAGAAGATACACAAAACTTGACTTACCGGAGACAGAGGTACAAGAGCAGAGAAAGGCAATTGCAGATTACCTCAAATCCCATGATAATAGAACCAGAGGTTGTGGAAACAAACATCAGGGACAATGAGGGAAACAATAGGAGTAAGGATGAGGAGTTTGCTCATCTTTTTGTTTAAGGCAATGTAAGACTTGTCCAAAAACATCGAAGAAATGGGCCAGCGGAATAACAAATGCAACAAGTGTAAGGGAGTCCAAGGGGATTTCTAATTGGGGGAAGGATCGGGCACTTCACAGCACCACGCATCCCTTAATCCCAACATGCCCCTTATTCCAAACACACCCCCTAGATCCACCATTGCCGCATTCCTAAAATCTGGAGCAAGAGGATATGCCCAATGGAGATTATTTCTTGGAGTATCAGTCCTATGGACCTGATTTTGGGAAGGCCATTACTTTCAAGGATTTTTGCCAGTTGAAGAGCAACAATCGGCCTAAGGGGCAGAGTGGAGGAGGCTACATGCAGGGGACAAATTTGCAATGCACTGTGGGGAGGTTTTTTCTCTCGACATTCGATGCATGGGTCAAAAATTTGGATGTTTATTTCCAGTTGAACCAAATGATAGAGGGAGAGGCAATCAAGATTGCCACGTTGCATCCGGAGGGTGAAGCTCACGAATGGTGGTTCCATGGGCTGACCACATTGGGACTTGCAGGAGTGACCGCTTATGATGATTTCACCAAGAGGGTGTTGGAGTGGTTTGAGAGGAAAGATCCTGAGGAGCAATTTGGGGAGCTAACAAGGCTCAAGCAAACCCGGAGTGTTGAGGCTTATATTTTAGAGTTTCTGAGGTTGTCTATGATGGTGTCGGACTTGTCGAAGGCTAAGAGGATCTACATGTTTGTGGAGGGGCTAGCAGAGCCATTACAGAGATTAGTGAAGTCCAATAGGCCCACTACGTTGCAGGATGTAGTAGGGAGAGCCTAAGACATAAAGGATGCCCTACTTAAGGCTAGAGCACCACTACCACCGAAACAAGGTTTCCAACTGAGGGGAAGATAAACCAAGGCTCCACCACCGAGGGCCAATTAGGGGCATGGACAGATGGATGAGGATACCCGAAGAGAACTTCGAAGGAGGAAGTTGTGTTTTACCTGTCAAGAACTGTGGGCACCAAGCCGTAGATGTGCAGCAGGCAAGGTCCATTACATCGAGATCTTTTCTAACAGCGATGCTGAGGATGAGACATATTTTGAGATGGGTGGAGATGACAACGCAACACCTCAAGAGAGAGGGCCACCACCACCATCACCACTAGCGGGAGCTTCCTTTGCACCTTCCGAAGGGGTCCTCGCATCACTGCGTGGGGTACCCAAGTTTTTGACCCTGAGGATCAGGGGCAGCATGTTTTAGTCCTAGTGGACAGTGGGGCTACCCACAATTTCATTGATGCCAAGATGGTTCAAAGCAGGGGCATCACGACTGAGGATTTTGAGGGATTCTCGGTTCTTGTGCCTGGGGACAGAACCATGCAGTGCACACACTATGTTCCCTCCTTGATAGTGACCATGGGGAGCTACTCCATGACAGATCACTTCTTTGTGGTGGGCATACTGGACACCAACATAGTATTGGGGGTCCAATGGCTCTATTCACTTGGTAGAGTCACGAGTGATTTGAGGAAGTTGGAGATGGAGTTTGTAGGACCAGATGGAAAGCCAGTTTGGCTATGGGGTATGCACTCCTATCCACCACAGACTATCTTGGCCCACAATATGGAGGTTGATTTGGCATGGAGACATTGAATGGGTTGTGGAGTTGAGGGTCTGAGAGGCTGGTGATAAGCCCAAGCCACCACACTCGAAGATACAGGCATTCTGGACAGGTACCTAGTAGTGTTTGGAGATATACCGTCGGGTCAACCACCTGACCGGGGGTTTGAGCATACTATTGAGTTGGAGCCGAGGTACAGGTCGTGATCACCACCCCTTACCGACATCCCAAGGCATATCGGGATGAGATAGAGAGGGTTATCCATGAGTTGTTAGCACTTAAGCACATTAGGCCTAGCTCCAACCCTTTTGCTTCATCGGTTGTTTTAGTGAAGAAGAACGACGGGTCCTTACGCGTGTGCATAGATTATCAGGCCCTCAACAAGAAGACAATGAAGAACTGCTACCCCATCCCACATATAGATGAGCTGATGGATGAATTGAGGGGGGCTAAGTTCTTCTCGAAGATTGAATTGCGGTCGGGGTACCATCAGATCCAGGTGAGGGACAAGGATATCCCCAAGACAGTGTTCCAGTGCCACTATGGACACTTCGAGTTCTTGGTTATGCCCTTCGGGCTGACCAACACACCAGCTACTTTCCAGTCATGCATGAACCACGTATTTCAAGGGCAGATGAGAAAGTGTGTGTTGGTGTTTTTCGATGATATACTTATCTGTAGTCGGACTTGGGAGGAGCACTTAAAGCTTGTTGAGGTAGTGTTGCGTATTCTGGAGAAGCAACAGTTCTACGCTAAGTTGTCCAAGTGCGAGCTCTGTTTGACCGAGATGCTCTATCTAGGGCACATCATTGGGGTGGATGGTGTGAGAGTCCATGAGGAGAAGATTAGGGCCATCTGGGATTGGCTAGAGCACTAGAATGTGACAGAGGAGGGGATTCGTGGACATTTGTACTTATTACAAGAAGTTCATTAAGGGCTTCTCTCAGCTAGCAGCTCCCCTCACTGATTTGACGAAGAAGGGGGGCATTTAGGTGGACGACTACAAAGCAGGAGGCTTTTGAGCGCCTCAAACAGGTCATGAGTAGTTGTCCCGTGTTGGCACTTCCAAATTTCACCCAGCCCTCTGTGTTGGAGTGTGATGCATCTAAAGAGTGTGTAGAGAAAGTATTGATGCAAGGAGGGCATCCCATAGCTTTCGAGAGCCGGAAGCTACTGCCCCATGAGAGATTGTACTCCATATATGACAAGGAGATGCTAGCCATTATGCATGCCCTAGCCAAGTTTAGGCAGTACCTGGTGGGGAACAGGTTCCAGGTCAAGACAGACCATAACAGACTCAGGTTTTTCTTGGAGCAGAAACAATTGAAGGAGAGGTAACAGAAGTGGGCGAGTAAGCTCCAGGCATATGATTTTGACATTGAGTATGTCAAAGGGAAGCACAATGTGGTGGCTGATGTGTTGTCCAAGAGGTCAGCTTCCCTCTCTTTGATGAGCATTGCCCCAGATTGGAGGGCACAGTTATTAGTGGAGTACTCCAAGGACCGATTTGCGTGTGAGGTCCTTGGAGTGGTGATAGATGACCAGTACAAGGTGACGAACGAAGTGATCTACTTCAAAGACTGGATTTATTTAGTGGCCAGCTCCCAACTAAGGGAGAAGATTTTACAGGCTACCCATGACTCACCTGTAGCAGGACACCAGGGGTTCACGAAGACATACAGGGCCATCGGGGAGTGTTTTGCATGGAGGGGCCTCAAGGATGATGTTCTGAGGCATATCAGGGAGTGTGAGACATTCCAAAGGAACAAGGGTGAGCAATCACACCTTGCAGGCATGTTGCAACCTCTTCCTATCCCTAAGGGGAAATGGGAAAGGATATTTATGGATTTCATTACCGAGATGCCCACAGTACAGGGCAAGGACAGCATTTACGTGGTGGTGGACCGCCTAATGAAGTTTGCACATTTCTTTGCCATCTCAGCCCGGTACTCACAAGTGGCTGAATTGTTCTTCAGGGAGGTGTTTCGGCTAGATAGTCTTCCGAAAACTATTGTCAGTAACCGGGACAGTCGGTTCATGAGGGGATTTTGCAGTTGTTTTGGTTGGTGGGCACATAGCTCACTCTGAGTACGAATTAACACCCTCAGACAGACGGGCAGACAAAGATAGTTAACAAGTGGCTAGAGGGTTACTTGTCTGACTATGTGACAGGTCAACAGTGAGCATGAATATGCTGGTTGCACTTGGGTGAATACTGCTACAACACCACGTACCACATGTCTATAGCTATGTCTCCATTTTAAGCTTTGTATGCTTAAGATGCATTGTCTTTTGTTGATGTTATGTTTGTAGGCAACAAGGCCCCAAGGCCAAGGATTGGATACAGGAGAGCCAAGATATTTTCGGGGCTCTCAAAGACAACATGCGGATAGCACAAAACCAACAAAAACTTTATGTAGACAGGCACAGAGTTGAGAAGCAGTTGAAAGTTGGGACTTAGTCTTCTTGAGGCTTCAATCATACCGATATCCATCACTCAAGCAAAAGGGGGTCGAGAAGCTCAAACCCCGTTTCTATGGGTCGTACCGTGTCACTCAAAGGGTTGGGGAGGTAGCGTATGAGTTGGAGCTAACTGCGGGGAGTCGGGTGCACAACATCTTTCATGTGTCTTGCCTGAAAAAGGCATTGGGGCAGCAGGTGATACCCCTATGGATGATGAGGGGCACTAGGTGATAGAGACAGAGACCATTATGGATACCCAATAGAGGCACTTGAGGAACAGGGTAATCAAGGAACTTTTGGTCAGATGGAGGAACTTACCAGATGAGGATTCCACTTGGAAGGGGGAGCAGATACTTCAGCATCCTTCACTGCAATTGCTTGACGACAAGTAACGTTTTGGCAGGGAGGATTGTGATATTCCCACTTAGCATTTTGTTAAGTGAAATATCAATTTTGCCAATTTTTCTATAATGTATGATTTGCACTTAGTGAATATGGGTTTAGAGGTCCCACATATGATTTTTGGCTTAGAACACCCACAACCATTAGAGATATGGGAAATATTGCGGCTTCAGCGGAAAGTTGGGACCACCTCATGGGAATTACGGCCCACATGGGGAATACGCTCCCAATGGAACAGAATTGGTGTGGGGAATTTGAGCTGGGCCCACTTGGGCATTTTTGGAGGCTCTTGGACAAAAGGAGCAAGAGACACTCAACTAGGGAATCATTCATCATTTTGAAAATTGTCTGTTGAAATAGCACGCTTGAGCGGGAGCCAAGTCTGCAAGTGTTGTTCAGCACACGGGTGTTTCCAAGCAGAGATTCAAACCCTTGCTTCGGTGGACTTCGAGTGCCAGGCCAAGGAGGGAGTCCTACTCAATCCCAAGTCGTACCAGCGGCAGAGAGTCTGATTCCAGCTAGAGGTTCAGCTACAGCAACGCAGAGATTGCGCAATTCTTGGTGGAGACACTTCAGGAGGTTGAGTAGTGAAGGGTGGTTGAGGCTAAAACTTGGGAGAGAAGGCCGAGGAAGTATTTTAGCATGGATTGCAGCTATTTTGGAGGCCATTTGCAGCAGGTTTTACAGGTAGTTTGATTTACCCATTAGCAGAGCCATTGAGGGAAATAGGGCCAAATTTCCGAGTTCAACCATTTGCCAAATCCTTCGTGGGTTATTCTAGGTATTTGGTGGAGAGGCTGGGATTAATTTCCCAGAATTTTCTGAGCACAGGAGAGGGCCCTAGCAGCTGTTCTACTCAGCCAGCACCGTATTTCTAGGCAGTTTCAATGCAGAGCTAGGGCAGCGCAGTAGCAGATTGGAGAGGGGTGACATATTCTTCATTTTGGGCTTTCCTAGCTTGCCTTGAGCAAGCCCAGATGCACTCTTTCCAGTGCCTTGTTGTACACCCTTATTTATCAATAAAATGGCTCAGCAACGCAGTTTTTGGTGCAATGTCTTGATCTGATTATGTGTTTTCTGTTTATGGTTTTGTGTCTATGCATGCTTTGTTATTTACTGTAAAAATTCCCTAGGAATATTACATGGTTGGGTGGCTGTCCAAGGAGGAGAAAAATTTCTCCTATGGGTTACTCAATTTTTGGTGGGTAACAAAGCCCTAAACTCTTATATCAGCATTTCACCTATTTATATGTCATCATTACCATGCTCCATTTTTTGAAAATCATCTTGGTCTATTCTCATGACAGGAACAGTCCACAATTCCGTGGCAGGGACTTCACACGAAATGCTCTTTTTTTCGGCTATCATCACATATCTTGAGAGAGGTCTCTCCTGTACATTGTAAAACAACCCATTGCATGAACCTTCTTACAGACCTTTCGTTATGATGTGGCTTGCTAAAATAAGTGTCAAAACAAGCTGCAAATGGTACTTTCTGAGGGTCGGCTCCTCATGGACAGCGACAATGATAGGAAAAACCTACAGGGAACACTTGCGACAGTGCACTCCCGTTGCCAAAGTCAGCACTTGTTACTGCAGTTTCATCAACAAATCTTATGCACAGCCAAGCTATTCATCTCAAGTTCTGTCCAAAATGGGACTTCTTCCCCTGCTGATTTGTATGTCTCTCTACCAAAGGGATATTCCAATTGCAAAGCCAACCAAAGTAAGACTCGCACCAAAAGCTTCAGCCACAGTGTGCTTTTTCTAGAAATTTTTGAAGGAATTTACGCAACTAATTTTCCATTAAATGGCTTGAGACTGCATACAGCACCCTTCCTCTCTCTAACCAGACACAATTTCCTGCCTTCTTCAACTGCAAATAGCAAAATTTAGCTCTTCGTACACATATTCTCCGGATCAGGATACAAATAAGCTGCGTGAGTGTGGGACCCCTCTCAAAGTGATATGGCCCTTACAATGCTGCTCCCAAGAATTCAATAGTTCAATTTCCTGTTTCAGTAGCATGAGTGATGACATGACCCAAGCTTGGGCTGAGGGGTGAATAAGTGTTGTAGAGTTTGATTGAAAATTTAATTTCATATTCTTACAATCAGAAAGGGTACTTCCTTGGTGTACCATTACCATATTCAATTTCCATTTCATTGTGGTGCCACCGTGATTTTTTTTGTTTTCTAATCACATCTTTGAAATGACTCCAGGACACCCCTATGCTTACCCCGGTCCCCAACAAAGTTGTGGGAAACAGACCCTCTCACAGTGCTTGACAACTCCAATGATGAGCCTGCCTCTCAGCCTCCTCATTCATCTTTAGCCACCAGCACCAGCATCCCGCGACATCCCCTTCAATTTGTTTAGTACAGAAATTTCAGAGCCCTTCAGTTTCTAGCACTCCACTGTACCAGATCCTTATTTGTATACCCTCTCCTTTAGCATTTGTTATCTTTAACTAGCTATACCTTTAGCAGCTAGTCTCTAGTCAGCCCTTAGATGTTATTATCTTTCATTTTTACCATTTTTTTACGAAATGCACTGGCACTCCAACAGTCAACCTAGTATCATCACCGGATGTACTATCTTAATTCCTTTGACCCACTCTTGCGGTCTTTTGTTGGGCATTAAATAAATTCATCTTATCTCATAGTGAGTAACTTCTTGGACTTTAAGAGATTTCTGGGGCTGATCATCTACTAGAGTCTAGATCATTCAGTGGGATCTAGTGCTTTTAAGTATATCTCCACCTTTATTGACGTTCTAGAATTTAAATGTATGGCTATTTGTAATATAGACAAACACCATAAACTCCCTCATAAAAGCACGGGGACACATCCCAAGACCTTGGGGACATGTTTCCTGCAGAAATGTCACAAGAGAGACCCTGTGGACATCCCTAGTACATTCTAGAAGTATCCAATTCATCAGGTAGAGCAGGTAATGCATTTGGGTATGTTTCGGTTGCAATTTTTGACACCCCTGCAAACAGGGATGTCCAGAAATACATTGTCAGTCAAGGCACTTCCAGATGTCCCCACTGCTGGGGCATTGTTTTAATGAATGAATAAAGGAAAACAAAATCATATTTTCCCCACTTATACCTAGTGGGTCCCCCCAGCGTTTTTTACACGGTATATACTATAAACCCAAACATCAAAATTAAAGCCAAAAAAGACATTTTGAAAATTAATAATTATTAATTAGTGCTGAGTAGTGCTTGAAAATTCGTAACAGAAAATTTATGGCATCATAGGATTTGACATTGAACATGTTGGGAGGCATTCTAAGTTAAATTTTTAGCTTTCTAGTGGGAAATTTTTCAGGACAGCAGTGGAATTTTGGCAATTTCTCACTGGAAAAGTGACTTTTTTGCTGATTTACCACTAAATCTACTGGAAAATTGTTGGAGACAATTTCTCAAGCCCATGGGATGTTGTTGTTTTCACAAATGATAATTTCAGTGTGTTTTTTAAATTCAACTTATTGTTAGTTAATTAATACAAAAATCCTAATACTTTTTATATTTTATAAATTTATATTTATTATATTTTTCTATATTGGAGTATTCTATATTAGGATATACCACATGTGTATCCTGCCATCACTGAAATCTGGGGGATCTCTCCAGACGTTCTGGGTACACATCCCCGTGTACCCCATCCCCCCGTTCCAGAAACCTGGTGGAAAACTGGTGATAACACTTTAAATCTAACAATTAATTTGATTACTTTTCTAATAAAAGTTAATCCCTATAAAGAGAGCTCTATGACAATGAAAATGACGGCCCAAATGATATATGATGACTTCAAGAAACTATCCAGCTAGATTGTACAAACATTGGGGAACAAGAACTCACCATTTGATCCCAGGGTTGGGTTACCTGGATTAGTAAGTTAAGTTGACAAATATTTTTGTGACTTGAGCATTAGCTGAACTCAAAATGATGGGAAAAAAAAATTCCAAACGATCTATCAGTACAACCCAATATCCATCTTATAAGACAGTTATGTAACAGAAACTTAACACATTAGTAAACTTTTACTCTCGGCTATATTGCAATGGAATGCCTTAACATTGGTATACTTGCATTTTTATTTATCTGAACAATCACAAAATAAAAATAATCAGTTAACATTACGACAATCCAAAGAACAAAATGGTTTATTGGATATACCATATCAAGTTGATCCATTATTGCCAAGTTCAATTTTGCCCTGTCAATAATGTGTTCAATACAACGAAATCTTGCTCTACCAGGTCCACTCAAAAACCACCAAGATAATGTGCGCCATGGAATTGTGGGAACTTTTCTTCTCAGAACTGCTTCGGCAACAGCTTCAAGGGAATAGATTTTAAGTTTAAGCTCACCACGCATAATTCGCCAAAGGTTAAGAACAATTCTTCCACCAACATGGATACCACTTCCATGAGTTCGACCCCATTCATCCTCAATGATTGTATCCTGCAACTCCAAATCCTCAGCAGCAAGTTCTTCAATAGAATCCTTTGACTCATCCCTTCTAATATCTTCTAAATAGACAGTTTCCAGTTTCGTTTCAGACAAAGGTGTCCTAGAAATCTTCTTCAAGAGACCTATTCCGATATATGCTGCCCTCTCAGCTAAATATCCAATTGATCCCCCTTGAATTTCCCATCCCATCAGAATATCTGGATCATATAAGCAAACCAACTCCATGAACAAGTGAAATAAAGTTTTCTCATCCTTCACAGCAAAAACTCCACAACCCAATACCCCATCAACATTTCTGCATCAAGTAGCACAGTGAACATATATATATCAGTCGTGGAAATATGATGTTCAAAATGTAGAATTATTTGAATCTTATCAAAGGTCTTTTCAGTAACAATCCAGATTCCACACATAAGGTATAACTCATGACATTGCGTTACATTAAAAGGGGAAAGTCCAATAGAATGGAAGAACTTGGGAGTTGAATTGATTTGTTTTCACAATCCCCTATTATAACTGGAGTGTGCATATTCATGTAATGCAAATGTGGCTAAATCAATACAAGGATTTTTCAATATATATACACGAAATTGTCATCACCCAAATTACACTCTGTGTTAAGGTATAACTCATGATATTGCGTTACATTAAAAGGGGAAAGTCCAATAGAATGGAAGAACTTGGGAGTTGAATTGATTTTTTTCACAATCCCCTATTATAACTGGAGTGTGCATATTCATGTAATGCAAATGTGGCTAAATTAATACAAGGATTTTTCAATATATATACACGAAATTGTCATCACCCAAATTACACTCTGTGTTAAGGTATATGATTGATTTACTGTAGTTTCTGAGCAATCGAAATTTGATTGTGACATGTCAAATCTCTGATATAAAAGTATAATCAATTAAAAGATGAAAATATTTTATATATGGTCAGAACATAAACGTAAATGCAACAAAAGCAATCTAGAAAAGTTATAGGGAACAGAAAGATGTGTATTATTAGCAACAAACAGCCCCATCCGTTGAGAGAGGAGCCTGAAGTTTAATACCCGATCATGGAATAACACAAATTCTAGAGGACCACCCCACTTGAAAAGCCCCGAAGGGCCAAGACCTTCCCACGAAGTCTATTCAACACTAGACCATAAATACCTATTCCACTGATAAGTGCACACAAGAAAAAGTGCAGCACCATAAGAGAACAACAAAGAAAACAAACAGGATCATCAAGGTGTACATGCTATACGCTCGTTATTAGAAAAAATAGAGTATAAGGATGCCAGAATCGTAATGTACATCAGTTACATATAGGTGTTCGGCAATGTAGCACGACTCTTATAAGACCCACGAGTGTCTATGGGTCTTGACGGGTTTTATAGCGAGACAGGTCACTCACATAGAACCCGTGGTTTCTACCCATACCCGCCAAAACCTGCATAAAACCCGGCTACCCACATTGCATAGGACCCGCATAAGACCCGTGGAGACCCTCAAAATTTGTTTTTTTTATTTCTTAATTTTTTTTTTTGAATCATGTGGAGGGAAAGGGAAAGAGGGAAAATTTTGTCGAGACTTATACCGGTCATTCATGAGTCTTATACGGGTTGCCGAGTCAATGGCCAGACAAGTCTTATATGAATACAAGTCGTGCAACATTGGTGTTCCGTCAGTCACAAAGAATAGTCAAAAGAATCAGGGGAATTACATTCAGAGAATCACTACAGGTTGCTAGATGAGTTACATGCAGCAAAAATAATTATAAAGGGTTACAGCTTCTCGGCATTTTCTCGCTACATAAAGGAAATTGTTTACAATTTGTGTAAATCCAAAGGGGTATACCCAAGGCTGTTAGGTGTAGAAGCAGGAAGAAGTGGGAGCACAGAGTGCAAATTTCCAAAAGACTATGAGAGCAAAGCATTCTAGTAGAATTTTTTATATAAATATGTTTTATAATATATTTTGAAGGAATGTAGAATGGTAAATTAGTTGCAGAAAATATGAAAAAAATAAATAAATTGTAGTAAATGAATGATTCGATTGATTTGTGTAGTAATTTTGTTGACTTTTGTAGCATTGGATGTGCTCTAGCCTCAAGATTTTGCAGAGAGGCTAAGACACATGTATTCCACAATACCCATAGCACAGCACCTACATAGCTGCTTCTTTGCGTTGTCCTTGTTGCTGCTCCTCTGCCTCTTACTGACTCTTGGCTCCAGGATCAAATCATCCCCTTAGCCAATACTACCCCTCGCTGCAGGAAATTCCTCTGGAAATTCTTAGCAAACCCGCCCTAGAATTCCAGATCTGTTCCTCAGCTCTACAACTGTGTGTCACTTCCAACTGACCCTCAAGCCTTTCTCTTATACTTTTTCATTCATCTCATCAACGGTCGAGATTAAAACATTCGTCAGCGACTGAGATTAAAAGATTGCTTGATCTGTGTCTTTTAGAACATTTCAGCACATGTGTTAATTAATTCACTTTAATTATTTAATTTTCTTAAGTTTAGACTTAGGAAATCCATTAAAATAATTAGTTATTTGAATAACTTGAACACCAACTGAAATTTCACAAAACACTTTCTGGGTTTTGGAGATCAAGTGTGTCCTAGCCCCTCCACAAAATTTCAAGACTAGAGCACACCCGATGCTACACCAACTATACAAAATCTCAACAGAATCCACGGGGCTTGAATTAAAACTTCTTAGCCTCTTCAAATTTGCGATCATGGGGGTTGTCATAAGTTTGCAATCCATCATGCCAAACCTCTGCAACATCTTAATCACATATTTTCCTTGACATAGATATATCTCACCAAGTCCTTGCCAAACTTCCAACCCCAAGTAATAGTGCATCAGCCCTAGATCCTTCATATCGAATTCTACTGCCAATTGCTTCTTGCACTCTTTAATACGACCTTGCACACCTGTCACGAGAAGATCATGCACATATAGAAGAATGATTACGGGTTCATCCTTCACTACTTCGATATAGATATTCAGATTAGCAAAACTATTTGAAAAGCCCAATCTTTGTAGATATGTGTCCATACTTGCATACCAAGCCCTTGGAGCTTGCTTAAGGCCATAAAGTGCCTTCTTTTGTTGATTTTTGAGTAGCTTGGGAGGTACTCCAAGCCCTAGGATTCAGGGTTTGGAGGGCACAGCGCCACAAGAGTCACTTGTGGGCTTGGAACCCAAGGTTGGGGTTTTTCACGCATCGTGATTTGGGCCAAAACCATGAGCACATTTCGACATGTGATGGATGAGGATGATAGCTCTCATCAAGACAAATCCGACAAAACGAAAATCATCTGATTCCGAGTTGTAGAAATGGAGATATGAATTTTTGAAGTTGTGGAGTGGATTTGCACCAAATGTGTTAAGGTCGGCTTGAGTTTAGTAAGCCTCTTGACAGTTGGACAAGCCACATAATGAACGTTTTGAGGAACCCTTGTATGTGCATAAATACAAGGTAAATTGGAGTCATTTTAGACATCTAAAAAGAGCAACACATCACAAGAAGATAGCTCATTGAGGGAAGAAGAAGACCTTGTCTAGGCCGCAGCAAAAGGAGGCTAAACAGCAAGGAGGAGAGGGCATCACAGGGCACCCTTGAGGACTGTTTTGGTAACTGAGTTGCAGGGACAGAAGGCTGAGGCACAGGGATCAAATTCAGGGATTGTTTGAGGGTCATTTGAGGGTGGGCAGACCCTTAGCTAGGCTATTGCGGGATTGTATAACCTTGTTGTACCATGCCACATGGAATTTGAAAGAGGTTCAAGATATGGTTAAGGGCTAGGACAACCCAGATTTGGAGCAGCCCTCCTCAGCACCTCAAGGAAGGGAAACAACATCAATTAAGTACAATTCTGGGCAAAATTCAAGGCTGGAAAAGGACTGTGTTTTGTGCCCTAACCAAGCCTAGATTGTTGCGTTGGAGCAGACCTCAAACAGTGAGCTTAAGGTATGTATTTCAGTGCATTCTTGTAGGTGTTGGATCCATGTGTTGGATCAATCTTGAATTGGTTTGAAGAGTAACCTGTGGGAGCCAAGTTGAAGGCTTGATTTGGTGAACGGAAGCCTTTATAGGAGCAAATCCTATAGTGAAGTGTTGGGAGCCATTGGTCTGGTGGAGGGCAACGTGTTGGCTACCCAAAGTAGCCCTAGACAAGCTATCTTGAAGTGACGAAGACAGTTGAAGGTTGGGTAAAGTTTGGTGCCTAATGTGCAGCACTTTGATGGACAAAAGTGATGGCTAGATTGGCGTATTGGAGCTCAAGGATTGGCTAGCCTAGAAGAGCAAATTGGATCAGCTTGTGTACATGCAACACGAGTGACTTGCAGCTCCTGGAGTCTCTGTGTGTTGTCCTTTGAAGGACTAAGGGACAGCTAGAGAGCAATACGGAAGCGAAGGACCGGCAAGAAAAGCTACAACATAGAAGTTGTAGCAAATATTGTCATTGTATCTTGTATTCCATAGAGTGTTGTATTATTTAGATTGGTTTAATATAGTGAAGATTTGTACATTATTGTACAATATTTGTTAAAAATTGTCTACACTTGTGCATGTGTGATTTATTTCTTTATATTTTCCATTGTGCAAAATAGTTCTTGTTGAGATTCTTGGTTTGGTAGCGTCAGAGATTCTAAGATTCTAACCTAGACCCAAGATCGTGGAAAGTCAACATCTTCAACCTGCAGACGTGTGACTCTCTATCATTTACTTCAAATCCCAAGGGTTGTTCAATATAGACTTCTTCGTCAATAATACCATTCAAGAATGTTGGCATTCATTTGATGGATATTACATCCCATAGATGTTGCCAAAGCAACCAACAATCGTGTAGTTGCGTATCTAGTTGTAGGTGCAAATGTTTCTTCATAATCGATGTCTTCTTGTTGGTAGAAACCCCTAGCCACAAACCTTGCTTTATATTTATCAATACTTCCATCTGCTGCATGTTTAACCTTGCAGAGCCATTTGGAAGTCACCACTGATTTTTCTTTCGGCCTAGTAACGATTTCCCAAACTCCATTCTTCATTATTGATTGATTTTCTTCATTCATAGCATCTTTCCATTCACGATGATTGACAGCTTCTTCAAAGGTGGATGTTTTTGCTTCAATTAATTTTTTCATATAGGTTGCATACCCTGAATATCTTTTAGGCTTCTTGCTTTCCCTAAATGTACCCTTAGCTATTGCATCTCCTTCTGCATCTTAAAGAGTAGGCTTCAACCAATTAGGTCTCTTTCTATTTCCCGAAATGATGATTTGGTGCATAGGTTCACTTGGACCTTCTTCTTTGTGATTGGAATCCTCTTCCTCCCTAGAACATTCTTCAAATATCAGTAGTTCTTCATCATTCAATCAGGAGATCTTTAGATTCCTTATATGCAACACTTTCATCAAAGATCACATCTCGGCTTACTTCAATTTGGTGCCCTTCTTTAATGTAGATCCTATATGCCTTTGAAGTGTTACTGTAGCCAACAAATATGCCTTTCATGCTTGTAGGATCCAACTTCTTTCTTTTATCTTTTGGAATGTGAATGTAGACAGGACAACCAAATATTCGCAAATGGTCTACACATGGTTTCATCCCAGTGAATGCTTCTTCAATTTTGAATGTCGACAGTTGTTTTAGATGCTTCACCCCACATAAATTAAGGTAAGTCTTGATCGTGTTACATAGCTCTAACACTTTCTTCAATAGAGCAATTCTTTCGTTCTGCTCCTCCACTTTGCTTTGAAATATATGGAACTATTAGCTCCCTCGTAATTCCAGCCTCCTTACAAAAAGTTATGAGCTCCTTATATGTGTATTTTCCTCCATTGTCAGATCTCAGTACTTTTATCCTTCTTTCTGTAATATTTTCTACTTCCACTTTGAATTCTTGAATTTTTTCGAATACTTCATCCTTGGGCTTCAATTAGATCAAAGTTTTACTTGAGTGGTCATCAATGAAAGTTATATAGTATAGATGCTTCACCCCACATAAATTGAGGTAAGTCTTGATCGTGTAACGTAGCTCTAATACTTTCTTCAATAGAGCAATTCTTTCGTTCTGCTACTCCACTTTGCTTTGAAATATATGGAACTATCAGCTCCCTCTTAATTCCAGCCTCCTTACAAAAAGTTATGAGCTCCTTACATGTGTATTCTCCTCCATTGTCAGATCTCAGTACTTTTATCCTTCTTTCTGTAATATTTTCTACTTCCACTTTGAGTTCTTGAATTTTTTCGAATACTTCATCCTTGGGCTTCAACAAATAGATCCAAGTTTTACTTGAGTGGTCATCAATGAAAGTTATATAGTATAGATGACCTCCAAGAGACTTTGTAGACATAGGACCACAGACATCAGAGTGAATGAGATCCAGGATTTCTTTTGATCTTGAAGCACTGCTTCCAAATGGTTTCTTAACATTTTTACCTAATGCACATCCCTTGCAAACTCCTTCATGATCCTCCTTTAATTTAGGGATGCCATTCAACATTGTGTTTAGAGTTGGAAACATTTTGTAGTGAAGGTGTCCAAACCTTCTATGCCAAAGCTCACATGGGCTGACTTCAATGTGAAACCAGGCTTGAGAGAGAGGTATAAGTAACCTATAGAGTCTTCCTTCACGAAGCCCAATGATTTTTGCATTGTTGATGCTAGAGCCTTTATCCCATACCATAACTTTTCCATCTATAAAAGAAAATCTTTCTCCCTTATCTTCTAGACATGAAAAAGAAAGTATTTTTTTTTGCAAACCTGGTACGAATAAAATGTTATTGAGATGTATGTTGCCTCCACTTTCTAGCTCTAGCAAAGCTGATCCAATTCCTCTTACAAGATAGTTCTTCTTGTCTCCAAGTTCAACAAAGTACGAAGATTTTCCTCTTGACAGGGTCTTTAGTTGTTTGTCCTCACCTGTCATATGTTTGGATGCTCCACTATCAATTACCCATACATTTTCATATTCAAACGTACCTATAAGTGTTGAGAATAACCCTTTCTCCTTTGTAGCAAAAGTCTTGGTCATATGATTCTTCATAGATAATAGGAGATTCCAAAATGCTTTGATGCCTTGCTTGAGATGACTTTCCATCATAGAAAATTGCTTCAATGACTTATTCAAAGATGTAGTGATCTTCATCATGCCCTTTTTCAACCTTAGCTCTGATACAATGTCGAGAAATCGATAGGGCTATAATTAGGATGATTTCTATTATACTTATAACTGCTTGTGATGTATTTTTAACTTTTTCTTGATTATTAACTTCTTCACTTATTATTATGTTGTTCTTATCATCAAACAACTACCAAAAACATGAAGATCAATAGTACACAAGAACACAGGATGTAGGTTGCGAGATAGGGCCAAAACCTCTCCTCTTGAGAGGAAAACCCAAAAATCTATTCTCTTCTTATAGATTCTTCAAATGATGAATTCCAAGGCCTCTAGACCCAGACCAATACCCTTCAAGACCAAGTTAGACCTTCTTGATGATGTGCTTCTTCTATCCAAGACAAAGCCAATTAAATCTCTTCTAGCGCACAATTTCAACCCCCAGCTACAAAATTTCAGCCTCTACTGTAGGTCTAAATTGTTTACCTCTACAACAGTTGTTGCTTCCACACGTGTGAGGAAAATTAGGGCTTCCAAGGCTTCCTTGCTCCTTCGCCTGGGTTCCTTCTCCTTCTAGGGCTAGTAGGTTATGGAAATTTCTGAATGTTTACACTTTATGTAGAAATTATTACTATTAATTTGGTTATGCCCCTCCTACTTAGACAAGTTATTAACTGAATAAATTCAAGTTAAAATTGAAGCAAAACACATAACAGATCTCCACCAATCCAGATCTAGAACAAGTTCATGCACACACAGACAAAGTGACATAAATATTTCTGGACAAATAGTCCTCAGAAAAACCCAATGAGCGAAAATCGGTCTTTTGGCTGCTGGAGGGTTTTATTATTAAGAAATCTTTGAATACAACAAGCCTGGGTTCCAGATCTGGAAAACCCGACAGAGAAATAATAGATCTACAACTCACTGGCTGATCTAGGGCCAAAATAATGACTGATCCACACCCTCAAACGGGATTTACAGAACTCAGCCAAAATTAGGGCATAAAAACCCCAGCGCTACCCCTGAAGCCTCTGCGTCAGCCTCTAAAGCCCCTCTGACCCTCAGCGCTGCTCCGAAAAGGGTTGCATTACCCCAGACTGGGTGACGCAATCCTTACACTGCCCCTTAGGGTTTCTGCGTAACCCCTGAGGGTTTCCTACAGAAAATCACGATGTCCTTGAGGGACGACGCAACAACTGCGTAGCACAGTTGCTGCCTTTCCTGATGTTGCTCTAATGCTTCTCTGCACTGCCTCTCTGAGCTGATCTCTGCCTCTTGCTGATTCTAGACCACGGGATCAGATCATCCCCTTGGCCTAAATTCCCCTCTCTGCAGCTGAAACACTTCTGAGAATTCTTAGCAAACCCGCCCTAGAATCTTAGCTTAGCTTTAGTGCTCTGCCTCTTTGTGTCTTTACAAATGACCCCAAGCCTTTCCTTTATACTTTTCTCATTGGGAAACCAACGACCATGATTAGATCTTGAATCAATGGCTAAGTGGAGGAACAAAGTTGTAGGCTTGTTGACTTGATTATAAAATACACAAGAGGTATTCGTAATAATGATATATTATATATAAAATGTATGAATGATAAGATGATTGAATGTTACAATGAGGCCCTGCTTATATACCTACGCAGGTGGCCTTTCATGAACGGGCATGTCTTTTAAACATGCCCTTTCACTAACTTAATGACTACTTACATAATCCCTATTTAACTATTAATAGCTATATTTATTATATTTGTTATGAATTATATTCATAACATTGCCTTCCTCTCGAAAAGCTTTGTCCTCGAAGCTTAATTTTTCGACAATTTCCTTCACTTGGGATTATCTGCTAGGCATGTAATTCATCACTGGTACCTTATCTTGTAGAATTCTCTCTAATGACGTCTTGAACCTTTTTTTTTCTTTTCTTTTTTTAATTAATTAATTAATCTTAAATTAATAATATATATATATATATATATATATATATATATATATATATATATATATATATATATAAAATTATATAATATATATATTGTATAACTATAGAGTATATAGGTAATGAAAAACGCATATCCATCGAAACCTAACACGTCGTCCAACGAAACGTTACAACTTATCGATCTGAATGAATGCAATTGTCCGCCGTTTTAATTTGACCACTCCGTATTTGGATTGCCAACGCTACCACCAATTTTTTTGTTACATCTATAAATGTTTGTAGATCAGGGGTTGGTTTTCCATTAATTTCAGCAATGGAATCGCACGAATAAAGTCCATATCTGTGAACAGGGCTGCCAAGAAACCGACTTGCAACATATACACCTTGCCCTTCTCGTAAAATCCATGAGGCAACAACAGCCAGGTGTGGCTTCTGCACAGCACATCCACACCAACTGACGAGGTACGTGGTTCCAAACCCATCTCTTACATCAGTGCCCACAAGAAGCTCCAATTCCTCACCATGGCGGAAAATTTTCAGTCTCAAATTTCCTTTTTGGCACCCATCCAGACGTTGGCAAGCATTCTCAATATCACGGTAACTGGTAATCGATTCCCCATCTATGGCTAATAGCAGGTCCCCTTGCTGCAATTTACCTTGGGCTCGTGATCCAGCGAAACAAGGGTATACTGTTAACACTTTTCGTCTTACAGGATCCTTTCTTGCTAATTTTATAGCCCACTCCTCCGTTAAACTAAAGCCATGGGCCTTCGAAGGTAGAAGTGAATAAAGTTCAACCCCTAAATAGCAAACAAGAGGCATGGGCTGCTTCAATCCATTTATAAGCATCTGAGGACCTTGGGTTTCATTTATAATCCTGCTTAATACTTCACTAATGGAATAAATAGGAATTCCTCTAACGAAATCATTGACATTCCCTTTTAAATCAGCATAGAATCTACCCCATAAAGCCTGAACCCTTCCATGCTCATCTGCCAGTACACCAGAAAACTGGGAGCCATAATTTGCATCCAATCTGACAGCCTCCATGTTCATAGCTCTATAACTGGGAGTAGTAGACTGAAGAATATTAGTATCATCCACTGGATTTGTGACAATGGACTTGCGTGATTCTTTTTTTACTTCAACATTTTTCTCATTGTTACTGCATTTTTCATCTTCTTGTTCTATATCATATTCATATTCATCATTTTCAAAAAATTTCATATTCATATCAGTTTCTCATCACAAGCATTGTCTTCTTTTTCTTCATATACCCAATTGGATTCAGAGTTTGAGTGGTCTTCTTCTTTAGTTTCCATATACCCACTTTGATTGTCATTCATGTCATAACAGTTGTTGAGATCATTTTCATCTTCATGTGGATGTTCTTGTTTCTCAAGATAGCCTTCTTCCACATTATATTTATCTGAATCATCATGATCTTCATAATCCTCATCCACATTAGCTTTATCTTTTTCTGTTTCTTCAACAGTTTCCTGACTAGCTGGCTCATCTTTATTTTTAAGATCACCTTCATTCTCATAATTTGGGATTTCCATAACCTGATCTTCTTCAGAATGTAGTGATTCTTCATGATTATGATCTAAATTCTCTGAATAGTCTAAATTGTTCTGTTGACTATGTTCAATATTCGGGAATATTGGTTTTTGCATTAGATTTATCTTGTCCAAAATGGTGTTTATCTTCTGCATTGCTTTGTTATGATTGTTAGTGGACTCGCTATGGTTTTTCCAAATTTGTCTCTCTATCTGATTTGTCGTGTCTTGAAGTTTTTTGATGTAATCAGAATTTCCTGTAACCTTGTCCTCAAGATCGATTAGTCTTTTAGTGAATTCATCAGAATTATTGTTGATCTTACTCTCAAGATTGATCAACCTTTTGCTAAAATCAGGCATCGACATTAATGAAGACATCGAGCGGCAGCGATTTCGAGGCACGGCATGTAACAGCTGAAGGCAGCCAGCAGTGGCGTAGGTGCTTCCTTCCAGGCGAGACGATCGCTCCTCTGATACCAAATGGAGCAACAAAGTTGTAGGCTTGTTGACTTAATTATAAAATACACAAGAGGTATTCGTAATAATGATATATTATATATAAAATGTATGAATGATAAGATGATTGAATGTTACAATGAGGCCCTGCTTATATACCTACGCAGGTGGCCTTACATGAATGGGCATGTCTTTTAGACATGCCCTTTCACTAACTTAATGACTACTTACATAATCCCTATTTAACTATTAATAGCTATATTTATTATATTTGTTATGAATTATATTCATAACACTACGATTAAAAGAAAGCTTGATCCGTGTGAATTAAGACAATTTCATCACATGTTTAATGAAATTCACTTTAATTATTTAAGTTCCCTAAGTTTTAACTTAGGAAATAAATTAAAATAATTAATTAATTTCATATCTCCTAAACCAGATGAAATTTCCCAAATCAATTTCTGGGTCTTGTAGATCAAGTGCACTCCAGTCCATCCACAAAATATGGGAGCTAGAGCACAACTGATGCTACCCCAAATACACAAAATCTCAACACTCCCTCTTAGCATCAAGGGTATGCTCTAGCAATACATCACACTATGCATTACAAGACTTTGAGTATTGGTTCTGTGTTGTTGAAGCTTGGCCTGCTGCCACTCAACTCTACACTGTTGCTGCCATTTTGTACTGTTGCCCATGACTCTGCCACTACCACTGCAACTCCCTCTCAATATGCTTCATCTGTGCTGCTGATTTGTTGCACTGCAACTTCAATTGTTAAGAGAAACAACTGATCCTCCTGCCCAATGTTTGACAGACAAGTCAGATGGGCTGCATCCTCATCACTGAAGCTCCATAGGCTACAGATCTGTGCTGGCATCTGAAGGATGATACACATCTACAGCTCTACACTGTGTAAGAAGACTCCCTCTGCACTACTGAAGTCACATCAGCCCCTTGCGCTGAAATCTCTCACGTTGTTGGTGCACTGTGTTGTCCATCTGAAGCCTTCTGCATTGTTGCAGCTCTGCACTGCGTAAGAAGCTCTGCTCTGTGCTGCTGAAGTCACATCAGCCTCTGTGTTGTCCCTCTGAAGCCTTTTGCATTGTTGCAACTCTGCACTGCGTAAGCAGCTCTACTTTGCGCTGCTGAAGTCACATCAGCCTCTGCGCTACTATTGCTTCTACGCTGTTGTTGCTCTGCTTTGCACCGCTCCTCCCAGTCTTCAGATCTGCCTCTGCTTCATCTGTGATCTATGCACCCACTACTCCATTTGTCCTGCTACTGTCTTAAGGTTGTTGTAGCTCGCATGTGATCCAAGAGATGAGCTGCTCAAGGATCCCGCCTCAGTTCTATGTAGCTTCTCTACATATCCATGTCACCCCACCTCCGTGGTTCATGAGCACTCATGGCTGCATCATCTTCCGACCCATCATCTGCCACAGCAGCCTTGGAAGAAGAAGCTTCCTTGACCTTTTTCTTCTGAGGACAATTGCTGAAAAAATGTCCCATTCCACCACACTGGAAGCACTTGATCTTTGAGAGGTCCTTCTTCTTCTTTGGCTGCCTCTTTGATGCCAAGGCTGCATCTTCCTCATCTTCCTTCTTCACTTTGCTTAATCTAGAGTTGTGCTACTTCTTGGTGAATCTGCAGAGTTCTTCTTGATGCAGAATTGACCAGAGGTTGTCCCAATCTGGGAGGTCCGCTCTGCCCAAGATACTTTGGACAAAGGTTTCCCACTCATCTGTGACTGCATTGAGGGCAGTCCTAACCATCACATCATCTTCCACCTTAGCACCAGTTGCAGTCAACTGATCTCTGATCGACTCCAGTCTGAAGAGAAAATGCTCCATGTCTTCTCCCTTGGTCATCATGAATGACCTCATCTGTGTCTCCAACAGCATTTTCATTTGGACAGATTTTCCCTCATATAGGGAAATTAAGGCCTTCCACATCTCATTAGTTGTCTTCTTCTCAGCTAAGTGTGGTACAATATGGTCCTTAATTCCATCCATGATCAGCCGCTTGGCATGTCCAGCAGCTTCCTTATGCTTCCGAAAAAGATCCAGATCTGTCGGTGTGGCCAGAGTTTTCTCTGCATGGTCTCTAAGATTGTATGCCTCAAGGACTATCAGGATCCTTGCCTTCCAAACTGAAAAGTTGGAAAGGCCATCCAACCTATCCTGATCACGCAGTCCATGAAGAGCCATCTGCTCAGAATGTGTCGGAACTTCCTTTTCTCTTTGCTAGAGAAATGGATCTAAGGCCCTTAACGAAACAGGGACCTTTTGCTCCCTCTGACAACTGATTTCCCTCCTTGGAAATCTGCCAAATCAACTATGATTAAGCTCTCTTTGATCCTCTGATCAAACTACACGTTTCTTTGGCTAGAAACTCTCTGAGAAGCTGATCTCCTCCCGCTCTTTGTCACTTGTGCTTAGGCTAAAAATCTGAAATATTCAAAAATTTAACCCCACCAGCACCTTCTGAATTTCTGCATCTTTTCTTCAGTCTTTTCTGGATCTGACAGATTCAGATCTGCAACACACTAGCAGGCTTCAGACTAATCCAACGTTGTTTCTGAGCTGCCTCTGTGCAGTAATTGCGTGGGCTTCCTAGGAGACAGTGTTAGACTGCGTCACCATTCCCTCTACGTGAATCTGCCTCTGAAAACCTAAGTTGCCGGAAACGCCAAGGCTGGCCCTCGGAAACTCGGATCCCCGTTTCTGAAACGGAAACACGTACGAAACACCTTTGAAACGACATGGATCCGTATCTGCCCCGTTTCCGAAATTTTGGATACGTTTTTTTTCCGAAAATTCTCGTTTCCGTCCCGTTTTAAAAGTTGGATACGTATTTTTTTTTAAATTGAAAACATATTTGAAAAACAGAAACGTATTGTACAAAACATGAAATGTATTTTACAAAATCTGAAACATATCACGATTTTTAGAAACGGTGTTACCCTATTCGTCTTTTTCGCCGGGAACGTTATAGCTGAATTTGTAATTTGTAAAGTGAAGTTTTCGTTTTTAACTTCTTATCCTCCCTGCAAAGAGCAACAGAGTTCCGAGTAAGAGATTGTGAGACGTGACTGCAACAGCCCGCAAAGAGCAACAGAGTTCCGAGTTTCCGATTGTTTGACTCACGAGTGTTTGCAACTTCGTTGTTTGAGTGACCGCAAGAGCAGCCAGAAGGGGAAGAGCAACCACGGCTCGCAAGAGGAAGAGCAGCTGCCAGCCGCAAGTGCTCAGGTGACAAGTTCTTTTCATAAACGATAAACTCTAGTCTTAAGATTTAAGAGCATCATCGTTATGTAATTTAACAGTAGTCTCGGCCCTCTTTCAAAAAAAATATACACTAAGCGCAACAGTGACACACAATTCCAAATAGGTGAATGTACCAGCTCGCATCTTTCTTAGGGTTACTGTCATGTCATTTTTATATATCACTTGATACATTGGGAATCTCCTGAATTAGAGAATGCCAAAACCTTTACAGTAAGTGCAGATCCTTTAATGATGAGACTCGAGACTATGTAACCTTTACTCCATGTCTTTAAGATGCCTTGACTACTGCATAACGAGACTGTTACTGCGTTCTTCAAAATAATAAAGCACCGTAACAAAGCCTAAAGGTGATTGTGAGGAGATTGCTGCCAGCTGTAGATGAACCACTACTACTTCAAACTCAAAGTTCAAACTGTTGTATATGAATGCCACTTTGTAATTTGAAGAGACCTTTGTCGAGATTAGTGTGTAGAGCCTTTGTTGATCATTTTCTTAACGTGCATGTGCACCTTCTTTACATACTCTACCTTTTTTGCATCCAAAGTAATTTAATGATGCACAAGTGTAAGATTCCAGTATTAAATTTCCAAATTTTTTGCTATGTTCTCAGTGAGAACTTTCTTCAAACAAATCACAAACACTTTGCTGTAGGTGAAATATGTTTATGGCACACATACATAGTGAATTTTCGTGAAAGAACTGACTTCAAATGGCCACTGATAATTTATTCAAGTTCAGATTTTCAATAAAATCATTGACAGAGGTATTCTAGGCAGTTACATGTATTCACAGTTCTCGAATCTCAAGAGTCAACATTAATGAAAATACACAGCAGATGCCAGAAAGTTATATAATATATTATGGCACCTGGTATGCTTGGCTACTAGCAGAACTTTAAAGTTTAAACTGGTGTTTCAGCCCAAATATTTATTATTCAGTTTAGTAACTACTAACAGCCTACAGGATTTTGAGGGTAGGTATACAGTTCACATTTTTATAAATTATTTATCTTCATTGTTTAGTTTATCCTTAATAAGTATTTTTCCCTAAATAAACAAAATTCAAATATAAGGATTTCAAAGGGAGATGGTTGTAACTTGTACTACTAAATGGAGGATAAAGTTTAAACAAAAGAAGAAAAATTTAAAATAAACAGTGCCCAAATCACTGAAATAATAACCCAGGGGCCAGAACTTAGAAGTTAGAAGTTAGAAGTTGAATATTTGACCAAATTGAAGTGGAAATGATGGCTTGAAGGCTTGAGAGAACTTAGAACTTAGAAGGTTGCGTTAAAACTTAAGGAAATTAGGGACAACGTTGACTCTTAATTCGTGAATTTCTAGCTATAATTATCTCACTTTCAATTATGTCAAATACGTCATCATCATGTATGTTAATGTGACCCATTGTTTTTTATTTTTATTTTGCAGATTAATATCATCATCAATGGCATCTTCAAGTTCAGTGATTCCTGATGTACAGACACTGGAGAATGAAAGTGAATCTTCCCCTAAATTTGATCCAAAGTCACCGCTTTGGAAATATGTAACTATTGTTGGGAAGATCCAAGGAGGTGGTTCAACTGTATGGGTTTGTAGTGAATGTAAAAAGGAGTTTAGGGGATCATACACACGGGTCAAAGCACATTTACTTGGGTTAAAAGGCAATGGGGTTCGAATCTGCAGCGGCCCACCTAAAGAGAATGGGACAGATGGAAGTGGTTTAAGCAAGACAAAAATTGCAAAATATCATAAAGAACAAGATGAGGCAGATGCTAAATCAAATGAGGCAATTTCTACAAGGTTGGGAGCATCTTCATCAAAGCCTCCACTTCATTTTCATGGAACAAGAATTGTTGGTTCAAACAAGCGGTCTAATTTGGGACCACTTGAAAAGAGTTTTAATAATGATGCTCGAGAGATTGCAAATGCAGCAATTGGTCAATGCATTTATGCAAAAGGCCTTCCTTTTAACCTTGTGCGGTCTCCTTACTGGGCAAAGATGATAAAAGCAGTGAATGAATCCCCAAAAGGGTTCAAGAGCCCTGGATATGAGAGGGTTCGCACTACAATGTTGAGTGCTGAAAAGTTAGATTTGGAGTCTAAATTAAGCCCCATTCATAATTCATGGCACATTTCAGGGGTGTCCATCATTTCTGATAAATGGAAAGATCAAAGGAATAGGCCTTTGATCAATGTGATTGCTCAGAGCCCAAAGGGGGCAATGTTTTTCAAGGCAGTGGATTGTGAGGGGCAGGTGAAAGATTCTCAATTCATTGCTGACATCTTGATTGAAGCAATTGAATTGGTGGGGCCAGAAAATGTTGTCCAGGTAATAACTGACAATGCAACGGTGTGTAGAGTAGCAGGCCTAATTATTGAAGGCAAATATCAGCACATCTTTTGGACCCCTTGTGCTGTACATTCATTGAACCTCATGTTGAGCAAGATGGGGAAGCAAATCGAGTGGGTTCGTGTTATGTTTGAAGAGGCAAAAGAAATTCAAGCATTCATCACAAACCACCACATGTCCCAAGGCATCTACAGAGAATTTGCAAAGTTGGAGCTCCTTAAGGTACCTAAACATTAATCAAATAATAGTTTTCAATCAAGATTAATTTGATGATTTTATTTTTTAATTTACTGAAACATTGGAAATTTGGCACTTGCAGGTTGTCGAGACTTGATTTGCCTCTCACATCATAGTCTTAACAAGGCTTATGCAAGTGAAAGGTGCATTACAATCAATGGTATGCAGCTCTCTTTGGAATCAATGGAGGCAGTCCTAATCTGATAGAGCACAAAAAGTCAAAAAATTGGTTGATGATGATGAATGGTGGGATAAGGTTGAGTACCTTTTGGCATTTACTAAGCCAACAGTGGATTTGCTCCGTATGTTTGACACAGATATGCCTAATTTGGGAGAGGTGTATGAAGGCATTGATTCCATGATAGAGAAGATAAGGATGGTTATAAATGCCAAGGAAAATGACCCAGATGAAATCTTTTACAGAGAAGTAAAAGATATATTGACCAAAAGGTAGAACAAGATGACCACGCCATTGCACCTTTTAGCCTATGCAGTGAATCCAAAATATTATGTTGCAGAGTTGCTAAGTGATCCAGAAAGAACTGCACCAAGCAAAGACCCAGAAGTCTCACAAGGATTTTAAAAGGCTTTTAGAAAACTTTTTACAAATCCTGAAATTGGGCATCGGATTCGTTCAGAGTTTGCTCATTTCGTGGGATCAGAGGGTTGGGGCTCTGATATTGATTGTATGCGGGACAAGAGGGCAATGAGTCCAATTGACTGGTGGAACTACTATGGTGGGGAACTTCCACATATACAAAATTTGGCCATCAAGATTTTGTCACAGGTTGCTAGTTCCTCTTCAGCAGAAAGGAACTGGAGTACATATGGCTTCATCCATTCAGTGAAGCGAAACAGATTGGCTTCAAAGAAGGCTGAGGAACTAGTGTATGTTCATTCAAACCTTCTCCTTCTATCACACAAGAGAGATGAATACAAATTTGGGGCCGCCAAATTATGGGATGTGGAACCAGAGTTGCCTGACTTGGATATGACAGTGAATGCCAGGTCTCATATGACTTTGTTTGATGTGGAGTCATCGATAGGTGGATCTTCAAGTGAACATGGCAGCAATGTTCCCACTTCTAGAGCTGATGTGGAAGTTGATGACATATTTGATGATATGTAAATGATATTTATGTTGATGATTGAAATTAGAAACAAAAACTTGATGATATGTTGAACTTGAATCATGATTCATGAATCATCATTTATGAATCATTGAATTTTCAATTTATAAATTATAACTTTATGCTGATTCCTGAATTGATGATGATAGATAGATGAATAACTTTATGGCATATGTTGAATTGATGATGATGATAGATGATAAATCATAAATCATAATTCATATATGATAATTGATGAATAGATGATAGATGATATCATGATGATCATTGATGATAGATGATTAATCATTATGCATTTTTATTTTTTAGATATAATTTAGATTCTCAAACTTCAAATATGAATCATGAATGGCAATGTAAATTTGATATATATATATATGACGTGGTGTTTCCTGCCGTATTGTATCCAGATTTTTTGAAAATTTGTCGTATCCATTTCAAACCCCGTATCTATATCCGTACCCGTTTCCGTTTCAGTGCAACTTAACTGAAAACTGCATTGTCGTTTCAGATCTGCATTTCTGTTGCTTTTCCAACTGCTTTCTGCAGCTAGAACCTTCAGTCTCTTACTGGTGACTCTCCTAGATCTGCAATTGCTCTGATACCATTTGGAAATTTCTGAATCTTTACACTTAATGCAGAAATTATTACTGTTAATCTAGTTATGCTCCTCCTACTTAAACAAGTTATTAACTGAATAAAATTCAAGTCAAAATCGAAGCAAAACACATAACAGATCTCCACCAATCCAGATCTAGAACAAGTTCATGCACACATAGACAAAGTGACACAGTTATTTTTGGACAAATAATCCCCGGAAAAACACAATGTGGGAAAACCGATCTTCTGGCTGCTGGAGGGTTTTTATTATTAAGAATTTTATGAATACAAGAAGCCTGGGTTCCAGATCTGGAAAACCCGACAAAGAAATAATAGATCTATAGCTCACTGGCTGACCTAGGGCCAAAGTAATGACTGATCCACACCCTCAAACGAGATTTACAGAACTCAGCCAAAATTAGGGCCTAGAAACCCCAGCGCTGCCCCTGAAGCCTTTGTGTCAACCTCTAAAGCCCCTCTGACCCTCAGCGTTGCTCCGGAAAGGGCTACGTTACCCTTGATTGGGTGATGCAATCCTTACACTACCCCTTAGGGTCTCTGCGTAACCCCTGAGAGTTTCCTGTAGAAAATCACGTTGTCCTTGAGATACTACGCAACACCTGCGTAGCACAATTGTTGCCCTTCCTGCTGCTGCTCTCTTGCTTCTCTGCGTTGCCTCTCTGAGCTGATCTCTGCCTCTTGTTGATTCTAGACCCCAGGATCAGAGCATCCCCTTGGCCTAAATTCCCCTCTCTACAGCTGAAACACTTCTGAGAATTCTTAGCAAACCCACCCTAAAATCTCAGCTTAGCTTTAGTGCTCTACCTCTATGTGTCTTTACAAATGACCCCAAGCCTTTCCTTTATAATTTTCTCGTTGGGAAACCAACGGCCATGATCAAATCATAAAACAATGGATAATATTAAAAGAAAGCTTGATCTGTGTGACTTAATTAATTTAATTAATTAATTAAATATCTCCTAAACCAATGGAAAATAATTAATTAATTTAATATCTCCTAAAGCAAATGAAATTTCCCAAATCAATTTCTGGATCTTGTAGATCAAGTGTACTCTAGTCCCTCCACAAAATCTAAGAGCTAGAGCACAACTGATGCTACCCCAAATACACAAAATCTCAACATAGGTGACCTAAAAGTCCTTTCTTCGACCTTCTTTCAGCAACTTGACAACTTTGACCTTGTAGTTACAAAACCCTAGCCTTATCTTCGCACATGAGAGAGAGAGAGAGAGGGAGAGAGAATTAACCCAAAAATTGTGTCCTTCCTTCTATCCTTCTATGCTTGCCTTTCTTCTACCTCTTCTTCACTTGGATGATGAGGAATGAGTGAGTGTCCATAGGAGGTAGACTTCTCTCCTATATATAGGCTTTCAAGGAGGACGACATGCCCTAATGAGGCTGACTTCTTAGCTGCCAAGCCGACTTGGTCTTGGAGGGGTATTTTTGTGAAAACTCTACTGCAGTATCATGGTTTATTTCTCCTACTTGATTTAAATTAATACAAGTTATTTTCATAAATTAGATTTAGAAAATACCGAAATAAACACAACTATAGCCTACACATGCAGATCAATTACTGAATAATATGCTATCCAACAAAGTTACACATGGAATTTTAGACATAAGTCCCCGGAAAAACCCAAAGCGGGAAAACTGGTGCAACAGATATGAGGGTTTATTTTATTAAGTAGATTCTGAGTATAGTAAATCTGGGTTCCAGATCTGGAAAACCGGACAGAGAATAAAAGAAATCAAATCTGCAGCTAACCTGATGTTCTAGTGCCAAATATCTGACTGATCCACACCCTCAAACGCGATTTACAAGACACAGCCCGAATCTGGCTGTAGAAACCCTCAGCGCTACCCCTGAAGCCCCAGCGTCAGCCCTGCTAGCCTCAAAATGCCACTGCGCTGCCTAGAGAGGGACTGCGAAACCCCTGAGAGGGTGACGCAGACCTTATGCTAACCCTGGAGACCCTCTGCATAATTTCTGAAGCCCTCTGGAGCCTCTGTGTTGCACCTGCGTAGCGGCTACGCAGCACCTGCCTAGCTGCTGCTCTGCTTCTCTGCGTTGTCCTTGTTGTTGCTCCTCTGCCTCTCACTGACTCTTAGCTCTGGGATCAGATCATCCCCTTAGCCAATAATACCCCTCGCTGCAAAAAAATCCTCCAAAAATTCTTCGCAAACCCGCCCTAGAATTCCAGATCTATTTCTCAGCTCTGCAACTGTGTCACTTCCAACTGACTCTCGAGACTCTCTTATACTTTTTCATTCGTCTCATCAACGGCCAAGATTAAAACATTCATCAACAGCTGAGATTAAAAGGCTGCTTGATCCGTGTCTTTTAGAACATTTCAGCACATGTGTTAATTAATTCACTTTAATTATTTAACTTTCCTAAGTTTAGACTTGGGAATCCATTAAAATAATTAACTATTTGAATAACTTGAACACCAACTGAAATTTCACAAAACACTTTCCGGGTTTTGGAGATCAAGTGTGTCCTAGCCCCTCCACAAAATTTCAGGGCTAGAGCACACCCGATGCTACACCAACTATACAAAATCTCAACACTCCCTCTTAGCACAGAGTGTGCTCTAGCAAGTGTGCTCTAGTAATGCATCCACACCATGCACTACAAGATTCTGAAGCTGGATTCTGTGCTGCTGATGCTTGGCCTATTGCCCTCCATCCACTGCACTGCTGCTCTCTGTATTGCTGCCCATGCCACTGCTAACTGCTGCACTGCAACTCAGTTGCCGAGAAGTAAGCAACTGAAAGACTTCTGCCCAACGGTTTGACACATAAGTCAGGTTGCCTTCCAACACTGAAGCTCCCTGGATGTTGATTTACACTTTCCTCTTGGAGGCACGGTCATGATGCAACACTGCACTGCGTGAGCACAGCCTCTCTGCGCTGCTAAAGTCCCATCAGCCCCTCTGCATTGTTGAAGTCTTATCAGCCCCTCTGCACTGCTGCCTCCACGTTGCTACTACCTCTGAATTACGTTGCTCCCTCTTCAGCTCTCCATCACTTCCCTTTGCTTCACTGTGACCTTCTACAACCATCTCCCGACTAATCTCGCTACCATATTAAGGCTCTCGTAGGTCGTATGTGATCCAAGAGTAGGATTGACTCAAGGATCCCGCCATTGTCTGTAGATGCTCTACAAATCCATGTCACCCCACCTCCTCTCTCGAGGCACATGAGCACTCATGGCTACATCATCATCAGAGCCATCTTCCTTTGCTAATGCAGCCTTAGAATCAGAGGATCCTTTGTCCTTCTTCGTAGGACAATTGCTGGCGAAATGTCCAAAATCACCACAGTTAAAGCACCGAACCTTGGAAAGGTCCTTCTTCTTCTTCTCTTGTTGTTTCTTTTCCCTTGATGCAAGCGCTGCATCATCCTCCTTTACTTTGGCTTTTTCGCTTCCACCACTGATATTCTGCCTCTTGGTAACCCTCTCGATCTCCTCTTGGCAGAGTATAGCCCACATATCAGCCCAAGATGGTAACGCTTCCCTTCCCAGAATGCTCTGGACAAACGTTTCCCAATCTTCTGCGACTGCATTCAAGGCAGTCCTCACTAAGAGCCCTTCATCTGGAGTAGCTCCAATGCCAACCAACTGATCTTGGATAGCTTGAAGTCTGAAGAGGAATGGATCTATCTCTTCACCCTTCATCATTTGGAACAACCACATCTGGTTCTCCAGAAGCATTCTTCCTTGGACGGAGCCTCCTTGGTACATCGTGTCCAAGGCTACCCACATGTCATTTGTTGTAGTATTTCCAGCAATATGAGGAATAACGTGGTCCTTGACTCCGTCTATGATCATACTTCCTTAGAGGATCCGCATTGGTTGGTACAACAAGAACCTTCTCTGCATTATCTTTGAGACCATACTCATCTAGAACTGACAGGATTCTGGCCCTCCAGATAACATAGTTGGACATGTCGTCCAATCTATCTTGATCCCTCGGTCCATATCGAGCCATCTTGCTCAAATCTGACAGAAACAGTACTTCTTCTCCCTCTGGATCTGGGTTTCTTGGTGACTAGAAACCCTCTAGAACTGCTTATGCTAAAAACTTATTTCCCTCCTGGAAATCTTTCACCCAAACACAAACAGACAGCACTCTCTGATCCTCCTGATCGAATCTCAAATCTGTTTGGCTCAGATCTACTGAGTAACTATCTTCCTCATGCCTTTGTTGACTTAGCTAGGCACAATTCTACACCTGCAGAATCTCCACCCCACCAACATTGTGAAGATCTGAAGCACTGCTTCTGGATCTTGGCAAAACTCTTCTACAACTGGAGAAATGACTGGACTGTCTCACTGACTGGCCCAATGTAGCCTCAGCACTGCTCAGAAGTGGATTGCGTAATCCCGGACTGGGTGACACAGTCCTTACGCTGCCCTGGGAAGGGTCTACGTAAGCCTGATGGCCTTTTGCAACTTCAGCATTGTCCTCTTCTGGATCTGCGTTCTCCTACTATCAAGATGCCCTTTCCAGATCCGTTGCTTCTTCTACCACCCTGCAGAAAAATATTTCTTCAGTTGATTGCTGGAGATTCAGCGTGATCTGCGATCGCTCTGATACCATGTGAAAATTCCACTGTAGTATCATGGTTCATTTCTCCTACTTGATTTAAATTAATACAAGTTATTTTCAAAAATTAGATTCAGAAAATACCGAAATAAACAAAACTACACCCTACACATGCAGATCATTTACTGAATAATATGCTCATCCATCAAAGTGACACATGGATTTTTGGACATAAGTCCCCGGAAAAACCCAAAGCGGGAAACCGGTGCAGCAGATATGAGGGTTTATTTTATTAAGTAGATTTTGAGTACAGTAAATCTGGGTTCCAGATCTGGAAAACCCGACAGAGAATAAAAGAAATCAAATCTGCAACTAACCTGATGTTCTAGTGCCAAATATCTAACCGATCCACACCCTCAAACAAGATTTACAAGACTCAGCCCGGATCTGGCCCTAGAAACCCTCAACGCTGCCCCTGAAGCCCCAGCGTCAGCCCTACTAGCCTCAAAATGCCACTGTGTTGCCCAGAGAGGGACTGTGTAACCCCTGAGAGGGTGACGCAAACCTTACGCTGGCCCTGGAGACCCTCTGCGTAACTTCTGAAGCCCTCTAGAGCCTCTACGTTGTCCTACATAGCGGCTGCGCAGCACCTACGTAGTTGTTGCTCTGCTTCTCTGTGTTGTCCTTGTTGTTGCTCCTCTGCCTCTTATCGACTCTTGGCTCCAGGATCAAATCATCCCCTTAGCCAATACTACCCCTCCCTGCAGAAAATTCCTCCGAAAATTCCTAGCAAACTCACCCTAGAATTCCAGATCTATTTCTCAGCTTTGTAACTGTGTGTCACTTCCAACTGACCCTCAAGCCTTTCTCTTATACTTTTTCATTCATCTCATCAACGGCCGAGATTAAAACATTCATCAACAGCTGAGATTAAAACACTGCTTTACCTGTGTCTTTTAGAACATTTGAGTACATGTGTTAATTAATTCACTTTAATTATTTAATTTTCCTAAGTTTAGACTTAGGAAATCCATTAAAATAATTAATTATTTGAATAATTTGAACACCAACTGAAATTTCACAAAACACTTTCTGGGTTTTGGAGATCAAGTGTGTCCTAGCCCCTCCACAAAATTTCAGGGCTAGAGCAACTATACAAAATCTCAACAATTTTAACACTTTAAATACAAAATAATTCTTTTGACATGTTACAATATGCTCAATGGGGTCTTCTTCATATGACAATGACTCTATTGACTTCTTGACTCTCTGACAAACCTAGAAACACTCAATTGGTGCTTGACCTCTAAATAAAATGACCTTCGGCATGAAACCGATGCTACAAAAAATAACAATAATAATTTTCTTTCTTTTTACAATATACAAGAATCAAGAGTACATTTCATATTTATGAAAACCGAACCTCGTTACATCTTTCAACACTTTTTCGATGATTTCATCCCAGAACCAGCTTCAATCAGGAAGTTGTTGTCTAGCAAGGACTGCCTCCACAAAGGTGGTACATTGCTTAGTGCAACCCTTCAAAGCTAGCTTCACTAGCTCTGAATCAGAGATTGGTTCTCCCACAGTTGATAGCTCATCACAAGCCTGTTATATCTTGGTGAGAAATGAGGTTACAGTCTCTGATTTGTTTATCTAGATGTTATGCAAATTCTCCCGCAACACCATTATCCTATTCTCATTTCTAAGTTGACAGAGACTGGTTAAGGCTGCCCACATCTTATGTGTTATGTCCTTCCCTGTTATGTGAGGAATTATATCATCCCTCACACCATCCAAGATAATATCCATGGCTTTCACATCCTTCAAATTATGCTCAACTGCTTGGGCAGGGTCAAAAGGAACCTAGATCTTTGTGTTTGCAATATCCAACAAACCATTCATTTTCAGAACAACAATGATCCGCTCCTTCCATGGACTAAAATTAGCAGCCCCATCCAACTTATCTTCATATCTCAAGCTCATTGATGTGATTTCACAAATCGACCTTGGCCACAAAACCCTAGCAGCGAAATAAAAAATTTAAGGAATAACTCATTGTTGCCATCTCATATCTCTACCTAAGAGTTTATGTAACTTTGGTACCATGTTAAATTTCCAATACCAGTCCAAATTTATTTATACCTTAACAATTTTTCTTCTCAAAAAATTATTAAATAAAATTTTCAATTGTTGTGAAAATAAAATCAATGGTATTTAACTTCTGAAATAAAATATTTGCAGTGGAAAAACAAAATCAAAGAGATCAATCACATTACAACAGTAAGTATACACCCATAACTATTTCCTTCATTAAAATCCTCGAAAAAATATAGGCCTAGACCCACAAAGTAAAATATGCAAAAAAAATGCACTGCTGGAACCTATAACTCCTCAGGCACCACTGGAAAATCAGCCCAAGGAATTCAGCCAACCAGAAAATCAGCCTCCTGAAGAATTTGGCCCTCAAGAAACTCAGCCTTGGACACCAACAAATCGGCCCTCTCCTTTCATGCTCGTACAACCACTGCGCTCTCAAGAAAATCGGCCCACTAGATAAATCAAACTCTCCACAACTCAGCCTCTGGATTTCTTGAATTTGGCTTTCAGGAAATACTCCCGAAATTTCCCTGCACTCTTCCTCCCTTCTCTTCAGTCTAGCTGAGCCTCTCACTCTAGAGAAAACCGCTTCCTCCACTTGTGTGTCTTCACCTCTCACTTAGGCTTATTTTATAACATCATTAAAGCCAAATACCTAACCCTAATCTCCTAAGTAATTGAAGATCGAGATTAGATCTCGCCTTACTTGAGATTAATGATTGAGATCATATCTAAATCACTTAAATAATTTTGATATTTATCGTTAGTACTTTGGCTTATAGTCTATAATAATTAATTGACTTTAATATTGTACATTTCCTAAGTTGGACTTAAGAAAGGAGTCATAAATCACTTACTACACCAACAAAGCACCTAAAGATGCAATCAACCATCTCCTACATGCTAAGACACCAAGATCATGTAGAAGACCTTTCGAAGCTGCCAAGAAATTCAACAGGTCACTGGTTTGAAATGCACCTCCCTGCTTAAGTCTGAACCACATAAAGCATTGTTTTTGTTTTAGAATTCTGTTGCAGGTTGGAAGAAGTTAACACAAGTGAAGAATAAAGAACAATAAATTGACAGAGGATGACTTGTTTGATAGCCATTTTTATAGAAGGCAAGGAATTAAAAGAAAAAGAAGTCGGATTGAAGACTTTACCATCTATTTGCAGTCACTAGATCTCGTGGAAGTTATCATTGACTTATCTTGTTGGTCAAATTATGAAATAATTTCACTCAATATGTAATCGGTTTTTCCCTGACTTGAGAAAACCTTAATGCAACTGATTACAAATGCAATTGAAAATATTATTTTCATGTTGGAAAGAAAATAATAGGATGATTTTATCAAAATTATAATTTTCCATTAATGTGCAATTCACTATATTTTTTCTTTATCATCAGTAAATCCAAAATATATATACCCCCATAAAAATGGAATTCAGAACCAAACTAATTTATAATTCCTTAAGGAAACTAATTTATATTTCTTTTAAATGCAAACAAAGAATGAGCAAAAGTTCCAAAGACCTGTTATATACATTGGCTTTTTCATCCCGGAGAAGCACAAGAATTTCTGCTGCATCGTTTGAATCTTCCTGAATCGCAACAACAATGAAATTGATTGCATCATACCGAGGATCAGGCCGCAAGTCTCCTCTAGATTCTGCATGGATCTGGTCCAACGAAGATGTGATAAATTTCCTAGACTTATAATGTTAAACATCATTTGCAAACACCAGCTTAAAAGAATTAAAAGGAAGAGGACAAGAATAAGTGACACATCACAAGCATAAATCTCCTCACCTAATCCACAAGTTACTTCCCATCAGTGCGTGTTGCCAGACATAGTTCTAATGCCGTTCTACTCTACATAAAAATTGGGAATTTTACACAAAAACAGACACGCAACACAGCCATTGCCCATATTTTCACCAGCAAGTTTCTTATAAAAAAGAGTATCTCTTACACATTTCAGAAGTTCAAAAAAGGGCTAACATCAACACAAGCATTTTCTATTAACAATATGAATAGCATCCTAAAACCTAGTACCAATTTTTTCCTTGTTTCCTTGTCCCCAAGGTGTTCTCATCACCATTGTGCATATAGAGAAATGTTGATCTCTTATTAACCAACTACAAGAATGGACAATAACATTCGACAAGATAATTATATTAATGTTTGACGAATGACCACAAAACATGGTCAATGCAACTGAAGAGTACAAGCAATATGAATACAATGTGGGAAAGCAAGTGCAACTCCTAAAAATGTTGAGACTCAAAAATAATATAAAGAAAGAATGCTACATAGGTATAGCATCAGAACATATCTATAAATGTATAAAACCATGACAAAGTTGTTGGAAAATAAGGTAGCCATGGTCAGTATTTTCATCCTGAAAAAGAAATGGGAAATTTGAATTTTTAAATTTGCCTTCATATTTATTTCAAGTCAGCCTCATGATGTTTTAGGTCGGCTGGGCCCCTAAGAGGCACCCATTTGACCCCCACTTGAAGGTTCTATAAAGGAGATCATTTCTCCTCCTTTTGACACATCAAATTTGTCTTGTGCATCCCTGATCAAGCAAAATTACAGGAAGGTCCGAAATCTTAGGAGGCCGAAATTTCAGGGAGGGTCAAAATCTCAGGAGTCTAGTTTTTGTCATGGCACTTGATTTGGTTACTGGTTTGGTTATTATTTTGCTATGTTATTTATGATGTACTGATGAATCTGGAAGTCTCTGTCACAAAGAAGCATTTATGGGTTTTCCCCTTGTGGGTTTTGCCCTGGCCTCAGGCTTAAGCTCTGTATCTCTTGTTTCTATTGTGATTTCTTACTGCTCTTTTAAGTTTATGAATGATTTTCTTATAACTGTTAATGAAATAAATGTTACATGATGCTAATAATGATTTGACGCTGTAAAATTGAATAAGGAAATTGTTCTAGCTATGCCCTAGTTAAAAAAATCACATGGCATCAGAGTTGGGGGGCGTTGAAGAACAGTTGAAGCCCTTGAGAAGGTCAAATTTTTGTGGCTCATTGACCCCTATTGTTCGAAGTCTCTCGAGGCACCATGCGAACCTCCCTGGGTATGCAAAATTTCCTATGTGAATCCTTGTTCTGTGATCCAGATCTGTCGAAGGGAAGCTGAAATTTTCCGTGGGAAGGCCTAGTACAGGCTTATATTATCCCTTTTATGTTTCAGGCCTAAAATTCTGAGGTCCGAGATCATGATCCAAAGTCTCTATCTATGGTAATCCAAAGATGTAGAAGGGCATCCAAACAACTACAGACTAAGTTTTCTGAGGCATCACAAGTGCGGTTCTAAGGCACCTATGCAAAGGCTCTTAGACTGAGGCTGAAACATGTGAGTCTGAGGATCACATCCCTCCGTGAACAGTACAGAAGCCCTATGACAGATGTCGTAGATCTAAGGCACAATACTTGTGGCATGTAAAAAATTAAGAATCTTATGGCATCTCATGCAATCTCCAAATGGCACCATATGCAAGCTCTTGTAAGAAAAACATGGTGACACTTCTTATCTATGATTCTATGTCTCAATGGAATAATTTGAAGGCATAAACTATATTCCAAACTCTAAATGTGATCCAAGGCCAATTCGTTTCTCGTTTAGAAGTTATGGAATAGGTCCAAAATTCTGAATCTTATTGTCAAAGACTATGTCACATGTTTGTCGTAACAAATTTGATGAAAAAAGGTTGTCCTCCTTATATGCATCCCATAATATCAATTGTGACAAGATCTGTATTAAGCTATATGATCTGTGTTCTGTAATAGTTCATGCAATGATCCTCCATGATTCATTAAGAAAATCACTGCGGACTTAAGTATTTGACACTCAGTAGAATCTATGCAGATCATCTGTGGAAAAGTCATAAAGTTTTAAGGCTAGAAACTCTGTGGATGTGTAAAATCATGCGAATCATGGGTATGCAGATGAAGGTTGAGTAAAATACAAAGCTAGCAGCCCCCTCTCTATGGAGTATCTAAGTTATGTGCATTTATAAGGATCTGATCCTAAGGTCCTTTGTTATGGCATCTCTTATGGACCTGAAGTCATGGAACCATGCAAAGTCTTGAAGTTCATTCACTAAGTTTATGCTCCCTCGTGTAAAAGGTTGGATCCAAATTTCCTTACTTGTGGAATCCATTCTAGGTATGCAAGTTAGTTGAAAGGCCTGTGGTATCAAATATGAAAGTGACCTATTGAGACAAAGACAACAGATCCTAGCCTATCCTGAGAAGATAAGACTGTAAGCTCATCTCTGACAAAAGGATCAACTATGATCTGAAAAAATATATATATATATACACACACACACACACACACACACACACACACACATAAGTGCAAGTGCCATCCGACTTAATTCTTTGCAAAATAGACATATCTGAAATCAAGGTTACCGCAAGAATATGTTTACTTCTTGAAAAGCAGTGTCATGTATTTTATATCGAATTTCCCTTTTTGGTAGCTCTGTTATGTCTCCAAAATGAAAGGAACAAGTGGACAAAATCTCTCTGATGCACTATGTTACTGCTCCAACTAGAAAGGGACCTAAAAGGGGATCCTCGAAGAGCTACTACCAGGTCAAGGGCCACAATGGAGCAATAGCCCTATCACCTCAGCTAAGGCTCCCTAATTTTTACGGACTTTCACCGATGGGAGGAGACCCGTTATAATAAGGATCACGAAATGAACGGATCAATGATAGGGTGAGAGGTGTTTCTGGAAGCCTATTGACAAGAGAGACTCAAATATATGGCTTGCTTGCTTTGGAAGGCAAGGTTGAAGGCTCTCAAAGAAGGACTTGAAAAGAATTTCAAAGTTTAGGTTTGGGGTATGTATCTTATAATGGGAATCCCTAAGCCCTTAAATTCTTGTGAATGCTTGGATTCCAAGTGATCTTTGAAGAATTATCCTTAATAGTGCATGGGACCACACGGGACAAAGTGGACCCGGGCTTAGGTCAAGGGGTAGGGTTTAGCAACCAATGATATACTTGGCCTAATCCGAAAGGAGAAGGGAACCACAGAATGATTTTTTAATGCAAGGCAATGTGAGGATTCCAATGAGGTTTCTAGCCTAAGAAAACCAAGGGAAAAACTTGATCTCGGGGCTAGGGCTTGAGGTATCTCACAATCCCACCAACAGAATCTCTTCAAAATTGTAGGGTACCTAGGAGAAACTCTAGCGCGGAAGATACCAAGAGATCGAAGATTTTGAGTGGATAGTTTACGAGATAATTGATGCCTAGGAGACCAAATGGGCTAGTCCTAGAAGAGAAGAGACAGAAGAGGAAAATTAGGTTTAAGGTGATCACCTTATGGTGGAGCAGTACTTAATCCCTTGGGGAGATTGGAGTCAAAATGAATTATGAGCATGGATTTTGGATTTTCTAGGTCAAGCATGCCTCAAAGACAACTTCGCTTATCATTAGCGTAGCAGCAAAAGCAGCGTCAAAGACTTTATACTTTGTTTTGCAAAATAGATGGCTTATCAAGATGGATTTCAATGATGAAACATCTCTAGGAACACTCATTCATTATACATGGCCCATACATGAAGCAACACTATCTAGAACCAAAATTTCCACAACTTCGCATAAATGGATGCAGTAAATTACCCCTAGTATAGTGAAATCCCAGCAACAATGTATGCAATAAAATAAAAAGAAATAGTATGCAATAAAATAAAAAGAAATAGCATTAAATTTCACTTACATGTATAAGAGTATATCCAACCAACAAAACTTTGCCAATCAAGAAGCTCCAAGACAAAAGAAAATGATCCAAACATCAAAATTCATTCCATGCTCCAAAAATTTGTCCTCCAAAAAGGATAGCGAAGTTCTCTAAAGAGATAAAAGTCAAATCCAAGTGATGATGCTAAAATGAAATCACATCACTTGTACTTATACAGTTCCTAATGAGTTCGATTAGGCCTAATTTAGCCCCTAGAATAAAATAATGTACAAGACAGCTAACTTTTGGTGACAAGCCCACCAAACTAGCTCATAATCAAAAGAATAAGTCTCTCAAGAGGTCGAATGATCAATAATACATGGCATTGGGCCTTAGAGGAGGCCTAATGAATTCCATAGGTGTCATGATGCAAAATAGGACTCCCAAAAGTAGTGGACAAGGGGTTGGCCCCTTGTTCTCCAAATAATAAACCTGTGGTGCTCCCAATGGGGTGTGGGGGCACACAAGTGACCTCATGGGTCTCCAAACAGATCAGAGATGCTTGTAGACCATCTACAAGGGCTCGGATGATGGTGTAAGTGATGCCACATTATCATACAGGTTCTGGGTCATTTGTCGAGTGCATAATGTATCTGTGGGGCCAGCTAGGCATGGTGAACCAGGTGCATCTTGCTCGTCCAATAGGTGAATCTTGAGCAATCTCTGAATGTCTCTGGGGATCCATGGAATGTTGTCTACTGTTGTGGAGGCCCATGGCTCTCTACACACACCCTACATGTGTCAATGTAGCCCTCTCGAAGGTTAGGACCTCGTATAGGGAGACCAAACCCAAAATGGAGACCATCTAAAATCCTACATAAGATCCAATGCGTCCCCTTGCCTTCCAATATTCTAAGTCATTAGATAAATCAAGTAAAGTAGTTTACAAACCATGGAAAACAGGTGAGCATTTCATAATGGCATGCCCTTCCATAGTGGGCTTTGGCATGTGCTAATGTCTCTAAGCTCCAAAGGGGGCTAACCAAGCACCCTGTTAGGGGGTTTCTACTTCTAAAGGGGATGGTATGTCCATGGTACATCCTTCAAACGATGGTGGCATTTGATAAAGTGATGGAACAGAGTAAGGGATGAGAGGGACAATCCTAGGTAACATGCCAGGGTACAAGGGTAGCTAATAAAGGGAAGCCCACACTTGGGAAAATAATTTATAAGAGGGAGCAATCGTGGTACATGAGTTGCCCCGACCCTGATTTTTCCACCCTTCTTCATATGCCATTTGCCTTTCATGATTTTTCTTTGGTTAATTGCTCGAGGCTCAAGGAATGAGAGCATGATTTGTAAAGTGTCGTAGTGGATACCCCCTTTAAGGTGGAGCACTTAATTGCCCACCAAGAGTTGGGACAATCATGGGTTCCTGAATGATAGAGAAGGCTCATCTAGGGCCTATAGGAAACAAGGTGATGGCCATGGAATGGGGGAATGGAGTAGAACTCATGCAGTGTCTTTTTCCCACGCGCTAAATATTTTTGTCCCAGCCATATTTTGCATTTTACGGTACAATTTCTTGTTGAATATGGTCAATTATGCTTATTCTTTTCTTTATTAGCTACATCAACCTCTAGGCATCATTCCAGGGCCGACCCAAAGTGTGGACAAGAGGAGGGCGAGGCTAACCCTATGTGGACCCAGGTGGGAGAAATGATGAATGGGGTTATATTGAGCAGAAGCGGAGTGATATATGTGGATGAGGGAGCGGGACCACGCAACCAAAATCAACGTTTCCCATGTAGTACCATCCCTAAAGCCCAAAGGTCAGTAAAAGAGATCCCATGGGACTAAGGTTCAAGGTTAACATTGAAAAGAGGTCAGGGGACAGGAGCACAGACCTAGCTCACTCTTTCCGCTGAATCCCATTATTAATAAGTAGATCATAATACTCAATTACCAAATAACATGGCATACCTTTAGGTTTGGGAGACCCACCTTCAAACATATGATCATGGCATATGGGTGAGGGACCACATGGGTGGCTCAGGTGGTGGAGAAAGGTCACAATGAGCTAGTTGTTGGCTACAAGGGGCTATTGGTTGTCAGATAAGGACCATCTTGGAGAAAACGTTTCTCGTAGGGATATCACCTACAAAATGGTGGGTAACACACTGCAAAGAGCCGACCTAAGAAATCTGGAAAAATCATTTCAAGAATTTTTGAAAAATCAGTATAGAGTTTGATCCAATTATGAGAAATTGTATGGCCTGCAATTCAAGTCCTTTATTTTTTTTTTATTAGCTCTATGGTATTGTGAATGCTTGGAGGTCACCCTATTATGTTCCTAAAGGATGGCGTCTTTCTTTAATGCTAGCTTAGTAGTCGACTTGTATCCAAGATCATTATATATTGTGAAAATTTCATATATTGCAATAACTGGAAATTATTCTCCTAATTGTAAATTTAATTATGCAATTTATTTGCTACAGCAAACAATGAATAAATCACTACAACAATTTTCACCATAAAAAATACTGGAAACTGAGAAATTCTAGCACACACATAAGAATTTTGACATAGTTATATTTGGAAAATTGTCCCCGGAAAAACCCAATGTGGGAAAACCGGTGCAACAGATGGGGGCTTTATTATTAATCTTCAATAGAAATTCCGAATACAATAATTTAGATGCTCAAATGGAAATCTAATCTGAGGAAAATACTGGCAAAATTATTGTGAGAATTGTCTCTCACCCAACAGATTATTTCTGCCGCTGAAATCGTCTCCCTAGCAATACGTTGAGTCTCTTGCGTCACCCTCTACGCAGTGCTTACACAGAACCTCTGGGGATTTCAGCCTTCCTTTCACTGCCTCTTCCCAGGACCAAAATACTTCCTACTGGAATGTTGTTGACCTCCTCTACCACTTGCTACTCACCCTCTGGCTCTATCTTCTCTACTAAATCTCTATCTTCTCTACTGAATCTCTATCATTGAGAAAATCGAACTGCCAAGGCAACTGAGTATATGCTCTAGTGTATTCTCCATCACCAAGTCGATCTCCTCTTATAATCCATTGTTGGAGCACCAACGTCTAAGAATAAAACTTAATCAATGGCTAGGATCATCTTTGGATCGATTCGTGTGAGTTTCTAGACTATTCTCACCTTATCTTAATTAATACTAATTAAGTAACCATATTCCTTAAATTTAGACTTAGGAAATATTTTAGAATCAGTTAATAATCTAATTGAGACACTTCTAGGTGGAATTTCGAGATTGATTTATGGGTTATGGAGATCTCATATATTCTAGCCTCTCCAACAAATTTTGTGGCTAGAACACATCTGATGCTACAAAAACTAACACTCCCTCTTAGCAACGAATGTGTTCTAGTGCTGCACACTCTTCCACAACATATTGTCTCTGTATCACCTCCTGTCACGCTGTTGATGTCTAGCTATTGTTGGCCACCAACTACTATGCAACTCTGATATGTGTTGCATTTGTGCTGCTGGTAGCTGCTGACCCTACTAAACTGCTACCAACACTGCATCTACGCTGCAACTCCCTCTCATTTGTTGTTGTTGCAACTCGGAATTATCCAAAGTAATCTGGTCATGCTACTGAAACGGGTCCTCCACCATACCCATTTGTTCTCTGAAATAGACGAACTTAGCTCTCCATAGAGCTTTCGTGAGCATATCAGCAACCTGCTCTTCTGTGTGAACATACAATAGCTGGCCTGCTCCACGCTGTACACAATCTCGAATGAAATGACACTGAATATCTATGTGTTTCGACATGTCATGAAACACTGGATTCTCATAGAGCTTTATGTGAAAATTCCAAGATTGGAATCCTACTGCAACCAATTGAATTTACTTCACCTACTCGTAAATTACATTAACAAGTTATTTACGGATTTCTTCTGTAAATACTGAAGCAGCCTTAACTTAATTAAATTAGTATGCTGAAACAAGAAACTGAGCAATAAAAAAAAACATCACACATGACACCGTTGTTTTTGGACAAATGTCCCCAAAAAAACCCAATGCGAGAAAACCGATGCAGTAGATTTGAGGGTTTTATTATTAAGCAACAGTTATTTCTGAATACAATCTCTGGATTCCTTGCTGGCAATCTAGTACAAAGAATATCACTAGGCAAAAGAAAAATTGTGAGATTACCTCACTCTGCAAGTCTCGGTTGATCCGATAGCTGAACTGACAAAACCTCAGCACCCTCTGCACTGCCTCTGCACAGTAATTGCATAGGCCTACGTGGGGACCTCTGAAGGACTGCGTCACCTCCTCTACTAGATCGATCTGCTCTCAGGAAACTCGATTCCAGCCTCCCTGACTTAGAATCCCGATCTCCCAGCAAAATCTCGGACTTATGCTACAGAATGTTGTGTTGCCTCTACGTGTGGCCTTCGTGGCCCTTCTTCACCCTCTCTGCACACTGCGTTGCCTCTGCGTCTTTCTCTGCCTCTATGCTAAGTATTCTTGGCCCTGGGGAAGATCCTCCAACTAAAACTACTTCTGCCCCTCTGCATGAGAATCTCTCGATCACTTCGCACTTTCGAAAATTCGATCTCTTGATCTCTCGATGTATTTTTCCAAATGTCCCTAGAGTATTCTTTATAGTCTTCTCGTTGAGACTTCAACGGCCGAGATTAGATACCCAAATCAACGGCTAAGATTACATTTTGACTTGATCTGCTTTTTCTAAAAGTTACACCCATAGTTTAGATTAATACCCATTAGTTATTTTAATTTCCTAAGTTTAGTCTTAGAGTCTCATTAAAAATAATTAATTCATTAAATAAAACTGTCTCTCGGTGGAATTTCCCCAAACAATTTCTAGGTTATCTGGAATACATGTGTCTAGGCCTCTCCACAACGTTTGAGACTTAGATCACATCTGATGCTACCCCAAATCAACACTTTATGCAACTCTGATTATCACAATAGACATTGATCGCCTTCATCCTCTGCCGGAACAAGCTTACTAGCAGCTTCTGAATCCATATAGCTTCGCACGTAGTTGTGCTTGCTGCCATATACTTTGCTTCTGCAGAGCTCAGTGCTATTGATTTCTACTTCCTGCTACACCAAAAAATCATCCCTAAGCCAACACTAAAGTAGTACCCAGAGGTACTTTTCCAACCCATTGAACTGCCTATCCAATCTGCTCACATCAGCCCCTCGGGTATATCTCAACTAGTACTCGACTGTGCCATGCGCATACCTCAAAATATGCCTCGTTGTTGCCCAATGTACCCTCTTCGGTTCTACCATAAACTAACCAAGGGTATAGACTGTGAAGCAAATATCTGGCCTAGTGTTGACCAAATAAATGAGAGGCTCGATAAGTTGTCAATACAAGGTAGGGTCGACATCCTTGTCATTTGATGCATCTATCTTCTTCCAATTGGTGATCATGAGCGTAGACATGGGTCTACAATCTTACATTCTAAATCTCTTTAGAATATATGTAGCATATCTTCCCTGCCCAAGGAAGATCTCCCCGTCCTTCTACCACACTTCCAATCTTAGGAAATAGTGCATCGACGCTATATATTTCATATCAAATTTTGCTGCCAAGATCCTCTTGCAATCTTCTATGAGCCTTGATGATCCTATCAAGAAGAGATCATCCACATACAATACTAGGATGAGTGCCTCACCCTCTACCATTAAATAGTAAAGATTAGGATCTGCGTCACAAATCCCATCTACTACAAGTAGCTGTCAATCCGACCATACCATACCCTGGGAACCTTTTTGATCCCATATAGAGGTTTCTTCAGTCTGCACACATGAGTGCGCCTCTCATGAGTCTCAAAATCCTCTGGTTGTTCTATGTACACCTCTTCCTTTATCACCTCGTTCAAGAATGTTGTCTTAACGTCCATCTAGTGAATTTGCCATCCCATCTGAGGGGCATAACTGACCGGATAGAGGTGTATCTGGCAATTGGGGCGAAGGTCTGCTCAAAATCTATCCCTTCTTTTTGTGCATACCCCTTTTGCCACAAACATTGCCTTGTACTTTTCCACACTGTCATCTGCAGCATACTTGATCTTGTAGATCCATCTAGAGCCTACAACTGACATGTCTTCAAGCCTTGGCACTACCTCCCAAACATCATTCGTCATGACAAAGCTATGCTCTTCTACCATGGCATCTACCCACACCTGATGTCATGTGGCTTCTTGAAAGCTGGAAGGTTTAGCAACCTGAGCCACCAATGCTTGGCACCTGTCAAGTTGTCTACGTTGTCTTTTGTTTGTCCTAGGAGTTCCAATAAAGTCCTATGCATCTCTCAATGTCTGACGAACTTCTCTATTGGCTCAACCACTAGTGGAGGGAGGTTCAACCAGCTCCTCATCCTGTCGCTGATTCTTTGTCTGTTGAGAACTCTCCAGATCTCTTACACCTGAAGAAATATTGATACTGGTCACTATACTCGATCCCTGTGATTGTCCTCCTATCGATCCCACTAGCTGCCCAGTGGTTGGACCAAAAGAGTTTCTGCTCACTGATTTTTATCACCTGCAGGCATCTCACGAGATCCCCTGAAAGCTCGATCCTCCATGAACTTCACGTCTCATCTCACCACAATCTTCCTATTGCTAGGATTGTAGATCCTGTATGCCTTTAAGGTTCGCTATACCCCACGAGAAACCCCTTCTCTGCAGTCTGATCCAATTTGGTACTCTTTTCATCTAGCACGTGGCAATAAGCAACGCTGCCAAAAATCCTGAAGTGACTAACTTTCGGCTTCTTCCCTATGAAGACTTCTTCTGTCGTTTTCTTCCACAATGATCTATGAGGAGTCTTGTTCTGTGTGAAAATTCCTAGTCCTAGAATCCTACTGCAGCAACTGATGAGAATTCTTCTATTTGTTAATTTCTGAACAAATTATTTACTGTGTTCTACGGTCAATATTGAAACCCATACACTACAGCCTTCACAAAATTAAATTGCGGAAAATAAGTGCGGAAACAAGATCTGAGCAAGAATAAAAAATAAACACACGACACCATTATTTTTGGACTAAATCCCCGGAAAAACCCAAAGCAGGAAAACCGGTGCAACAATTGAGGGTTTGTATTATTGTGCAGTAATTCTGAATACAATCTAAGATGCCTCACTGCCCATACACAGAGAATCTAACTGACAAAGAACTAGTGAGGATTACCCCACACTGACACTGGAAATATTGGCTGACCAAACATTGAGCTGATGAGCCCTACGTTGCATCTGCGCAGATCCACGTCACTCTCCATGGGGACTATGTCACCTCTACTTGTTGGCTCTTCTGCTGGCTAGATACTGATGTCTAGCCCCTCCGGTCTCACACCCCGGCACTCCGGCACTATGGAGCAACAAAGTTGTAGGCTTGTTGACTTAATTATAAATACTAGTGTTTTGAACATCCTGATAAATTCGTGATTTTTTTGCCAAAAAGATGTTATCGGCGATGTTTTCAACGATTTTTTGAAATCGAAAATATCGCCAAAAGATCGCGATTTTATCTGAAAAAATCGTGGGCCCTTCAAGCAGTGACCCAATAACATGCAAATTCAATTTTTTTTTGTCATTTTTGCAGACAGAGGTTAAGAAATAGAGCTAAGGAGGAGGAGAAGTCATCTTGAGAGGACACACAATGGGTGAGACAACTTGAGAGGACACCTGATATGGAGGCCATCTCTTTAGATGCGATTGAAACCACTTCTACCGTCGATCATCTGCCTAATGAAAGGCCCAGATTGACTAGAAATTATTATACTTTTACAAGGCAATTTTACATCTATTTTTTAGCTTCGAGGGCACTGCCCCCGAAACCCCTCGCCAGGGGGGGGAGATCCATAAAGTCGCAGCTGCCCCCCCCTGGACGCCCCAGGAAACGTTTAATTACAGGCGGTGTTTCTGCCCAATTAAGGTACAGGGGTCCAACGTTATGATACAAAATAAAAAAGATAATCAGGCTCCACACCATAGAGCGGGGGAGGGGTAGTGAAGGGGGAGGAGGAGGAGGAGGAGGAACAACGGTGGGAGGAGCGGGGGGAGAAGGTGACACCACCTACCCCTGCTATTGGTAGAGGACGTGGTCTGCCTCCTTTAGCTCCACAGTACTTTAGTTACGGTGCTTCGGGTTCTGAGCTGTGAGGGTCATGCCGGCCAACGACCATCTAGAGGGAACGCGTTGTTACATTTTCTCGCAAGAGAAATGAGAGGAAATCCAACAATATAGGTTATTTGAATTTGCATTCCTTTGGATTATGACATTACGACTCATGATATGAGATACATTATTATATTTTGTGTTGATATTTTGAGGTTGAGTTGAGACTCAGGACTTAGTATTCAGGGCATGATTCACTATTATGTGTGATGTAGCACTAGACATGATATTACACATCTTATATATTAGTTTTTTTCATATTTATGTGTCAATGCATTTATTTTATGTTGTGGATGCTTTAGATATTAAAAAAATTGAAAAAAAAAATGAATATTTTTGTATGTGCCGATTTTTTCCCGATTTTTACGATTTTTTCCGATTTTTTCCCCTCGCCGATTTAATCCCGATCGCGATTTTCAAAACATTGATAAATACACAAGAGGTATTCTTAATAATGATATATTATATATAAAATGTATGAATGATAAGATAGATAAAATAGATAAGATGATAGAATGTTACAATGAGGCCCTGCTTATATACCTAGGCATGTGACCTTTCATGAATGGGCATGTCTTTTAGACATGCCCTTTGACTAACTTAATGACTACTTACATAATCCCTATTTAACTATTAATAACTATATTAATTATATCTGTTATGAATTATATTCATAACATTGCCCCTTTCTTCAAAAGCTTTGTCCTCAAAGCTTTTATAGTTGACACTTTCCTTCAGTTCAATCATGCTTTGTTTTTACTTCAATCACGCTTTGTTTTTCCTCATTAATGTCTTTTGCCCAACCGTTAATATATCAACGTTTATTTATTAATTGGCCCTTCCTTCAAAACTTTGTCCTCAAAGTTGTATCGATAATAAAATTCTTCAGTTTGACTACTAACAATTCTTTCACTTCCCCATATTATTGCGGGATGTGTAAGTCTTCAATAGTATTATATTGGAATCAACATATTTTTTTTTAATTAATTAATTAATATTAATAAAAAAAATTTAAATTAATTAATTAAATTAATAAAAAAAATTTAAATATATATAAGTTGAAACGATAAGTTATAATTATATAATTATTTTTTACCTTATAATTATATAAGTAAACTTTATATAGTTATGTTATATATATAGATATTATATATTAATTATAATCACGCTTTTTTGGCTGGAATTGCGTTCCTACGTAACGATGGACTTGTAGTTGCGTCCCTACGTAACGATGTATGTAACGATGGACTTGTAGTTGCGTCCCTTCACAATGCGATTTATTTCTTGCTTTGGTTCACTGGTGGAGAGCACATCTCACTGGCTTCGACGATTCAGATCTCGTAGGAAATCGAACGATTTCTAAAGAGTAACGTGAACCCAGACTGAAGAGGCAGCACAGAGCACAACACGGCCATGCAACTCAGGGTTCTCCATGTTCTTCCGTGTGGACACTCGAAAATCCTCATCACCATTGCCAGGTAAAGCAGCCCAGTTGTTAACCATCGATGGACTCAGACTAGTACAGAAGTCACTCGTCATTCGTTGAGCAAGTTTCAGCAAACTTTGCCTTTGTCGGCCTCTCGGATCTGAGAAAGCTCTGGTATCTGGATTTATTTCCATGAAGAGAGCGAGACGTTGGAATTGGTGCTGCAGTGCTGACAGCCAACGCTGCGACCCAAATGCCAAACCGGAGCTAAGCACAGGACGATACAGGTTGTGCAATACACCTCTATCATCACAATCGATATGCTCTACCCAGGTAACAGTTGAACAATTGCCACGGAGTTCCTGAATTATTAATCCCAATGGCTACCTTTTGCAATTCACCGAAATTGACTTCTCCACTAAACTGTCCGCAGAAACATCAACTACAACCCAAACGCCTGCACGGAGCTGCTTGCAGAACCTTAAGAAATAGAATCCTCTAACTGGACCAAGCGGTGAGAGAACATGGAGCTCCATATACATCGATTGGAGTTCACCGTTCCTGCTACCGCCTTCACCACTGTATAAGACCGAGAACATTGTAGCTTTCGAAACAATCAATGGGAACATTTCTGCATAACGGTTCGCGGTCATTAGTATGTCCACCAGATTCATACTATTCATAAGCACGGTCCCAACATGTCGGTTTGCTTCAGTTCCGTATCCCGATGGTTTAGCGCCCAAAAGCCTCTTGAATTGTCGAAGGTAATCATCATGGTTTAGGGTTTCCATTGTCTCGCCATGAGGATCTGAGATCCAGAGAGGGTGCTTCATTCGAGCTCATTCATGGTTGCACCGGCAAGTCCTCTTGCTGAGGATTTGTCGAATATCCAACCTGGACTTGTGGCTCGGCGTGCAACACAAACAACAAAAACCCCGTCCAAGAAATCGGAAGTAGGATTTATTGCAAAATGCACGCTATCAAGATTGTTGACACCCGAGCCACCAGATGTCAAAGTCAAAGAAGCATTGTGTAGAGGAGAATGTGACAACATTTCTGGATATGGTGTCGCACACAATTTTCCCATAATTGCAATTATGGCAACTTTCGCCAGATTTCCTTTATCTGCTGGTTCGAGTATAAATCGCTAGGCCAAAGCTCCAAGTTCTTCTCCCCAAGCATTAAATGGTGGTTTCTGTGCTAACTCATCAATATTACGTTGAGCGACGTCCAGCAATTCCACTTCTTGGTGCAATAATGTGAAGAGATTGTGGTCTTCCTCTTTTTGGGTGGGACTACGTTCTTTTTCTTCATATACCCAACTGGATTCAGAGTTTGTGTGGTCTTCTTCTTTAGTTTCCATATACCCATTTTGATTGTCATTCATGTCACAACAATGGTTGAGATCATCTTCATCTTCATGTGGACATTCTTGTTTCTCAAGATAGCCTTCTTCCACATTATCCTTATCTAAATCATCATGATCTCCATAATCCTCATCCACATCAGCTTCATCTTTTTCTGTTTCTTCAACAGTTTCTTGACTAGCAGGCTCATCTTTATTTTTAAGATCACCTTCATTCTCATAATTTGGGATTTCCGTAACCTGATCTTCCTCAGAATGTAGTGATTCTTCATGATTATGATCTGAATTAGCTGAATTGTTCAGTTGATTATGTTCAATATTCTGGACTCTTGGATTTATCATGTCAAAAATGGCATTTAATTTCTGCATTATTTTGTTATGATTGTCCCTTGCCTCGCTACGATTTAGCCACATTTGTCTTTCTATCCGATCGATCATCGTCATTGACGAAGACATCAAGCTACAGCAATTTCAAGGCATAACATGTAACAGCTGAAGTAGCCAGTAGCAGTGGGGTAGGTGCTTCCTTCCAGGCAAGAAGATCACTGCTCTGATACCAAATGGAGCAACAAAGTTGTAGGCTTGTTGACTTAATTATAAATACACAAGAGGTATTCTTAATAATGATATATTATATATAAAATGTATGAATGATAATATAGATAAGATGATAGAATGTTACAATGAGGCCCTGCTTATATACCTAGGCAGGTGACCTTTCATGAATGGGCATGTCTTTTAGACATGCCCTTTGACTAACTTAATGACTACTTACATAATCCCTATTTAACTATTAATAACTATATTAATTATATCTGTTATGAATTATATTCATAACACACTAGATCTGATTGATCCTCAGCTGAATCTCGGATCTCCTCCAGGCTGCAGCGCTGCCTCTGCGTAGCTGCTACGATGCCTCTTCTGTGTACTGCCCTCTGTCTTCTCTGATGTGTATTCCCGGCTCAGGAAAGATCTCCAACTGGAAATTATCTTTGCCCCTCTCTGCAAGAATCAACTCGATCGATCTTCTCCCTGAGCACTGCTCACTAAAGAATTTCGATATCTAGACTCTGTCGGTGCTTTTTCCAAATGCCCCATCAAGTCTTTCTTATAATCTTCTCGTTGAGACTTCAACGGCGGAGATTAAATCATTAATCAATGGCTAAGATTATCTTGACTTGATCTATGTCTTTTTCCTAGAAGATTCACACACTGTTTTAATTAATATCCTTCAATTATTTTAATTTCCTAAGTTTTGTTGAAATTTTTGGGTAGCATCAAATGTGCTCTAGCTCCGAAACTTTGTGGAGGGGCTATAACACATCAGATCTCCAAGACCCAAAAAGCGTTTGGAGAAATTCCATCTGGCGTAAAAGATATTCAAATAATTAAATTTTTTAATGGGGACCCTAGGTCTAACTTGGGAAATTAAAAAATTAAAGTGAATTAATTTACATATGTGATGAGAACATTCTAAGTGACATGGATCAAGCTTCTTTTAATCTTAGTCGTTGATTAGAGATTAGATATGGTCGTTGATGTGTCAACGAGAAAAGTATAAAGGTAGGGCTTGGGGTCAGTTGGAGAGACACACACAGAGTCTAAGAGATCGAATTCTTCTGACGGAGTAGTGCTTGGATGAAGATCAGATCTTAGTGACTCAAAGAAGCAATGAGGGGCAGATACAGTGATTGGTCAGGACGGCCAAGAGTACAACGCATAGCAAGGGCATCAGAGACACAGTGGAGGAAGCATAGCCATCATAGGGTGTGATGCAGTCCCTCAGGAGGGTGACATAGGCCCACGCAGGGCTCACACAGGGGCAACACAGTGTCTCCAAGGTGAAGTTTGAAATTCAGCAGAACCTGGGGTTTCTGAGCCAGCAGGGCTGAAACCAGACTCCGGAGAAGCAGATCCACGCAAAGCTAGGGTGACGCAGTCCCTCACCAAGGCCATGCAGGCTAATGCAGTAGCTGCATAGAGTGAGCTGGGGTTTCACCAAGTGCTCATCCAGATCAGCCGGGACTTGCGAGAGTGAGTTATATCTCACAATTTTTCTTTGTCGCCGAGGTTTCTCTGTTGGGTGAGCCGAGTTATGGCACCCTAGATGTACTCAGAAACTATTGCTTAACAATAACAAACCCTCATATCTGCTGCACCGGTTTTGTAAATTTTTGTAGATGTTCTATGCTTGACGCAACTTTACTTTTTATCCCAATATCAGTCAACAATCACATAAGCAATAAAGTAAAATGTTGATAGAACATACCAATAGATCGACAGAAGACAAGCCAAAAATATATAAGTGTGATGGTGTGTTACGGCGATCAGCATGATACTTCAACCAGCAAAGTCTCAATATGGTCAGCCAACCAACAATGTCACACAACCCTCTAGGACAGCCAAAACGGTCAACCCAAAAGTCAACGTTGTCAGTGAACAGTCAACGCAAACAGCAGCAGCAACTAGGTCAACGCAAAAAATTCAAAGTCAACGTCTAGCCTTGGGAATAGTGCCAAAAAATGCGGTTTTGGAAAATCAAACTTTTGGGAGAGTTTCAAGTCCGTTTGACCTTGCGTTGACCAAAAACAACACTGGTCAAAGTTGTTGCAGAAACCCTAGACCGAAAACAGAAAAGGGCAACAGCTGAAATTTTCCCACATGTGGAGAGAAGAGCTTCCAAGGTCATCGAACCAATCAGATGAGGAGAGAAATGTGTGAAGATGAGATGAGTGAAAATGTCCTCCAACGTTGACCAATTTATATCCATCAGTGAGGGTGTGTGACACAACTGTTGGGGCACAAAACCTTAAGGCCGACCTACACATAATTTGAATAAATTCAAAATAAATGTTCTGCTCATCAAATTAAGATGATCTTTAGATCGATCTAGCACCTCTCCGAAAGAGGAGTCCAATAAAAATATTGGCATCTTCATCTGAGCATCACAACATGGAGTTTGGACCTAGTTGTCCAAAATTAACACTCCCTCTCAACTAGGGAGAACTCCATCCACCTGTGCAATCCAAACATCGTATGTCATCCCGCCGTAACTTGCTTTGCTGGCTTCTTTATTTCAGAATAGAAGTGGATCAGTCACAAAGACATCATTCTCGGCTGACAAATTCAGCCCAGAGGTCCGAAACCTCTATATGACTCACAAAGAGTCTCATACCAACTCGAAGTTGGTTTACCTAACCCGAAGTCAGTTGGAGGTCTAAAACCTCACTATACTTGATACCAGATCAAGTGGTTGGACCGTGCCATCATAGATAGAGAGTACGGCAATCTCTGATGCGTCCATCAGTCTTTGCTACTAGTCTCTAGCTTTTCCCACCTCACCGGCCAAATGAGAGGTACTTCCCATGAGCCCTGAACTCAATGGGTAGGATGCGTCCGGGGCACAGATAATGATAGGTGAACCAACTAAATCATCATAACGGTTGGCCAAAATCACACCAACAAGGTTCGGAAAGCCTAGCCCTGTGGTTTCTTATAGCTTCGAGAAGCTATCCCAAAAGCCCCCTAGAGCTCCCAGTACTCATCGTCCAACAGCACCCTCAACATAGGGTCGTTCCATGATACCAAGATTCTCACGGAAGGTAGGAACTTGACCTTCCCCAGGGGCTTTGTGAGAATATCCGCGACCTGCTCATCAGTTCCTATATGATCAAGCCTTACGGCGCCTCGCTGTACAATATCCTGGATAAAGTGGTACCTAATATCAATATGCTTGGGTCGATCGTGGAACACGAGATTCTCGGACAAACGAATCCCACTCTGGTTATCACAAAGTATCATGGTGGTATCTAGCACATGCCCGAACAACTCACTGAAGAGCTTTCGCAACCAAACTACTTCACAACAAGCCATACTCGCTGCAATGTATTCGGCCTCGCGGTGCTCAAAGCCACCGACTTCGGCTTCCTGCTCATCCATGATATCGAAGCAAAACCAAGTGTGAAGCAGCATCCCGATGTGCTCTTACGATCCACCACACTGCCAGCGCAATCGGCATCAGTATTGTAAAGATCCAAACACAGTCATTGACTGAGATGGTGCACTCATTGACTGAGAATATTGCTGGTTAAAGACAGAGGGAAAAGGCTGTTTTACGGTCTAATTCCAAAAGGGCTGTGAATATTTCTAAGTCAATTTAATGATGTATGTACTGCTGGGTTGAGCTTTTTGGCATTATTTTTATGAATGTAGATATTCTTTTAGTTCTTCCAGTGTATCATTGAGCATGTAATCTACCTTCTTGGAGATATCTAAAATACCCAATAAAAGAAATACATACACAGAATTAAGGTTCCACACACAGATTTAATTTAATTGCAGAGAAAAGATATTCAGCAGTGTTGTATTTCAATGAACATTTGCAGTAAAATTAAATGGAGAAACAAATCTGTACTTAAAAGAAATACCTGGAACGTTGTTGATGATTTTGAGGACTGTGATGATAGCTCTCCTCCCAATGATGTTGATGCTGGTGATGTTGTGAACAGAACAGATTACCAAAACAACAATCCTCCCAGCCAATCTAGGAGCAATCCTAGACCCAGAAGACTGATCTTCTGCCCCCGTGCCCAGAATCCCAGAACGGTGAAACTCTCCTTTTAGAACTCTGTGTATCGTTCAATCCGTTTATTCTCGAATGTAGAATTTTTCTTCTCCTCCCCTTTACTCCTTCACATCCTCCCCCTTATAACTATCTCCCCACCGCCTTTCACTCCCGAAGATCTTTTATTACATTTATGAGGGTCTACCACCATTTAAGGCGACCTTATCTTTATTTAAGGGTACTTTAATGTCGAGATAAGCTTGATTAAATTATTTTATTAAAAAAAATGAGGAATGGGTGTGATGACTTTATGTTTGTTTTATAATATTAATTAATTTGCCTTAATTAACTTATATTATTATTTGATTGGTTCATCCAAACATAATTGTATCGGTTATCCTACTTGTCACTTAGGTATGGGTCATTACAAGTATATCCATGGAGTGTCACGCTCCCGACAGTGTATCTCAGCCCATGGTTTATCGTGCCTCGAAGATATCTCAATAGATTCTTGGCACCAACCCAATGAATGTGATGAGGCTCAACCATATGTTGTCTCAAAGTGTTCACTGCAAAACATACATCCGGACGGGTGTTCACTAAGAACATCAGGTCCCCTACGAGCTGACGATACTCAGTAGGATTTGCTAACACGGGCCCAACAACGCTGCCACTCAACTTCTTAAAGTTGAGCTCCATCGGTGTCGACACGGACTTACAGTGCACCATACCAAATCTTTCCAGAAGCTTCACAATGTATTTTCCTTGAGAAAGGAAAATCTCGCCAAGTCTCTGCCAGACCTCTAGGCCTAGGAAGTAATGCATCTGTCCTAGGTCCTTCATCTCGAACTCAGCTACGAGCTCCCTCTTGCACTGATGAATGAGAGGGTCAGCAACTGCCAAGAAGAGGTTGTCCACATACAGCACCAGAATGAGAGGCTTTCCTCTATCAACCTTGAAGTAAAGGTTCAGATCAACATTACTATGAGTGAAGCCCAGCTCCATCAGGTAGCTATCAATCCTCTCATACCAAGCTCTGGGTGCTTGCTTCAACCCATAAAGGGCTTTCTTCAACCTACAAACATGGGTGTCCCGATCCTGGACTTCGACCCCCAGAGGTTGCTCCACATACACCTCTTCCTTTATCGCACCATGCAGAAATGCGGTCTTCACATCCATCTGATGAAGACTCCATCCTTGTGTAGCAGTAAGGGCTATGATAGATCGGATGGTGGTATATCAAGCCACAAGTGCAAATATATCATCATAGTCTACGCCAGGGTTGCGGGGAAGCTTCACCCCCCCCCCTCGTTCCCGCTCCCGAAACGCTCTCCGTTCGGGAGCATTTTGGGAGCGCTCGGAAACGTACTCCCGAAAATGCTTCCTAAGGGGAGCGTTTTCGAGAGTGCGTTTCTGACCCTGTAAAAACGCTCCCTGCCTTTTCGGGAGCGAACGCTCCCTAAGCGCTTCCGACGTTTAAAAAACGCTTTGGGAGCGTTTTTTAAACGCCGGAAGCGGTCGGGGAGCATTCTCCCCAAACGCTCCCTAGCAAAAAAAACATTTCCCGCCGGCGAGAAAAAAATTCGTTGAAAAAGTAATTTTTTTTTAAGAGGGAGGGAGGAGGGTTGGGTTTATAAAAGCCCACCCTCCCCTCATTTTGTTTATTGTTTGTAGTTGAGTGAGTGAGAGAGCGAGAGGAGCAAGAGGAGCAAGAAGGAGAGCTTGAGAGCGGAGCTGCGGAAGTGACAAGGAGAGAGCAAGGAGCAAGCTACAAGGCAACAGGAGGATTGCAGGAAAGAGGTAGGTCTTCTAATCTAATTTTGTATTTTCTAGGATGAATTTGTAAGTTGTTTAAAAATGAAAACTTGATTTTTTTCTTGAATGTTGCATTTTATTGTGTTTAAAACTTAAAAATTGAATTGTTTTTTTCCTATGTTGCATTTCCTATTCCCATTTGGCATTTCTCCATTTGTTTTGCAGGCTAGAAACTTGAAACTTGAAACATCATGGCTATATGGCTAGGGATTTTCCTCATGTTGGTTCCTTTTTTTGTAATAATGGTGTTGGAGAGTAGAAGAATGAGGCAAATCAGAGAAGAGGAGGATGAAGAGGAGGGTTATGGTGGATTTGAAGAAAATCCTGAAGAGGATGAGGATTATGTTGAGGAGGAAGAGGGGAGTGGAGAACATGAGGACACAGATACCCCAACTAGACAAGACCAAACTCAGACACCTTTGTGGAAATATGTTCAGAAACAGGAAGGAGGGAAAGGTGGTGGAACCACTAAATTTATTTGCCCCCATTGCAATAAACATTACCATGGTGGGAAAATGCCAGGGGATGGAGAAAAAAATCTAGGAATCAAAATTTGTGTTAGTGTGCCAGCAACAGAGAGAGAGAAATATAGAAAGGAAGAGGAGGCTGCCCTACAGAGATCTAAAAGATCTAGGGGTTTCATTGATTCTTATTCAGGCCCATCACGTCATGGACAAACAAGTCCAACTTCCACCCATGCCAGTGGTTATGGAGGCAGTGGCACATCTGGATTAAGGCATAGAACCATATCCGATTACCTGGACGAAGGGTGTAGGAATGATGTGGATTCAAAAGTTTATCGGTTTCTATATGCATGTGGGGTGCCATTCAATGTTCTTCGCTCACCTTATTGGCATGAAATGGTTTCTGCCATTAATGATGCCCCCAAAGGATACAAAAGCCCTGGGTATGACAAGGCCAAAACCGTGGGTCTTGATCATGAAAGAGCTAAAATAAACAATTCTTTGGCTAGAATGACAGGTTCGTGGAATGAGCATGGGCTGTCCATTGTCTCTGATGGATGGACCAATGTAAAAGGAAAACCATTGATAAATGTTTTGGCTGTGTCGGTTAGTGGTGCAGTCTTCCTGGCAGCTTATGATTATTCAGAGAAATTCAAAACCGGCATTAACATTGTAGAACCATTACTTGATATAATTGAAAAGACTGGGCCATACAATGTCATACAGGTCATCACTGATAATGCTGCTAACTGTAAGGCAGCAGGAGCAATTATTGAGGATAAATACTCCAACATTTTTTGGTCTGGGTGTTTGGTTCACACAATGAACCTTTTGATGCATGATATCATCAAAAACAAACAACCTCAATTCAAATGGCTTGGTGATTTATACAAGAGAGGTAAAAAAATGATAAAATTTATTACAAATCATAGCAATACCCATGGGCTTTTCCGTACTCACTCCAAATTGGAGTTGTTGAAGATAGCAAAGACTAGATTTGCTAGCTATTACCTCACCTTCAGGCGCCTTTTGAAGGTAAGAGAGTCATTGGTTGCAATGGTATCAAGCCCACACTGGCAGGTATTAAAGGACAGGGCAGCGACAATAGTTGATAGGCAAGGTTTCGAACATGCGGAGGAGACCGCCCTTGACCCTTTGTTTTGGGCACGTGTGAGGGAAATTTTGAATTTCACCAAGCCCATTTATCACATGATTCGGTTTGCAGATACAGATAAACCAGTGATTGGGGAGGTTTATGAGCAGATGGACAGCATGTTGGGCCAAATAAAAGATGTTGTTAAGGATAATGATCCCAACTTGTATGCTATGATTCATGACTGTGTGTGTGCACGGTGGAATAAGCTCAATGTTCCACTACATGCCTTGGCATATATCCTTATGCCAAAATATTACTCTCCATCTTGGTTGGGCCAACTTGCACCTGGAGATGGGGTTAGGATCAAACCTCACACAGATCCAGAGGTACAAGAGGGGTACATGAAGGCATTAGACAAGTTGGTACCTGACAGGGAGGAGTGTGCTAGATTGCGCCTTGAATTAGGCAAATACTTCAGTTGCACTGCTAACTTTAATTCTTTCCATGCAATGGAAGACAAAGACAGATTTGATGCTCTCACATGGTGGGAAGCATATGTCGGCATGGGACTTTTGCCAAAGTTGGCAAAAAAAGTTCTCTCACAGGTTGTGAACACTTCTTCTGCAGAGAGGTGTTGGAGCACCTACAGCTTCATACATAATGTGAGAAGAAACAGGCTGAATGAAGACCGAGTTGAAAGCTTGGTTTATGTGCATTACAACTTGAGGTTGTTGAGCCATTACTGTGATCGGGCAAATGAGGATCAATCATACAGAGTCTGGGACAACAACCCAGAAGATGATAATTTGGAGGACGGCACGGTACATATGGAAGAATTGGAAGCAGAACTTTTTAGGGATGATGATGAAGCATCAGCAGCACTGCCACACACAGGGCCAGTCCCACCATCTACTGGTAGCAGTGCGGGTGCGGGTGTCAGTGCCGATGCCAGTGCCAGTTCTCGATATCAAACTATTGTTCCTTTGCAGATTCAGCCTCCACCTTCTAGTCATGGTCGTGGACGTGGTACTCCTAAGAGTACTAGAAGACCACCATTTCCTCGTGGCTCGCATAAATTAGACATTTCTCGTGGGCGTGGCAAGGGGCCAGCGAATAGATAAAATAGATTTGTTGTTTACTAGTCTTTTCTATTTTCTAGTAGTTTTTATCTTTTATAACTGTTGACAGTTGAACAGTTGAAACTTGACTCTTTCGTATATTTAATGACAATTTAAGTTAGAAGTTTGAATTTGGAAGGTGAAACTTTGAAGTTGGCATTTATAAGTTTACAAGTCATTATGAATTATGAATATGATGCTTCATGAAAGTTATATGGTGATCAATGAATCAATGATGATAAATGTTATATATCAATGATGATAAATGTTATATATTGAATTTTGAAATCAATGAATCAATGATGATAAATGATATATATCAATGATGATAAATGTTATATATTGAAATTTGAAATCAATGAATCAATGATGATAAATGTTATATATCAATGATGATAAATGTATATTGAATTTTGAAATCAATGAATCAATGATGATAAATGTTATATATTGAATTTTGAAAGCTCGAAACCTTCAGATTGATGATTCGCGAGACTCAAGAGTCAATATGTTGTATGCTTCCAACTTGTGGGCGTGGTTGATGAAGATTATAACTTCTAGATGATTGATGTTATATGATTCAATCTATGTTTTATGTTTTTTTTGTCAAATTCATCATTCTACATGTTTTTGTTGACATATATGCATCAAAATATAAAAAATATAAAATATATATATATATATAAACGCCCCCCGAAACGCTCCAGACCGAGAGCTTCCAAAAATGGCGCTCCCGCTCCCGCTTCCAAGTAACCTTGGTCTACGCCTTCCTTTTGAGAGAAGCCACAGGCAACGAATCTTACCTTGAATTTTTCAGCACTTCCATCATATCCATGCTTGATCTTGTAGAACCATTTCAAGGTGACAATTGCTTTGTCCTCTGGTCTTGGAACCACATCCCAGACATCATTCTTCATTATGGACTCATACTCTTCATGCATAGCATCCTTCCAAACTTGATGCTTTACGGCTTCCTCAAAAGATCCAGGCTCAGATTGTACAATAGTACTCATGGCTGCTAGATACCCTTGGTATCTATTCGGCTTCTTGCTTTCACGAAATGTCCTCCTTGGGGCCATATGTCCCTCGGCATCCTCGAGAGTGTCCCTGAGCCATGATGGTCTCTTCCTCATCGAAGGAGGTGGATCAATCGGGTCCATCAGTCCTTCAACGTCAAGCATCGTCTCATCCTTCGGTTCTTCTAGATTTCCAGGCCTTGCTTCATGATCTTCCTCATATCTCGGAAGATTGACTACTTTCCTCAAGGAAGCATCTTCGTCAAAGGTAACATCATGGCATATCTCCACTTCCCCTTTACCAGGCACATAGACTCTATAGGCCTTCAAAATTTTGTTGTACAAACATTCCCTTATTCCCAGAAGCATCCAACTTGCTCCTCTTCTCATTCGACACATAAAAATAAAAAGGACATCCAAAAACTCTAAAATGTGAGACGTCGGGTTTCTTACTAGTGAAAATCGCTTTGGGATTTTTGGAGTCCAGAGCGGAATGCAGGCATTGGTTTTGTATGTACACAGTAGTGTTCGCAACTTCTCCCCACAGAAACTTCGGTAGACCCTGGTCACATAGCATGGCATGGGAAGCTTCCACAATGGTTCTATTCTTTTATTCAGCAACGCCATTCTTCTTAGGAGTATAGACAGTTGTGGTCTCCCTCTTTATGCTAGCTTCTCTGCAAAAGTTCTTGAACTCGTTCATCTCATATTCAGTGCCATTATTGGTCCTCATTACCTTGATCTTCTTCCCTATCAGATTTTTTACCAAGGCTTTGAAGGTACGGAACCACATGAAAGCCTCATCCTTATTCTTAAAGAAGTATATCCAGGTTTTTCGAGAGAACTCATATATGAACGTCATATAATAAGAACATCATCCCATGATGTCACAAGATCCTTATAGATCATAATGTATCAACTGCAAGACACTCAGAGGTTCTACAATGTCCTGGAGGGGAAATGTCCCCTTGTATAGCTTTCCTTTCAAGACAACCCCATATACACCTCATGATTATTTGAAAACTCAAGTATCCCCGCTACCACCTTCCTTGCTTCGAAGGAAGGGCTTTGAAGGTGTCCAAACCCTCCACATAGTTCACCGTCGATAGTATCACGTCATCGTCCTAAATGGACTTCCTCCAACCTGGTAGAGTGTATCAACTCTAAACCCAATCGTGATAGCTTCCTTGAAGCTCTTCTTCCACATGCGCACCTTTCCATCAATGAATGCCACATTGAAACCTTTGTCTTCCATGGCCGATATAGACACAAGATTCTTCTTCAAATTAGGTACATAGAGTACATCCTGCAAGCGGAGGACTTGACCTTCAGACAAGTGGAGGGTCACAGTCCCTCTCCCTTTCACGAGATATGTGGCATTATCTCCAAGAATAATTTCCAGATTAGTATCCTTCTCAACCATATCAGAAAGTGCTTCTATAGCAACAAGACTGTAGCTTTGTTGACTTAATAGCAAAAAATACACAAGAGGTATTTTAATAATAATATTTTATTAATAATTGTATATGATAAAATGATTGAATGATACAATGAGGCCCTGCTTATATACTCATGCAGGTGGCATTTCACGAATGGGCATGTCTTTTAGACATGCCCTTTCACTAATTTAATCACTATTTTACGTAATCCCTATATAGCTATTAATAACTATATTAATTAATTTTGTTATGAATTATATTCATAACATTGCCCTTCTCTTCAGAAACTTTGTCCTCAAAGTTTTAAGGGTACTAATCTTCTCTGCTTTAATTGCTTCTCAAGTTTCTTCACTTTGTGTTGTCATCTTTGAACGTATAATTCGTCCTCATACTCTTTATCCAAATATATATATAGCTTTTTCTTTTCTTTTCTTTTTTCCTTTTTTCTTCTTCTTCTTCTTCTTCTTCTTTTTTTTAAATTAATATATATATATATAATAATTAAATTAATTAAATTATTTAACTAGTTATATTATAACTATATGTACTATATAGTGAATATATGTGGTGATTGTAACTATATTAATGTAATATAGTTAATAGTTGAATTGGCTTGAGGGTCACACCGTTTGACCTACTAGCAATAAACATGGACCGGAGAATGATGGGTTAACACAACTTGATGGGAACACGAGATAACATCGAGACAGGAGGAATGGCGGCTGGTCGTGAAGAAGGGAAGACACAGCAGGTCGATGTCAGGCTGACTGTCGGTTGTCAAGAGTGTAGCGGAAACATGCGTGGTCAGGTGGCGACAAGGAAAAGGGACGACGACACTTGGTGAGGGACAACGACACAATGAGGAATGCCGACACGGTGGCCGGTGAGGGACGAACAACAAAAAGGTGGCATCAACTCAGTCAGAAACAACGAAGATAGGGTATCAACCACGTTTGACAGTGCACGTGGTGGAGTAGATGGCAGACGAATACAACTTTTGACAGCAGGTGAAATACGATTATACTTGTCGCATATCTTTATAGAAACCACCGTTTGACTCCCAGATTCCATAGAGGTATCTTTCTCTATCTTGTTGATCTCCGTAACACTCTTGATTTTTTCACAAAAATAATATCTTTCAGCCTTCCCATGACTTGTCTTTTCACTGCGGTACAAGGCAAGCAATGATGAAACAACTTCCTTCATGGGAAGAATTTCACTGTTATTAGGAGTATCGTTTGAAATGGTTTGTTGAAGCAACTTCATGACAGAGTCAGGTGGCCCAGAAGCAAGTTCTTTCACAGTGGCACTCCTTATGCAGTTATGCTTGATGCATTTAAAGCCTGCTCCAAGACTTCAGTCCAATGCACATTTTGATTATGATTTACATATTTTTCACTGAGCAAACTTAATTTTTTATCTACGTTCTTGTCCCCCTTGTTTTCATCTTCCATTACCGGGTCAGATGATACACTCAAAGGCTCTGTTTGTGTTTCATTAAAACCCTCAACAATGGAATTGCCGCCCTCTTTTGGTCCATGATCTGCTATAACAGAGGTGGTCTCTTCTTGCTGCCTTCTAAAAGCTCTGACTACTGAAGATAATCCGGCATCCAAATCATTACTCTCGGGAATCTGATCCACTGTCGAATTTCCAAGCACAGCTTCTCCTTCACGGCCACTGGTATTCAAACAAACAGAAGCACTGGACATACCACCATTTGGTTCTTCTTTACTTGACTTTTTTCCTTGCCCTTTGAATCTTTTCTTTTTTTTAAGGTGTTCTATAACAGACATCTTTGAAATGAATTTTTTATTGTCAGATGATATGAAATAAGTGTTCTTGCGAGTAGTTTGTACTTTCCAACCAGGACAAAGGGTTTCACCTTCATTAGCCACAATTTTTTCCAGTTCATCTAAGCTCATTTTATAGTTGGGCAGCTTTTCCTCATAAGACTCAGAGTTAAGATGATCAAAGGATGCATTAGAAATCTCTTCCAGGGATGAAACAAGTAATTTATTCTTCTCAGATTTCATACCAGGAAATGGCCTGTGCTCAGGAGGCAGTTCATCGAATGCATCCTCATTTTCTATTCCTGTTTCTTTTTTAACAAGAGTTGTTTCCATGCTCTCTAGCTTGCCATTAGTTTCATTACTCTGATTGTCTTTCATTGTACTAGAATTTTGTCTTGCAATTGGGGGTTTAGATTGATAAATTTTCTTAAGACGGGTTGTAATATTTGCTCATGAATTTTCTAATCGCTGAGGATCTGCGTCATTTATAACAATTTCTCTAGCAATTAATTCATTTTGAATCTTTGATTGTGGCAACAATCCTTTTGTTGTCAAATCCTTATTTTCATCAAATCCAGCAGTTTTTGCAGAAGCATCTATGGAAACTTCCATCTGTTTTGAGCAAGCCTCAATAATGACTGCAAGAGCATCATCTTTCTGCTCCTATACACGGGTCAATGAAGCCTGCTCCTTAACTGCAACAGCTTCATCTTGTGCAGGATCTTCACATAATGGCACATAGTATGGTAAACTATGTCCATAGGCTTGTAAACTACGTTGTGTGCCATTGCTTCAACTTGGCTTCGATGTGGCTCTGATACCACTATAGCAACAAGACTATAGCTTTGTTGACTTGATAGCAAAAAATACACAAGAGGTATTTTAATAATAATATTTTATTAATAATTGTATATGATAAGATGATTGAATGATACAATGAGGCCTTGCTTATATACTCATGCAGGTGGCCTTTCACGAATGGGCATGTCTTTTAGACATGCTCTTTCACTAATTTAATCACTATTATACATAATCCCTATTTAACTATTAATAACTATATTAATTAATTTTGTTATTATATTCATAACAGCTTCCTTGAACCTGGTGATGTGGCTTGAGGCACCACTATCTATCAACCAGAAATCCATAGTGTCGGGTGGAGATGCAGCAAAGAGAGCAGATACAAGAATGAATTAATTTCTTTTATCAACAACATTTGATTCCTCATACCTGGAATTTCTCGACCTTTTGAAAGGTTGACCATTTCCGCCGGAGGGAGCCTTCCTCTTTCCCTTGAACCTGTTGTTCCTTTGATTGTCGTTCCTCCGCTTGTTGTTGTTGTCATCATCATTGGGAGAATCCTTCTTGAAAGGCCATTCTCTAGCATAGTGACATGGCTTGTGACAAGTGTAACACTTGCCCTTCTTTCCTTGGGCCCCTACTCTTCCTTTGTTCCTTGGACCACCAAAGTTCTTCCTAGAATGAGCAATGAAGGCAAAATTTCCTTCATTTTCATATTCCTTCATCCTTGTCTCTTCTTATACACATCTCGATAGTACTTTGTCAAAGTTAGGTATGACATTGTTATTGAGAATGGTAGTGTTGAACACACGCCATTCGGATGAGAGACCTCCAAGTGCGGTGAGAACCATCTCTCGATCAACTATTGTCTCCCTAATAGCCAGCAGATTATTCCTAATCTCAGTCAGCTCCAAAAAGTATGATTGAACAGACTCATCCCTACCTTTCTTCAGATTTTTCAATTGATTCTTGAAGAATAGGACTTGATTCGCATTGTTGGCCTTGAACATGTTGACCAAATTATCATACATCTCCTTGGATGTGCCCAGCTCAGAGAAGAAGGCAACCAGACTTTTATGAATTGAGTCCCTGATCATCAACTTTGCTTTGATTTCTCCCTTCTTGTACTTTGTTTTGGCAGCAGCAGTTGCAGTGGATGGAGGCTCTTGAATTTTACCCTGCATATAGTCCACGACATCTTGGTCTTCCATATTAAGATCCAATGTCATCTTCCAAGCATGGAAGTCATCCTTCCCAGTCAATTTGTCATCAGCCTTAAAGCCATTGTAGTTTGAGGAACCCATCCTCTTCTTTGGTGATTGCTACAAACTAGGGCTTTGTCTTCACCTCAGCTCCGATACCATGTAAATTTTTGTAGATGTTCTATGCTTGATGCAACTTTACTTTTTATCTCAATATCAGTCAACAATCACATAAACAATAAAGTAAAATGCTAATAGAACATACCAGTAGATCGACAGAAGACAAGCCAGAAATATATAAGTGTGATGGTGCGTTACGACGATCAACAGGATGCTTCAACCAGCAAAGTCTCAATATGATCAGCCAACCAGCAATGTCACACAACCCTCTAGGGCAGCCAAAACGATCAACACAAAAGTCAACCCAAAAGTCAACGTTGTCAGTCAACAGTCAACGCAAATAGCAGCAACATATAGGTCAACGTAGAAAAGTCAAAGTCAACGTCTAGCCTCGGGGATAGTGCCAAAAAATGCAGATTTGGAAAATCAAACTTTTGGGAGAGTTTCAGGTCCATTTGACCTTGCGTTGACCAAAGTCAACACTGGTCAAAGTTGTTGCAGAAACCCTAGACCGAAAACAGAAAAGTGCAGCTGCTGAAATTTTCCCACGTGTGGAGAGAAGAGCCTCCAAGGTCATCGAACCAATCAAATGAGGAGAGAGAAATGTGTGAGGATGAGATGAGTGAAAATGTCCTCCAATGTTGGCCAATTTATATCCATCAGTGAGGGTGTGTGACACAACTGCTGGGGCATAAAACCTTAAGGCCAACTTGCACATATTTTGAATAAATTCAAAATAAATGTTCTGCTCATCAGATTAAGATGATCTTTAGATCGATCTTGCACCTCTCCGAAAGAGGAGTCCAATAAAAATATTGGCATCTTCACCTGAGAATCACAACATGGAGTTTGGACCTAGTTGTCCAAAATTAACAGGTTTTCCTGCATTGGGTTTTTCCAAGGACATTTGTCCAAAAAATCTGTGTCATTTGTCATATACGTGTGATGTTCAGTAAATGATTTGTATTTGTGTAGGCTATTATTTTTGTTTACTTCGAAGTTTTTCTGAATATTCAGTTAAATAACTTGTGTAAATAAATCAAGTAGGAGAAGTAAATCAATAGTTAGAAGTAGAATTTCTGTGCTCAGAAATTCTCACATGGTATCAGAGCATTGCAGATCAAGTTGAACCATCAACAAAGCGGCTGAAGATATTTGCTGCAGGAAGGGCAGCTGAAGTAACACAGATCTGGAAGAAGGCAACGCAGCACCAAGAGGGACGCAGGCCTTGCAAGGGTGACGCAAAGTCAGTCTGCTCACGCAGAGGTTGATGCGGCTCTAGAGAGGTGACGCAGAGCCAGTCTGCTCACGCAAAGGCTGACGCAGAGCCAGGAGAGGGACACTGAGCCAGTCTGCTCATGCAGAGGCTGGCGCAGCACCAGGAGGGTAACGCAGTTCGAGTTGGAGAGTCGTTGTGCAGTTTGTCGGGGTTGGAAGTACAATTTCCGATCTTCAAAATTTGCTGGTGTGGTATAGGTTCTGTTGGTGCAAACAGTGCCTAGCAAAGGTGACAAAGCCGAAGGAGAACAATCACTCAACAGATTTGTGCCAAAGAAATATGAGATTCGATCAAGAGGGTGATCATAAAGGACTGATTCAGGAGATTTGGCAGAGGATTTCCCTCAAAAATCAGTTGCCAGAGGGAGCAACTACTCTAGAGGGTTTCTATCGCCAAGGAACCCAAATCCGATCTTCTATTAGTAGAAGGGAGAGGAGTACCCGCCTCGACAAATTTTGAGCTAGATGGCCCCGTACAGATTGCGTGATCAGGATAGGTTGGTGTGCCAACTTTGCAATCTGGAAGGCCAGAATCTTGAGAGTCCTGGAGGAGTACGGAATCAGAAACCACGCGGAAAACGTCTTAGCTATGCCAACCGATGCGGACGCTCTGAAGAAGTTCAACGAGAATTAGGCGTGGACAAAGCGCTCGATCATGGACGGGGTGAAGGATCACGTCGTCCCACACATTTCCGAAAAGAGGACAGCACATGAGATGTGGACATCCTTGACCACGCTGTATCAAGGCAGCTCCGTCCAACAAAAGATGCTTCTGGAGAACCAGATGAGGATGTTCCAGATGCGTAAGGGGGAAGAGATTGATCCATTCCTCTCGAAATTACAGACGATCCGAGATCTGATTGCCATGCGAGCAACTCTGAATGAAGGGCTCTTGGTAAGGACTGCCCTGAATGCAGTCACTGATGAGTGGGAGACTTTTGTCCAAATCATTTTAGGCAGAGCACAACTTGGGGTGACATGTGAGCTATCCTTCGATAGCAGGAGATCCGACGGATGACCAAGAGGGAATTCAGCAGTGTAAGTAGCAAGGTGAAGGAGGAGGAGGAGGATGCAGCACTAGAATCAAAGGGACAACAGCAGTAAGGGAAGAAGAAGGACCTATCAAAGGTTCGGTGCTTTAGATGTGGCGAACTTGGACACTTCGCCAACACTTGTCCTAAGAGGAAGGAAAAGGAATCTTCTGATTCCAAGGCAGCAACAGCTAGAGGGAACAGTGGTAGTGAGGATGATATGGCAATGAGTGCTCATGTGCCTCGAGAGAAGAGGTGGGGTGATATTGATCTGTAGAGCAGCTACAGATGGGAAGGCAGGATACTTGAGGTGCCCAAACTCTTGGATCACATACGAGCTACGGGAGCCTTAAGACAGTAGCAGGATGACTGGAGCAGTGGCTACAGAAGCTCATGGAGAAGCAGATGTAGTGTTGGGACGCTCGAGAGTACAACAGCACAGTGCAGAGGTAGCAGCAGCGTGGAAGCAACAGCGCAAAGGGTGATGGGACTTCAGTAGCGCAAAGGGGAAATTCTTACGCAGTGCAGCGCAGTGGCTCTAGAGAGACAGCGTAGCTCAGCAGCTGAGGGAGCTTCAGTGATGAGATGCAGCCCGACTAACTTGTCTGTCAGTGATTGGGTAGTGGTCCTTCAGTTTCTTACTTCTCAGCAACTAAGTTGTAGTACAGCAGTTGGCAGCATGATGTAGCAATTTGAGAGGGTGTTGCAGTACAAATGTAGCAGTGTCAGTGACAGTGACATGGGCAACAGTACCGAGAGCAGCAGAGCAATGGGTGAAGGGCAACAGGCCAAGCATCAACGCGGAGACAGATGCCAGAGATCAGGGCAATGCTTCAGTGTGGAAGTATTGCTAGAGCAAACTCCTCAATAAGATGTAGCGAGGAGTGTTGAGATTTTAGGGTAGCAACGGATGTGCTCTAGCTTCGAAACTTTGTGGAGGGGCGAACACATGAGATCTCTAAGACCTAGAAAGTGTATGGAGAAATTCCATCTAGTGTAAAAGATATTCAAATAATTATTTTTTTTAATGGGGACCCTAAGTCTAACTTAGGGAAATTAAAAAATTAAAGTGAATTAATTTACACATGTGATGAGAACATTCTAAATGACGTGGATCAAGCTTCTTTTAATCTTAGCCATTGATTAGAGATTAGATCACGATTGTTGATGTCTCAACGAGAAAAGTATAAAGGAAGGGTTTGGGGTCAGTCGGAGAGACACAAACAGAATCTAAGAGATCGAATTCTTCTGACGGAGCAGTGCTCAAACGAAGATCAGATTTGAGTGACTCAAAGAAGAAGTTAGGGGCAGATGCATTGATTGGTCAGGAGGGCCAAGAGTACAACGCAGAGCAAGGGCAGCAGAGACGCAGTGGAGGCAGCGCAGCCATCAGAGGGTGTAACATAGTCCCTCATAAGGGTGACGCAGGCCCACGCAGGGCTCACGCAGGGGCAGCGCAGTGTCTCCAAGTTAAAGTTCGAAATTCACCGAAAGTTGGGGTTTCTAAGCCAACAAGGCTGAAACCAGACTCCGGAGAAGCAGATCCACACAGAGCTAGGGTGACGCAATCCCTCAACCAAGGCCACGCAGTAGTGTCATTTGTCATGTGTGTGATGTTCAGTAAATAATTTGTATTTATGTAGGCTATTATTTGTTTTTACTTCGAAGTTTTTCTGAATATTCAATTAAATAACTTGTGTAAAAAAATCAAGTAGGAGAAGTAAATCAATAGTTAGCAATAGGTTAGTAAATCAATAGTTAGCAATTAGAAATTTTCACAAGTTTAAACTTAGGGTCTCATTAAAAATAAATAATTATTTTCATAAAACACAATCCGGGTGGAATTTCCCAAAATGCTTTATGGGTTCTTTGGAATACATGGGCCTAAGCCTCCCTGCAAAATTTGAGACTTAGAGCACATTCGATGCTACCAAAAATCAACACTCCCTCTTAGTGAGGAATGTGCTCTAGTACTGCATCCTTCTGACACACTACATTGATTCTGCGACATCACCTCTGCGCTACTGATGTCTGACACTGCTATTCACCAACACTACGTTGTTGCATCTATGCTATTGTTGACCCTGCGTACTGTTGTCAACTGCTACTACACTGCAACAAAAAACCATCCAAGTACTGAACTAAGTGTTCTGTATGATGCATATTGTACTGAAGATCTGACTATTGTTAATCTCTGCGCTGACCCTCTGAATCTACTGCGCTGCTGCTGACTTTGAGTTGTGCCTTCCTGCACTGCTACTAACTTTGCTCTGCGTTTCTCAGATTCTAGCGCACACTAGCCACTGCATTGTCACTTCTGCACTCCTCAGCACCAATTGATACTTGTCCATCCTGCTACTTCTTATTTGGGCCCCGTTAACAAGGTAATGATCCAAGAGGTGGACTCCTCAAGGACTCTACCCAATTTGCAGTTCTTTTGAACTACAGCTCTAGATCACCCTAATTCTCCCCTGGAGATATGTGGACAATCATCGCGAATTCTTCCTCCTCGATCCTCACAGTTGCAGCCTGTGGATCATGCTTCTCATCGTTTTCCTCCTTCTTGAGAGGACATTGTGTAGCATAATGTCCCATCTCGCCACACCGAAAGCATTTAATCTTTTAGACGTCCTTCCGCCTCCGCTTCTCCTGCTGCCCCTTTGATGCAAGGGTTGCATTCTCATCCTCCTCCTTCGGCTTCGTCCACTGTTGTTACTGCCATCAAGCTTGCACTTGAGCAAGTCTCTCCTCATCTCTTCCTGTTTAAGAGATGCCCACATTCCTTCCTAGTCTATCAACTTCCTAGTCCGACAACTTCTCTACCTAGGATACTCAGGACAAAGACTTGATATTCATCAGACAAAGAATTCAGAGCCAGTTTGACCATCTTCGTGGCCTGAGGAGCTGCTCCTACAACTGCCAGTTGATTCGAACATCCTAAAGTTTTGCAAGGAATGGATCAACATGTTCTCCCTTCTGCATCCTTGTATTGTTGATATTTTGTGTAGTTGGTGTAGCATCGGGTGTGCTCTAGCCCTGAAATTTTGTGAGGGGCTAGGACACACTTGAACTCTAAAACCCATAAAGTGTTTGGTGAAATTTCAGTTGGTGTTCAATTTATTCAAATAATTAATTATTTTAATGGATTTCCTAAGTCTAAACTTAAGAAAAATAAATAATAAAAGTGAATTAATTAACACATGTGCTGAAATGTTCTAAAAGACACGAATCAAGCAGTCTTTTAATCTCAGTCGTTGATGAATGTTTTAATCTCAACTGTTGATGAGATCAATGAAAAAGGATAAGAGAAAGGCTTGAGGGTCAGTTGGAGACACACACAAAGAGGTAGCGCTGAGAGACTAATCTGGAATTTTAAGGCAGGGTTTGCTAAGAATTTTCAGAGGAGTTTTCTGCAGCGAGGGGTAGTATTGGCTAAGGGAATGATCTAATCCCGAAGCCAAGAGTCAGCAAGAGACAAAGGAACAACTTTCAAGCATAGTTATCAAAACCGGCCGGTTTGAACCGGTAACCGGTCAAACCAGCCGGTCAACTAAGTCACAGGGTGGAACCGGCCATGCAACTGGGTTCAAGGAGGCATTTCACAAAAAAATCCCGGTTAACCGGACCTAATCGGCCGGTTAGGTGTCCCATCCTCAAGTTTGTGCTACCATTTCAGGAGGGCAAGGGGGGCTTCACTTGACTTTGCCTACCCTCTCATTTTCTTGACACATCCTCTTGGCAATTAATGGTAATGTTAAATTCTTAAAGTAAAAGTGCCTTTTACTTAAATTTTTAACATTACCATGAAATGACTCAGGATGTTTAAGAGTGGTTTCGTCCTCATTGGATTTCATATGGAGAAACTAGAATTTTAGATTTCACTCAAAATTTAGCAGACTTAATGGTTTTCAGGGTTTCATGGTTTGGGGGTATGCAATGTTTCCATTTGTTTCTATCATGTGTAAGGGTACGAGATTGGCATTTGATCAAGAGCATGAAGTCATTTAAGAACTTTGATGTTGGTGGCATTGATTGTTGAACTTTGTTGATGTTGGTGGTATTGATTGTTGAACTCCCCTACCGTGTCCTTAACAAGAATTTACCCTTCACTGAAAGGAAAACAACTGGTTAGGCATGCTAATCTTTTTCTACCGCATTTTAAGGTTGAAGAGATGAACCCTTCACTCAAACCAAAATCACTGGTTAGGCATGTTAAACTTTTTCAATTTCTATCATGTTATAAGGTTGAGCAATCCAAGTCTGAAGACTTTGAGCTAAATGATGTTTATGTATCTCTTGTTGATGATCCCATTTCTAGTAGCGATGAATCAATGATGAGTTTCATGAGAGACCATGTTGCTCAATGATTTGTAGTTTTGATGTCTATTTTTGCTACTACTACTACTACTACTAAAGTTGTAGAGAAGTTTTAGGAGTCCTCAAACTCTGAGCCATATTATTTATGTAGCTCATGTTGATGATCCCTTGTCTAGTAGTGGTGATGATTTTGATCATGATGAGGAGTGATCATGTTGTTGATCACTAATATGTAGTTTTGTATTAGGCCAATAGCCTCATAGCTTGTAGCATTGTTTTTGGACTTTATGGGCCATTTGGAGCCTCATTGCTTATGTATTTTTCGATGATATGTATTGCACTCTGTGCCATTTTGATATATTCACCTTTGCATGGTATATAAATGAGCAAACTTTGCATATTTTGTCTCTATTGGCTTGGAATCATGGTTGCAAATCTTAAAAATAGTTTTTTTTATTAAAAAATAATTATTTAATGTATTTTTTTAAAACCGGTTCATTAAGATCTGACCGCTCCCGGTTAGACCGGTTCCGATTAGAAACCCGGTTCATTAGGTCCATCGGTCCGGTAACCGGTTCCGGTTTTAGTAACTATGCTTTCAAGGACAGCACAGAGGAGCAGAGAGAAGCAGCAGCTGCGCAGCACAGAGGCTTCAGCCGCTACGCAGGTGCTACACAGGCCTAGGAAGGGGTAGTGTTGTAGCTTCAGGGAGCTTCAGAAGTTACGCAGAGGCCTCCAAAGGCAGTGTAAGGACTACGTCACCCACTCTGGGGTTACACAATCCCTCTCAAAGCAGCGCAGTGGCACGCAGAGCCTAGCAGGGCTGACGCTGGGGCTTGAGGAGCAGCGCTGGGGTTTCTAGGGCCAGATCCAGGCTGAGTCTTGTAAATCACGTTTGAGGGTGTGGATCAGTCAAATATTTGGTGTGGATCATTCGATTTTTCCATATCTGGAACCTAGGTTTGTTGTACTCGGATTCTACTTGATAAAATAAACCCTCTTGTTTGTTGCACCGGTTTTCCCGCTTTGGGTTCATCCGGGGACTTATGTCCAAAAATCAGTGTGTCACTTTGTTTGAATGAGCGTAATATTCAGTAAATGATATGCATGTGTAGGATGTTAGTTGTGTTTACTTCATTATTTTCTAAATCTAATTTTTGAAGATAACTTGTATAATTTAATCAAGTAGGAGAAGTAAACCATGATACTGCAGTAGAATTTTCACATGGTATTGGAGCGATAGCAGATCAATCTGAATCTCCAGCAAATCAACTGAAGAATATTTTTCTGCAGGATAGCAGCAGAGATCCGGAAGGGGCAACTTGGCAGCAGGAGGACGCAAATCCAGGAAGGGGCAGCATTGCAAATTTAGAAGGCCATCAAGCTTATGCAGAGCCTTCTGAGGCCAGCATAAGGACTGCATCACCCAGTCTGGGGTTACGCGGTCCACTTCTGAGCAGCGCTGAGGCTATGTTGGGCCAATCAGTGAAATGCAGTCCAGTCATTCTTCTTGTTGCAGAAAAGCCTTGCCAAGATCCAGAAGCAATGCTTCATATCTTCAGTAGTGCTGGTGTGGTGGAGATTCTGCCGATGCAGAATTGTGCCTAGCTAAGTCAACAAAGGCAGGGGGAAGACAGCTACTCAGCAGATCTGAGCCAAACAGATCTGAGATTCGATCAGGAGGGTGATCGGAGAGTTATATCCGATTGTGTTTGGGTGGAAGATTTTGAGGAGGAAAATCAATGTTCAGAAGAAGCAGTTACTAGAGGGTTTCTAGTCACCAAGAAACCCAGATCCAGAGTTTTTGTAGCCACAGAAAGAGGGAGAAGAATATTGTTTATGTCAGATCTGAGCTAGATGGCTTCTCATGGGCTGAGAGACCAGGACATGTTGGACGGTGTGTCCAACTTTGTCATCTGGAGAGCACGGATCCTATCAGTCCTAGATGAGTACGACATTAAGGACCATGCGACGAGTGTTCTAACTGTGCCTGCAGATCCTAATCCTCTGAAGAAATTTAAGGAGAATCAAGCGCGGACTAAGCGTTTGATCATGGACGGAGTGGAGGATCACGTAGTACCACATATTGCCGATAAGAACACGGCAAATGACATGTGGGTCGCTCTAGAAGTGATGTATCAAGGAAGCTTTGTCCAACGAAAAATGCTCTTAGAGAATCAGATGAGGCTTTTCCAGATGCAGAGGGGTGAGGAAATAGATCCTTTCCTTTTCCGACTTAAGACCATCCGAGACCAACTGGTTGGCATGGGTGCAACTCGTAGATTTAAGGACACTCTAGTAAGCACTGCCTCAATGCGCTCGAGGAATGGGAAACATTTGTCTAGAGTATACTGGGCAGAGTAGTGTTACCATCCTGGGCAGTCATGTGGGAAATCCTCTGCCAAGAGGAGATCAGGAGGATCACCAAGAAGCAAAATATCGGTCGCGGGACAGTCAGAGTGAAGAAAGAAGAGGAAGATGATGTAGCCCTTGCATCAAAGGAAAGAAAGTAGCAAGCAGAGAAGAAGAGGGACCTTTCCAAGGTCCAGTGCATTAACTGTGGCGAACGTGGACATTTCGCCAACACTTGTCCTAAGAAAAAGGACAAAGTATTTTTTGAATCCAAGGCTGCAACGGCGAAGGATGATGGTTCTGATGATGATGCAGCCATGAGTGCTCATGTGCCTCAAGAAAAGAGGTGGGGTGACATGGATCTGTAGAACATCTAAAGACAAGCAAGGTGATCCTGAGTCGCCCATACTTTTGGATCAAGCTACGAGCTACCTGGCCTTGCAGACGATAGCGGGATGAGTCGAGAGATGGTTGCAGAAGGTCACAGTGAAGCGGAGGGTAGAGATAAAGAGGGAGCAGCGTAATATTTACTGTGTTCTACAGTAAATATTGAAACCCATACACTACAGCCTTCACATAATTAAACTGCGGAAAATAAGTGTGGAAACAAGATGTGAGCAAGAACAAATAATAAACACATGACACTGTTATTTTTGGACTAAGTCCCCGAAAAAACCAATGCAGGAAAACCAATGCAACAGCTGAGGGTTCGTATTATTATGCAGTAATTTTGAATACAATCTGAGATGCCTTACTAGCCATCCACACAGAGAATCTGACTGAAAAAGAGCTAGTGAGGATTACCTCACACTGACACTAGAAATCCTGACTGACCAAACACTGAGTCGGTAAGCCCTGCATAGCCTATGCGCAGATCTGCGTCACTCTGCGTGGGGACTACGTCACCTCTGCTTGTTGGCTCTTCTGCTGGTTGGATACTGATCTTTGGCCCCTCTGATCTCACACCTCGGCACTCCGACACTAGATCTAACTGATCCTCAGTTGCATCTCGGATCTCCTCCAAGCGGCAACACTACCTCTACATGGCACTATGTTTCCTCTGCATAGCTGCTACGCTGCCTCTTCTGCGTACTGCCCTATGTCTTCTCTGTTGTGTATTGTCGACTCAGGAAAGATCTCCAACCAGAAATTATCTCTGCCCCTCTCTGCAAGAATCAACTTGATCGATCTTCTGACTGAGCACTACTCACTAAAGAATTTCAATCTCTAGACTTTGTCGGTATTTTTTCCAAATGCCCCATCAAGCCCTTATATTCTTCTCATTGAGACTTCAACGGCCGAGATTAAATCGTTAACCAACGGCTAAGATTAACTTGACTTGATCTCCAACTTTTTTCTAGAAGATTCACAACCTGTTTTAAATAATATCCTTTAATTATTCCCATTAAAAATAATTAATTATTTTCATAAAACACAATCCGGGTGGAATTTCCCAAAATTCTTTCTGGGTTCTTTGGAATACATGTTCCTTAGCCTCCCTACAAAATTTGAGACTTAGAGCACATCTGATGCTACCAGAAATCAACATTTTGAATATATATTGTCGTGTTACATGCCTTTGCCCATAAAAATTTGGGCAAATATTGGTCATATAAAATAGCTTTTGCAGCCCAACTATGGTTCTATTTTTCAGCTTCGCTCTGTTGTGGATTATATGGAGTTGTCCATTCTCTTCTAATTCCTTCCTTCGCGCAAAAAATTGTGAAGTCTTTATCAATATATTCTCCACCATTATCTGAGTGAAGCACCTTGATCTTCTTCCCTATCGCATTCTCCACGAAATCCTTACACTCTCTGAAACGATCGAAGACCTCATCTTTGGTCCTCTTTGGTCCTCAAGAAGTAGATCCAAGTTTTCTTGGAATGGTCATCAATAAAGGTGACGATGTATTAAGCACCACTAAGTGCTCTAATGGACATCGAGCCACAAATATCTGAATGTATAAGGCGTAACACTCCATCTACTCTATTGTTACTTCTTGGGAATGTTGTCGTAGCATACTTCCCGAGTACGCATCCTCTGCACACATCATCGTATTCCATGCCAAGTTTTGGAACTCCTGTTATTGTTTCTCTGAGCATCTTGAGTGCTCTATGGTATAGATGTCCCATTCTCCTATGCCATAACTCATTCAACTACTTCCCACAGCGACTGTTACTTCCCACAGCGACTGTCACAGCCTATTAGTGCCATTGGAGAGTCGAGTTGCAACCTATACAATTTGTTACTTCGAACTCCAATCTTTCTTATCTTCTTCCAGCTTTAGTGTTTGACATACACTTTCTTCCCTACGAAGTGTATATCATACCCCTTATCTTGTAACTGGTATACTAAAATCAAGTTCATACCTAATCCTGGCACATGTAACACATTTGTGGCGTTGGTGCTTGGTCCTGACTCCCTCTGAAAATCTCTAGTACCTCTCCCTACTGGAGTACATTTCTTTATGTTTCCCATAGTAATCTGGAAGTCCATCTACTCCACATTGTAGCTAGAGAAATATTCTCTAACCCCTGTCATATGAGTTGATGCTCCACTATCTATATACCAGACACCCTATGAAGTTGATCCTAACAAGCAAGAAAATTCGTCCTCCAACCTGGAAGACAAATTTGAAGCCTCCTAAATGTCAATTATGTCCATGGTCATGCTGAAGAATTTACAGTGTGCTATTCCTCTTTCTACCCGACGTTGATTCTACAATTCCAAACTTCTGCAAACCCTTTACGTCGAGTCAGAAATCTACCTAGCGGAAATCTGAGCTGCTCCTTTTTCCTGCTGGAATCACTCAATCTAGAAAGTCAAATATTTCTGCCTCTCTGCACTGAAAAATCAAACTTTCTCAAGCAACTTGGCCCGCCTGGAAATGGACTGCACTACCACTAGGAATTTTGTCCTGTGTCTCTTACTGAACAGCGAAATTCCTTCTTTCACTTCTGAGCTCCCTGACGGATTAGTCATGCTCTAATACCATGTAAAAATTTCATCTATTGCAACAACTAGAAATTATTCGCCTAACTGTAAATTTAAATATGCAGTTTCTTTGCTACGACAAACAATGAATATATCACTAATGTAATTTTCACCATAAAAATATTGCAGAAAATTAAAATACCGAAAACTGAGAAATTCTAGCATACACATAAAAAATTTGACACAGTTATTTTTGGACAACTGTCCCCGAAAAAACCAATGTGGGAAAACATGTGCAACAAATGTGGGTTTTATTATTAATCTTCAGCAGCAATTCTGAGTACAATAATTTAGATGCTCAACTGGCAATCTAATATGAGGAAAATACTAGAAAAATTATTGTGAGAACTTTCTCTCACCTCATAGCTAATTTATGCCCCCGAAATTGCCTCCCTAGCCACACGTTGAGCCTCTTGCGTCACCCTCTGCGCAGTGCTTGCACAGAACCTCTGGGGATTCCGGCCTTCCTTTCACTGCATCTTCTCGAGACTGGAATACTTCCTCCTGGAATGTTGTTGACCTCCTCTACCACCTGCTACTCACCCTCTGGCTCTATCTTCTCTGCTGAATCTTTGCCACTAAGAAAATCGAATTTCTTGGGCAACTGAATATCTGCTCTGGTGTATTCTCCATCGCCACATTGATCTCCTCTTATAATCCATTGTTGCAACACCAACGACCAAAATTAAAACTTAATCAATGGCTAGGATCATCTCTGGATCGATTAGTGTGAGTTTCTAGACTATTCTCACCTTATCTCAATTAATACTGATTAATTAACCATATTCCTTAAGTTTAGACTTAGGAAATATTTTAAAATCGGTTAATAATCTAATTGAGAAACTTCTAGGTGGAATTTCCAGAAGCGATTTCTGGGTTTTGGAGATCTCATGTATTCTGGCCTCTCCACCAAATTTTGTGGCTAGAACACATCTGATGCTAAAAAAACTAACATATATGTTTATGAAAGTCATTCCCCTTAATAACTCTACAAGTATATGTGCAGTCTTACTAAAGATCTCTCTTTGTGTTTTTGTCCAAGATTTTTGAGCAATCAACAATGATGAATGGCTCAAATGACAAATTTGTAAAGGAGCGTCAAGGCACTCTTTGAAATTGCATGTGCTTCAATAAATAAATAAATAAATAACGAGTAAGAGATGTTTGATATTTAATAATACTTGTGCATAAGTATTTGCAAGTCATTAGAACAAAGGATGTGTTATCTTGCAGACCAAAACTTTATGACAGTGGAAGAAGGCTTAAGGTTTGGAAGTTGAGGATATTGACTTGTTCTATTTATTAATATACAAGATGTTTTGTATTACTATCTCGATGACTAATTAAAGTTGCATATGATTGACTAAAGTATATTGCAAGCTAGGGTCATTGGTATTGATGTCCTTTATAGTAATTGGTACTAATGTATGAGGATAGAAAGTGTAGATGATTATAGCCATCTAAGGATAGAATGTTATTGTGCTTTTATGAAAGACATAAATACAACTAGAATTTTTGGTCAAAACCCTAGGTCTGAGGATTGACATTGAGGATCGTATATTGATCCTGGTCATTAGGGTTTGGAGTCAAAACCCTTTCAAGAAAAATAGAGGGGGTTGGAAATGAGAATCCAAGGTTTGTGGATTGATTGCTTGCTCCTAAATAAAGGATCCTTAGATTTGACATCTTAATGTTGAGGCCGATTTGCAAGTTGGATTCAAGAAGACTAAAGATCAAAAGGGAGTTGATACACTCTCAAAAAGACAAGTATCTTGTATTTCTTTTAATGTTTTAATCATTACTGACATTAAATTGTTTATGGCTTGTAATCCCTAGTTGGGGTTTGAAGAAGAAAATCTAAGGGTTATGGTACAAATTAAGGAAACACCATCTCCTTAATGATGTGGACTCGTTAATGATACTAATGATGATGAAGTGGACTCGTTGATACGTTGATGATGTTGATGATGATGATGTGGGCTCGTTGATGACATTGATGATGTTGATGATGATGATGATGAGGACTCGTTAATGACGTTAATGATGTTGATGATGATGATGATGATGATGATGTGGACTCATTGACGACATTGATGATGATGATGTGGACTCGTTGATGATGCTAATGATGATGATGTGGACTCATTGATAACGTTGATGATGTTGTTGATGATGATGATGATGATGATGTGGACTCATTGATGACGTTGATGATGTTGTTGTTGATGATGATGATGATGATGATGATGTGGACTCGTTGATGACGTTGATGGTGCTGATAATGATGATGATAATGTAGACTCCTTGATGTTCTTGATGATGTGGTCTCCTTGATGACGTGGACTCTGTGAACTCTATGTTGATGATGTGGATTCCTTGATGACGTGAACTCCTTGATGACGATAATGATGTGGACTCATTAATGATGTGGACACATTGACGATGTGAACTCGCTGAGGATGATAATGATGTGAGCTTGTCAATGATGTGGAGTCGTTGATGATGATAATGATCTGAGCTTGTTGATGATGTGGCCTCATTGATGATGTGGCCTCATTGATGATGTAGATGATGTGAACTCATTGATGATGAACGCTTTGATGTTGCAGACTCCTTGATTTGAACTCCTTGATGATTGTATGAGCAAAGTCAACTCCTTAATGATGTGGACAAGGTTGACTAGATCTTAGAAGGCTAAGGTTACGAGGGAGCTGATACACTCTCAAAAGATAAGTAATATCCTGATTGTTTTATTTCACGAGTCTTTTGGCTTGCTTCGTTCTTCTTGTTCTCCCATAGACTCCTAGTGATAATTGCAAGTACATAATGTAGACTGCCAAGGTGTTGCAATCATTGGAAATGATGGGAGAACAATGTGACAAGAAGACTCGTGATAGGCTCTGTACTAAGAGGGAGCAGACAAGATCAGCCTAATTGAAGCGCGTTTCCATGAAAGTGGCTAGATGTTTTGAAGACCAATGCTGATCTAGATATGTTAAAGATGAGCCCGTGATTTTTCTGCTATATAGAGGACTTTTGTGTAAGAGGGAGTTGCTTTTGAGGCATGAGTCTAGTGATATCTTTGGCACAATGGACTGTGAATCCATCAACATCTCCCTAATGAATGATTTGAAGAAGCTGCAAGACTCTAATGTTGATTCTCTGATTGGTTCGTTAATCTATCTGCTGATGTTTGTTGCTGCTAAAGTCTATTGTTATTTGTTGCATTCAATTATGGTCTGCTGTATCCTACTATGGCTGTTAATGCCTAACTCTGTGAGAAGCCACTTATTGTCTGCTGAACTCTACTATGGTTACCGATGATTGCTTCTGAGAGAAGCCACTGCTGAACTAATAACAGCACTTAAGCTATGAGGAGGCAGTTAGAAACACACGTCAACTATAATTACACTCAATAACTGGAGTCAAAACCTGGGTTGACCATAGTAGTCACAATTAAACCTTAGTTAGCTGTAATAACTATAGTTAGAGGTAGGATGTCTCCCATGAAAAAAAATATTAAAGCTCTAAATATATTCAAGCATTGATATACAGTTATTCATTGTCATCGCTGGCATATCTCTCTCACAGAAGACAACTTTCTCATGATCTTCTTTCAATGACATGATTTATAAGACCCATCAAGATTTACTGTTGGTAGAGTTCATTTAAGAGCTCATTTAAGGCAAAGCAGCCCAGATAGGTGGTAATAGCAGCATTTAGTGAGTGTTTCGTACGCAATGATCTGCTGCATCCTAAAGCATCAAAGTTAATGCACTCGCTTTGATATCGAGGGGTCATTTTGGATGACTTAATATTCCTGCTTTCTTTTCCTTTCCTCTAGAAACTGATGTCTTGTGGACTGCTTCTCTCAAAATGTGATACTTCATTTTGAAATGACCATGTTTATATTATTACATTTTTACTGCACTTCTGTCAGCGTGAGTTAGGAACACAATAATTCTACAGTTCTAAAAACAACCAGTGCTTATAAATTTATAAATGAAAGCTAATTTAAGGTTACAACATTTCCAGTTCTGTTTCATTTTGCTTTTATTGACACTTTTTCTTGACCAAACATGTCTACCTAATATTTGAATGAAATTGAAACTGAAATAAGAAGACAAAAGAATCTCGAGATAATGATAAAACTGAAAATAGCATACCTCGATGCTCATTAGAGTCATTTGTTGGCCAGCTCCAACGCTTGCAGGATCACGAAAGCCAGTCTGACTCAGTGGTGTCTGCTTGGCCCCTGCTGGTGAAGGAGCTGAAATCTGAGAAATATCATGCCAAATTCTCGGTGACTCTTGATGGCCAATTTCTTTTTGTAACTTTGCATTTGTCAACCTTTTTATTGGATTGTTGACAGGACTGTTCCCATCTCCAAATTGAAGTTTCTTTGAAATGTCATGTATTTGGAGGTGCTTGGAAAATCCAGATGGCATACCTTCACACTTATGGTTGTTGAATGAAGAGCTCACGGTACAATCTTTATCTGTTAAAATAAGGTTTTTGGATCCATTTAGTCCTGCTGATGCAGGTTGCTTTACTTGAAGATATGTTTCTGCAAATTGAGGATTGTCTGATCTACTCATAAATATAGCAGTATCCTCATAGTCTAAAGAAGAAGCTTTAAAATTTTCTAAGGCATTCAAATGCCCTTCGTTTTGCTTACCACTAGTATGACTCTTGGCTACTCCAGTATTTGGCGAAGTAACTGGCTTATCATTGTCTACTTGTGACAACCACTTTATTATGGCACATGTGGATGGTGGTGGCTGTGAAGGAGTCAAAAGATATAAGACTGAACCATCATTTTGGTAATGGGTAGGGATACCAACTACAGTGTCTGAACCATGGCATGGACCCCAAAATTCTTTGTCGATATAAGACTTCTCATCCAGACTCTTCACTCGATATTTTCTTTCCATGAAAAATGGGCGAAGATATTTGGCTTCTTTAGATTTAACTGCATGGAACATTTCCTTAATAGTCACATCATTCGGCATCATAAAAAGTAATACAGCAGAGGAGCCACCATTTATAATTAGAGAAATTTGGTAGAGCATGCAGTTTGTTTCCATCAACTCATAGCTAGACCTTCCTATGGAAAGATAAGAATTGAAAAAGAGAATAAGAAACCTCTCTACTGTGCTACAGACAATAAAAACCATCATCTTCAAAACAGTACCCAAAACCAGTTCACATAGTCCATTTGTATTGGCATTTCATTGATAAATCCGACGAGAATAATAAGATCAAATTAACTATCACTAGTAGTGCTAGGTTTGAGATCTTGTCTGGTCAAAGCAATGATGTCAAACGTTGCCCACATTGACTCAAGCTTCAAGTTTATAGAAGATAGAACCACTAGATCTCCTGTAAGTGCTATGAGTTGCATTAAATCATCAGTCCATGGCCTACCACGCCCACATTCAAACACAAATATATTAGCCTCAAGGTCAAAATGTAAAGAAGGGATCTTCCTTGACCCCCTCATGATAAACAAGATGGTTAGGGTTATGGATGAAATGTCACGAAGAGAACCTCTTTGAACCAGTGTTTTGAACATTGCGATTAAATCGTGATTTTTTCAAAAAATCGTGATTTTTTCGCAAGGCCGATTTAATCGGCGATTTTTTGGATATGAAAAAATCGCCAAAAAATCGCAATTTTATCTGAAAAAATCGTGGGCCCTTCAAGCAGTGACCCAATAACATGCAAATTCAATTTTTTTTTTTGTCATTTTTGCAGACAGAGGTTAAGAAATAGAGCTAAGGAGGAGGAGAAGTCATCTTGAGAGGACACACAGTGGGTGAGACAACTTGAGAGGACACCTGATATGGAGGCCATCTCTTTAGATGCGATTGAAACCACTTCTACCGTCAGATCATCCGCCTAATAAACGGCCCAGATTGACTAGAAATTACTATACTTTTACAAGGCAACTTTAGCCCCCCCCCCCGAACCCCCCAAGCAGCGTTTAATTACGGGCGGCGTTGCCGCTCCATTAAAGTACAGGGGTCTAACGTTATGATACAAAATAAACAAGATAATCAGGCTGCACACCCAACAGAGAGGCCTATCATGGAGTCAGCCCCTGATTGGATAAAGCGGAAGGTAGTGGAGGGGGAGGAGGAGGAGGAGGAGGAGCAACAGCAGGAGGAGCAGGAGGAGGAGGTGACACCACCTACCCATGCTACCGGTAAAAGACGTGGTCTGCCTCCTTTAGCTCCTGGTGCTTTAGGTTCTGGTGCTTCAAATTCTAGAGCACAACAGTCCATTGCCAGCCCCGCCAGCTTCTTCATCTAGAGGGAAAGTTGTTACATTTTCTCGCAAGAGGGGCAGAGGAAATCAGTAATATAGGTTATTTGGTGCATTCCTTTCTATATGACATTATGACTCATGATATGAGATACATTATTATATTTTTTGTTGATATTTTGAGGTTGAGTTGGGACTCAGGACTTAGTATTCAAGACATGATTCACTATTATGTGTGATGTAGCACTAGACATGATATTACACATCTTATATATTAGTTTTTTTTTCATATTTATGTATCAATGCATTTATTTTATGTTGTGGATGCTTTAGATATTAAAAAAATTGAAAAAAAAAAATGAATATTTTTGTATGTGCCGATTTTTTCCCGATTTTTATTGATTTTTATGATTTTTTCCGATTTTTTCCCCTCGCTGATTTAATCCCGATCGCGATTTTCAAAACATTGCTTTGAACCTCTCACAATAAACAAGATGTTTAGGGTTATGGCTGAGAATTTAGATTTGGCATGAGTCCACATAACCTGAAGGAGTAGCTTACCAAAGGGACCTAATAACACAAAAAGAATAGTATAAAACATAGAAAAGAGGGGCTGCTCCCTATGCAACTTGATGAGGGCAAGAATCAAAAGCTTTCAACATTTTAAGTTTTAATAAAGACAAGAATATTATAGTTTATATTTAATGTACATATCCAGTACTTTGGCTCGTTAAGTTCATACACTTTGGAATGACTCTAGATTAGCTTAGATTTTTAATTACTCTCTAATTATGGAAAACGAATAACCTTGACTTCATGTACCCACATAAATCATCTGTTTTGAGAACACGAAGTATGTTTTTCAAATGGTTCATTCTTTCATTTAACCGGTGTACTTGTTTCCTACTATTGTTACATTCATTTACTAACATGGTATCAGAGAGAGAGAGTGAAGGTGGCAATCCCAAACCTTCAAGAATTGATTTAACATGAGCATATCAACATGGGATCATGGCCAAGAAATAATTGATACACAAAGGGAAGACGGAAAACAATCAAGTAAAGAATGAGAGATAACAGACGACCAGACTAATCTCAAGCATAGCTAGGCTTGAAACATGAGATCCTGAAATATGCAGGCTGTCAAGGGACATTTGCAAATCAAAACTTTGGCATTGTAACCATTGTATTCAGTGTTCCTTCAAAGAAGGATTCATTGTTGTTCCACATTAATTAGAGATTACCTCTCTCTAGTCAGTACTGCACTCTCCGGGATATGGCATCGCATCTGATCAAGAAATCAGCCCTTTGTTTGCCTTTTGTTCTATGTGAATGGATGAGGTACACCATCAGCTCCTGACTAAGGGTGCTCTTTTGATCAAAGATACCCAATCATCAAACCAAAGAGATTATTCTAAATTTATGTCAGTTCTAGTAGCTTTGAGGAAGAGTTTATGATTTTCGTTATATATAACCTGCCATTATTTGCACTACTGTTTGTAAAAGTTTCCTGCAAATAGAAAACTTATTTTTCAAAAAAAAATCAGGCATTGTAACAGGGCTGAAACATGCCTTTTAAGGAGCCTGTTTTAGGAGCAAATGCAGGCAAAAACAGGCAACTATAAAAGCATAAGAGCAGAAACGTGGACAAAGAAAGGGTGTGTGAACAGGCACCCAAAAAACTATTGAAAATTCAAATTCTATGGCATGTGCAGTAGAATACAATTTTCTGATCTGTTAATTATTTCCTAATGGTTTTCAAACATTTTTTTCTCGTGCCACTGATATCATTGAATAATTATTAAACAGAATCTCTTGGGGAAATACTGCTACATTTTGTATTATCTTTTGACTAATAAAAAAAGGATATGGAGGCTAATGGTGCTTTGAGTTTCATGTGGTTGCTTGGAGTACAAATGTTTCAATTGCTTTGCTTTAAGATTATTGTTGTAATAGGCCTTTGAAGGGGTGTTGTCACCCATTAGGAATAGACTTTCAAATTTGGTTATTTGCTAGTCTATTTGCTTGCTTGTACTATGAAATCCTAAATTATATGTTCATCTTGGTTGACTGACATAGTTTCGAGATTTCATGGCAAAGATTTTAAGTTTCACAGGTACATCAAGTTTGATTGGGATCCTCCTCAGTTGGAATACCCATCTTCAAGAACAAAAGAAGCTTATCCCAACTTTGCATCAAGATCACCTCCAATCCTTTGAAGATTTCTCCAAGCATCTTTCCTTCTTCTCTTCTCACATAAAATTCTAAAGAAATTTCTCTCATTCTTGGTTCGAGTTATGAGACATTATTGTTGACTCTAGCAATTCAAAGGCTCACTTTTGCTGCTGTCCTTGTTGATTTTTGGTCACATAGGAAGTGCTCTAAGTCTCAAAATTTGTGGAGAGGCTTAGGCAGTGGTATTCAAAAGAACCTGGAAACCGTTTGTGAAAATTCCACTCGAAATATGTTTTATTGTAAAAAAATATTATTTTAATGGGAAGTCTAAACTTAGGGAAATTAAATAATTAAAGGGTATTAATAAAACAGAGTGGGAATGATCTAAAAAAAGCAAAGATCAAGTCAAGTTATAATCTTAGCCGTTGATTAGAGATTTAATCTCGGTCATTGATGTCTCAACGAGAAGACTATAAAGGAAGGCTTGAGGTTCATTTTGTATCTCAAGTGATCGAATTCTTCTGACAGAGCAATGCTCAGACGAAGATCAGATCTAAGTGATTGCATCGCAGTGAGGGGCAGAGACAATTATTTGTCAGAGGAACAACTCTGGGACCAAGAATACTAAGCAGAGAGGCAGCAGAACCAGCAGAGGAAGTAGCGCAGCATCTAGAGGGTGTGACGCAGCCCCCAGAAGGGGTGACGCTGGCCCATGCAGAGGCAGCGCAGGGTTTTCGAGAGATAGTCTGAGATTTGCTGGGAGATCGAGGTTCTAAGCCGGGAGGGCTGGAACTCGACTTTTCGAGGAGCAAACCGATCCGAGAGAGGAGGTGACGCAGTCCACAAAAGTCCCCATGTAGGCCTATGCGACTACTGCATGGAGGCAGCACAGAGGGTGTTTGGGTTTCGCCAATTTTACCTACCGGATCAGCCAAGACTTGGAGTGTTAGGTAAAAATCACTATATTTTTGTCTGTCGTGATTTCTCTGTACTGAATAGCCAGCAAGGCATCCAGAGATTGTATTCAGAAACTAATGCTTAATAATACAAACCCTCAAATCTGTTGCACCGGTTTTCCCGCATTGGGTTTTTCCTGAGACTTAGTCCAAAATAAAGGTGTCCTATGTGTGATTTGTTCTTTGCTCAGTTTCTTTGTTTTAGAATCATAAAGTATTAAGTGTAGGTTGCTTCAATAATTTACTGCAATAATTCATGAAGAAATCTGAATTAATTCTATAATGTAATTTACAAAATGGGAGTAATAAATTCAATTGGTTGCAGTAGGATTCCTGAGATTGTTAGATCTAGGAATTTTCACATGGTATCAGAGTGTTTGATGTGAAACAGGAAGAGCAGATCTAAGCACTGAAGTGAAATTCGAATTGCTGCAGCAGCAGCAGATCGAATCCCCTAGAGGGATTGCGCAGTTCTAGCCAGGAGGGTTATATCTTCGAGGTTGTCTCTCTCTGAGTGAGTCGACAGAGAGGTAAGACTTCCAGATCGAGATCTTGTCAAGGCAGAGGGAGCAGCGCAGAGCCTTCACGTAGAGGCAGAGGCATGCAGTTTTTCTGCAAGTAATTGTTGGGCAGGGAAGCGTCAGAAGAAGAAGCAGAGCACATAGCGGGGAATTCTTCCTCAGTGAGTTCCTTGTCGAGGAATTCAGCATTTCTCATTTGTTGGGCAGCCGAGGAGCAGCAGACTTACCAGCTCCATCAGGGAGTGTGTAAGCCAGCCTAGAAGCTACGCAGTAGGGAGAAAGAGGAAGCAGTTCGACAGTTTTCGGCTGAGATGGCATCTCATGGTCTTAGAGATCAGGATTGGTTGGAGGGATCCTCCAACTACGTAATCTGGAAGGAAAGGATCAAATTCCTTCTAGATGAATATGATCTCAAGACGTTCGTGGACAATGTAGTTGTTGTGCCTATAGATCTAGATCAGAACAAAAAGTACAAGTCTGATATGGCAAAGGCCAAGAGACTTATCCTCGATGGTGTCAAGCTGGCAAGACCACAACTAGGGAGATAGGGAGGCATTGGCCCTGCTATACGAATGAACTTCCGAGCAACGAAATATGTACTTGGAGCAGAAGCTTCGGACGATCCAGACGTAGAAGGGGGAGCGCATTAATCCATTCTTAACGAGACTTCAGGAGATTCGAGACCAGCTGGCAGTCGTGGGATCCACCTAAACTGCTGCAACTATAGTGATGTTAGCCCTTAACGCAGTCACCGAGGAGTGGCAAGTTTTTGTCCAAAGTATCTTGGGCGGGGCAACGCTTCCTAGTTGGGAGCAAATGTGGGCAGCACTTCAGAAGGAGGAGTTGAGAAGAGATCTGGTCAAGTGCAAGCTTGACAATAGCAATGGGAGTGGATCGAAGAATCCGAAGGAGGAGGAGAATGCAGCCCTTGCATCAAAGGGGCAGCAAGGGCAACAGAAACAAAAGAGAGATGTTTCGAAGATGAAATGCTTCAGATGTGGTGAGATGGGCCACTTTGCATCACAGTGTCCTTTGAAGAAAAAGGACAAGGATGAGAAGCATGATCCAAAAGTTGCAGTCGCGAAGATCGAGCAGGATGAGTTGCCATGAGAGCCCACGCATCTCCAGGAGGGAAATGGGACGATATTGAACTATTAAGTTTGCAAGAACTTCAGTTGGGCAGGATCCTTGAGGAGCCCACCTCTTGGATCACAACCTTGCTACGGGTGCCCATGATCAGCAGTAGCGGGATGGAGGAGTTTTCAGTGGGAGCCAAGGAGTGATGGAGCGACAGTTGCAATGGGAAGCAGCGCCTACTTCTGAGCAACGCAGAGCAAAGCAGCAGGAGCGTAGAGCAGAGCAGTAGCAGTGCAGCGCAGACAGAGCAGCAGCGCAGTGCATTAGAGGGACAACGCAGTAGCTATCAGCAGTCAGAGCCTTCAGCACAAAGGTGCATCCATTGAACACTTGTTCAGTTTTTCGGTGATTTCAGTTGCTTCTCTCAACAGTTGAGTTGCAGTGCAAATGCAGTGTTAGCAATGGCAGTGCTAGCAGCATAGCAGATGCAGCACTTGAGAGGGAGTTGTAGTACAGATGCAGCAGTGGCAGTGTCATGGGCAGCAGTAGCAGCCAGTAGTTGGTGGACAAATTGTAACACATCAGCAGCGCAGAGGATGCTTCAAGGTCAAAGCAGTATGCAGCAAGCATGTTGTTAGAGCACTTTCCTCGCTAAGAGGGAGTGTTGATTTTTAATAAAATCAGAAGTGCTCTAGCCTCTAAGTCTCAAAATTTGTGGAGAAGCTTAGGCACTGGTATTCCAAAGAACCCAGAAACCGTTTGTGAAAATTCCACTCGTAATATGTTTTATTGTAAAAATTAATTATTTTAATGGGGACCCTAAGTTTAAACTCAAGGAAATTAAATAATTAAAGGGTATTAATAAAACAGATATAGAAAAAGCGAAGATCAAGTCAAGTTATAATCTTAGTCGTTGATTAGAGATCTAATCTCGGTCGTTGATGTCTCAACAAGAAGACTATAAAGGAAGGCTTGAGGGTCATTTGGAAAAAATACACCGAGTGAATCAAGTGATCGAATTCTTCTGATGGAGGAGTGCTCGGACGAAGATCAGATCTAAGTGATTCTAGCGCAGTGAGGGGCAGAGACAGTTATTGGTCAGAGGATCTTCTCCAGGGCCAAGAATACTAAGCAGAGAGGCAGCAAAACCCACAGAGGAAGTAGCGCAATCTCCAGAGGGTGTGATGCAGCCCCCAGAAGGGGTGACGCAGGCCCACGCAGAGGCAACAAGTGTTTTCAAGAGATAGTCTGAGATTTGCTGGGAGATCAAGGTTCTGAGTCAGGAGGGCTACAACTCGACTTTTCGAGGAGCAAATTGATCCAAGAGAGGAGGTGACGCAATCCACAGAAGTCCCCACACAGGCCTACGCAGCTACTGCACAGGGGCAGTGCAAAGGGTGTTGGGTTTTCGCCAATTCCACTACTAGATCAGCCGGGACTTACAGTGTGAGGTAAAACTCACTATATTTTTGTCTATCGTGATTTCTTTGTACTGGATAGCCTGTTATGTATATTTTATTAATTATTAGTTAGATATAGTTATATTAGGTTTTATTAAGTGAAAGGACATGATCAAAGATCATACCTCTTCACCAAGGGACACCATGAGGCTATATTTAAAGCCTCGGTGATTCCCCATTGTAATCATATCTCATATCTCATCTTTTATCAACATAATATATATATTTATCAAGTTTATCAGAGTTTTTACACTCCATTGGTATCGAAGCCATCGCTCTTAGGGATCTGTGTGATCACCCAGAATTAAGGAATTACAAGAAAATTCCAAAATTGCAGATTTTTTTTAAAACCAAGTGCTTGTGGGTAGCAACATTTGTTTTTTGAAAAAGAAAAAGGAAAAAAAAAATATATATATATATTAATAAAATCAAAAGAGAGAAGGAAAGTTAACATAAAGGGGGAAATAAATTAAAAGAAAAAAGAAAAAGTAAAAAGAGAGATATACATACATGTGAAGACAAAGTAAAATTAAAAAGGAAGAGTAAAAGTAAAATTAAAAAGGAAGAGTAATTGCTCGTGGTTTACAAGCTCGTGGTTTTTGGGCCCATGGTATTAAAACCCATTTCCCATTTTCAAAACAACGTGCCTTTTCAAAACAAAGTGACCTTTAAAAACAACATTATATATATATATATATAATTCAAATAATAAAATAATAATTATTATTATTATTATTATTATTTAAAATATATATATATAATAATAATAAGGGAAGCATTGACATTTCATGGTAATGTTAAATTCTTAAAGTAAAAGTGACATTTCCTTTATTTTTCATTTTCATCCTTTTACTTAAATTTTTAACATTACCATGAAATGACTCAAGATGTTTAAGAGTGGTTTCGACCTCATTAGATTTCATATGGAGAAACTAGAATTTTAGGTTTCACTCAAAATTCAACAGACTTAATGGTTTTCAGGGTTTCATGGTTTGGGAATTTGCAATGTTTCCATTTGATTCTATCATGTGTAAGGGTATGATATTGGCATTTGATCAAGAGCATGAAGTCCTTTAAGAACCTTGATGTACCCTTCAATCAAAGGAAAACAACCGGTTAGGCATGCTAATCTTTTTCTACCGCATTTTAAGGTTGAGGAGATGAACCCCTCACTCAAACCAAAATCATTGGTTAGGCATGTTAAACTTTTTCAATTTCTATCATGTTATAAGGTTGAGCAATCCAAGTCTGAAGACTTTGAGCTAGATGATGTTTATGTATCTCTTGTTGATGATCCCATAATCCATTTCTAGTAGCGATGAATCAATGATGAGTTTCATGAGAGACCATGTTGCTCAGTGATTTGTAGTTTTGATGTCTATTTTTACTACTACTACTACTACTAAAGTTGTAGAGGAGTTTTAGGAGTCCTCAAACTTTGAGCCATATTATTTATGTAGCTCATGTTGATGATCCCTTGTCTAGTAGTGGTGATGATTTTGATCATGATGAGGAGTGATCATGTGGTTGATCACTAATATGTAGTCTTGTATTAGGCCAATGGCCTCATAGCTTGTAGCTTGGCATCAGTAGCACCGCCACACACAAGGCCAGTCCCACCATCTACTGGTAGCAGTGCGGGTGCCAGTGCCAGTGCCAGTTCTCGATATCACACTATTGTTCCTTTGCAGATCCAGCCTCCACCTTCTAGTCATGGTCGTGGTACTCCTGAGAGTACTAGAAGACCAACATTTCCTCGTGGCTCACAAAAATTAGACATTTCTCATGGGCGTGGCAAGGGGCCAGCCAGATAAAATAGATTTGTTGTTTACTAGTCTTTTCTATTTGTTGTTGACAGTTGAACAGTTGAAACTTGACTCTTTCTGATTTCATATATTTAATGACAATTTAAGTTTGAAGTTTGAATTCGAAAGGTGAAACTTTGAAGTTGGCATTTATAAGTTTACTGTTTACAAGTCATTATGAATTATGAATATGATGCTTCATGAAAGTTATATGGTGATCAATGAATCAATGATGATAAATGTTATATAATATCAATGATGATAAATGTTATCTATTGAATTTTGAAATCAATGAATCAATGATGATAAATGTTAGATATTGAAATTTGAAATCAATGATGATAAATGTTATATATCAAATTATCAATGATGATAAATGTTATATATTGAATTTTGAAAGCTTGAAACCTTCAAATTGATGATTTGCGAGACTCGTCACTCAAGAGTCAATATGTTGTATGCTTCCAACTCGTGGGCGTGGTTGATGAAGATTATAACTTCTAGATGATTGATGTTATATGATTCAATCTATGTTTTTATGTTTTTTATGTCTAATTCATCATTCTACATGTTTTTGTTGACATATATGCATCAAAATATAAAAAATATTAAAAATATTAAAATATATATATATATATATATATATATATAAAAACGCTCCCGAAAACGCTCCGGACTCGGAAACTTTTTAAAATGGCGCTCGCGCTTCGCTCCCGCTCCCGCTCCCGCTTCCAAGTAACCTTGGTTCGAAGTCCGAGATAGAGAAACCTATGTATGCAGGTTGAAGAAAGCCCTCTATGGGTTGAAGCAAGCCCCCAAGGCTTGGTAAGAGAGGATAGATAGCTACTTGATGAAGTTGGGCTTCACTCGAAGTAATGTTGATCCGAACCTTTATTTTAAGGTTGATAGAGAAAGGCCTCTCATTCTGGTTCTCTACGTGGGCGATCTCTTCCTGACAAGTGCTGACCCTCTCATTCATCAATGTAAGAGGGAGCTAGCTTCCGAGTTTGAGATGAAAGACCTAGGACTGATGCACTACTTCCTAGGCTTGGAGGTATGGCAGAGGCCAGGCGAGATTTTCCTTTCTCAAGGAAAATATGTCGTGAAGCTGCTGGAGAAATTTGGAATGGTGGAATGTAAGTCTATGTCGACACTGATGGAACTCAACTTTAAGAAGTTGTGTGGAAACGGTGTTGGGCCCGTGCTAGCAAATCCTACCGAGTATCAACAACTCGTGGGGGCCCTGATGTTCCTAGTGAACTCCCGTCCGGACGTATGTTTTGCAGTGAACACTTTGAGTCAACATATGGTTGATCCTCATCACATTCACTAGATTGGTGCTAAGAATCTATTGAGATATCTTCGGGGCACAATCAACCATAGGCTGAGATATATTGTTGGGAATTTGAGACTCCATGGATATACCGATGTCGATTGAGCTGGCAGTGAGGTGGATCGCAAGAGTACATCTAGATGTTACTTCACCTTGGGTTCTGCTTCGATATCTTGGATGAGTAGGAAGCAGAAGTCGATGGCTTTGAGCATCGCTGAGGCCAAATACATTGCAGCGAATATGGCCTGTTGTGAAGCTGTTTGGTTGTGAAAGCTCTTCAGTGAGTTGTTTGGGCATGTGCTAGATACCACTGTTATCCTTTGTGATAACCAGAGTGGGATTCGATTGTCCGAGAATCTCGTCTTCCACGATCAATCCAAGCATATTGATATCAGGTACCACTTTATCCGGGATATTGTACAGCGAAGCGCCGTAAAGTTCGATCATATAGGAACTGATGAGCAGGTCATAGATATTCTGACGAAGCCCTTTGGGAAGGTCAAGTTCCTAACCTTTCGTGAGAAGCTTAGAATCGTGGAAAGACACTATTCTGAGGGATCCTGCTTGAGCTGGACTATGAGCTCTGGGAGCTCCAGGGGGCTTGGGGATAGCTTCTTGGAGCTATAAGCACAAACGAGGCTAGGCTTGCCGAACCTTGTTGTGCTTTTGCCCCACCGTTATGATATTGAGTTGGTTCACCTCTCTTTGATCTGTGTCCCACACGCATCATACCCATGGAGTTTCGGACTCATGGGAAGTACCTCTCATTTGGCCAATGAGGTGGGAAATGTGGATAGAGACCAATAGCAAGACCGATGGATGCATCGAAGATTGTCGTACTCTCTATGTCTAGGATGACACGTGTCCAACACCTTGATCTGGGATCAAGCATGATGAGGTTTTTACCTCTAAACTGACTTCGGGTCAGTAAACTAACTTCGGGTTAGTATGAGACTCTTTTTTGAGTCCAAGAGAGTTTTTTTTACCTCTAAGCTGACTTTGGGTCAACTGAGTGTGATGTCCTTGTGACTCACCTTTTGTTCTATCTGAGAAAGAGCCAACAAAGTAAGTTACGGCAGGATGACACACAATGTTTGGTAAAAGTACACGATTGTACTGATGGATGGCACTTGTGGACAGATGGAGTTCTCCCTAGCTGAGAGGGAGTGTTAATATTTGGGCAACTAGGTCCAAACTTTGTGTTGCACTGCTCATATGATGATGGTCATATTTTTGTTGGATTCCTCTTTCGAAGAGGTGCAATATTGATCTAAAGATCATCTTGTTTGGATGAGCAAAACGTATATTTTGAATTTATTTTCCACACATGTGCAAGGTCGGCCAGATTCGTAATGTAGGCTCGCATGCCTAATATATGTGTCACATACCCTCATTGATTGGAGATCATTTGATCATCAACTCATCACACATCTCTCATTATGATCTGATTTGTTCGTTAGCCTTTGGAGGCCTCTTCCCTTCATACGTGCAAAGCTAGAGGAGTTGTTTTCTGCGGATCTGTTTAGGGCTTATTTGCTGCAACGTTGACAAGTGTTGACCGTGGTCAACACTTGGTCATTTGACCTCAAAACTCTGCCAAAATTCCAATTTTGAGAGGTCGTACTGGGCACTAAAATCGAGGAAATCAGAGCTGTTTGACCGAAGCCCTAATCTGCAACGTTGACTTTTTGTTTTTTTCATGCATTGATTGTTGGTTGACCAGTGTTGACTTGTGATGAGCTATCTTTGAGGGTTGTGGGTGTGACACTTGGAGGATTCGCTGACCGAGAAAGACTTTGTTCGCTGAAGCATCCTGTTGACTGCTGTAATGCACAATATTTCATATCTTTGCTGGACAAAAGGAATTGTAAATCTAATCTATATTATTAGCTTGTCTTCTGTTGATCTATTATTGTGTTCTATCAACATTTTACTTTCATGTTTATGTGATTGCTATTTTGTATCGGGCCTAAGAAAGATTGAAGTAAAATTGCATCAAGCATAGAACACCATGGTTATCTAAATTTAACAGCTCATCTTTATGTTGATGTTGAATGTGATCATTTGCTTATCTATTTTTCATATGTTATGAATCATATATTGATGGTGAATGTATTCTTGAGTAATTAACTCCTAGATTAGCATTTTTCGTTTGCTATAGCTAGCCTTAGTTATTTTCTTAGGGACTACCCCCCTTGGCTTTGCTAGGAGTTAACCTAGACGGAGGAGTTGAGATTTAAGTGACAGCTACTCAACTCAAGACTTGCCCCCAAGGCTAAACGAAGTGGATTATATATTTTATCCATGTTATCCCAAGTGTGGATTAGGCGGCAACAAATCTCACAATATCCTAAAACTTATGCAAATATAAAGAACCCTTGAACTTTGTCCTTGAAACCTATGTCACTTTCTCCTTCCTAGTTCCTACTTGTCAACTCTGATACTAGAACTTTATTCTTAGTTAGCACCCATATGGAAAGGACATATTGCTTGAAAGTATTCAATAAGCTACACTTGCACTCATTCTCTAGGCGATGCGCTTGCACTCCCACATCATATCCATACTGGTTGTATTCTTCAGTCCCATTGACCGACATTCATGTTCGTTAATTGGACATTAATAAAATATCTTATCTTAATGAAAATGAGAGAGGCTAATCTTAATTGAAACAAACAGATCTTAGAACAAACAAGTTATGATTCTAATCTCTCGCATATCAATATATTCAGAATCAGCCATATGAGATGCATTCAAACATACAAAGAGCATGCCCAAAGTAAATAGAAACATGAAAGCAAATACGTTAGTCCATTTTTTTCAGAAAGCACAGCTGACATAAGGTTATAGAAATAGCAGTTCTCTTAACACAGTTACTAAACCAGCAGTAGCTTATTAGACCAATGATAATAACACCCTAAAAGACCAATATGGTTATCACTATAGGCACACCTGCAGTATCCTCCACATTTCCATAGTAGGGTTCACCATGTTCAACAGGTATAAGAGAATGATCCCCAGAATGTATCTGCTGCTTAGTGGGTGGTCGACTATTAAAAGCCAAAGTAATCAATTCATCTTCTGAATATTTTCTCTGATTTGCATCAGGGCTCATTTTCTTCTTGAAATCATAATCACCTTCCCAACTAATGCTATGAGAATTCAATTCAAAACTGCAATGATTTTCATTTGAAACATCTGTAAACTGTGTCCTCGAAGGAAATTTACGATGAGTCATGCAGGTCCCACTACCACTGGCATATATCAAGCCAGTCTGTAGTCCTGGATATATAGGTTCTTCCTTTCCTTCTGTTTCCTCGGATGCTACCGAATCTGCAGTATTTTTCCTGTGTGAGACTGATTCCTTCGGAATCAGTGTAAATGGACCTGATCCTTTGTTGTACTCTTCTGGTGCCAACTCTTGATAATTATCAGTCGCAACATCAACAAATTCAAGGTTTTCATTACACTTGTCCTTGCAAATCTCTTTCACAACCTCTTCTTGAATATTGTCATAGTCAGCTTCTCTGTGCTTCTGTTCATTACAATCCCAGACTTCATCTTGAACCACTTTACCTGTTTCCAGATGCAACGGTTTTTCTTCATTGCTAATACCCCTTATGACATCTTGACTATGCTCTTCCACGTGAGTTTCTAAAGAATGGCCCATTGCCCCTTTCTTCACCAAAGGGAGGGCCCCATATCTAGAAACAATTTCATTCGCCACCTTACTTTTATACTTTTCAGGGCATTTTTTCAACTCAAAAGCCTGGATGAAGGCACCATTTTCTCGAACCACTGATAAATGGGATTGTTCAGGAGCATTGTCACTAAGATCCTGGTTCATGCTTCCATATTTTTGATATCCCTTCTCTGAAATATTCAAATTCTCCTCACAATTAACAAGAGCATGATCCTGGATCTGCCTATCCATAGCCATCTTCTTTGGAGATGTAGAACATTTTGATTCAGATATTTCAGGCCTCCTACTACGTTTTTTTCTCATTAGGTCCCTTAAGGACTGCTCCTTTACTTTAGCTGGATTTTCCAAATTCAGGGAACGATTTTGCTCCCCTAAAACTCTTGAATCCTTTTGAACTCTGCTACTAGTAGCTATGGGCAATGAACCCCATAATGCTGGTGTTCTAGCCAAGTCATCTCCAGAAGATGATGAGGAGACTCCTTTTGAAATATTGTCAGAAGCATTTGAAAAGTCCTTTATATCCTTCCTTCCTTTCTTTTCCTTTGCCACAGATGTAGATTCAGGATTTCCTGCCAGGTCATCCCCAGTACCGTCCAATTGGGGAATCATATCTTCAGGTGAAGAAACATTATCAGAAAACTCAGAGACAGCTTGTCCACTTAAATGAACAACATGCTTTCCTTGCTGTGTACATTGTAATTTTTCAACATCCTCCATTGAATTAAGGATATCCTCACATTCCTTCTGCGATACATCCACATAATCAGACTGAGCTCTCTCCAATACCCTCTCTATGCTGTCAGAACGCAATAACTGAGAAAAAACTAATTCTTCACCTTCTCCAGTTTCAGCATTAAGGTCATCAGCAGCTTGAGAGGATGCCAACCATTTAAGTAGTTCAATTATTTCATTGTCTGAATCCTGCAAACAAGCCATCGGCAAGTATGAAATTAGACATTTCAAATCGCCAAAAACTAAGGGATAAAGGACGAGACCAACAAATCAGGGGAAAAAGAGACTTCAATACTTTCAACCTAAAAGTTTAATGTGCCATCAAAGAAATGATTAAAATTTAAATATAATAGTAATTACTTTTATTTCAAGTAGATTTCAGTTTCTACAGATTAACAAAATCAGATATATATGCTAGCATCATAGATGAAATACAAAGTCTCAGGAGTCTCCAGAGTCACTGGAGATTTACGGGGAGTAATAGGACATAGGAAATGCTTGAACATGTTGAGATTGCATATAGGAATAGATCCATGGGTTACAAGCATGAATTGAGGATCCCATTGAAAAATTGGAAGTGTGTATCCATTCCGCGGATTTAAACAGTGGAATCACCCTGTTATGAAAGTACAATCAACAGAATGACCACATTATATGGATCAGAATGACCCCAATATGCAGGTTTGATCAGCAAAATGATCTAAAAACCAGTGAAAAAGAACATTCCAGATGAGGGCCCACAGCTTTGGAAAACAATGGAAAAACAGAAACAAATGGGAAGGGCAATCGAAGCAAGAATACGTTACCTGCATGTCAAAGCCGTCAAAACATCAATGGATTGCCAGCGAGAGTGAAACACACCATTCTATGCCCATCCTCTGAAGTCAAAGCAATTTTAGGAGCAAGGACTAGTAATATACCTCGAGAATATTATCACATTATGTAATATTGGGATATTAATAGACAAATAAGCATAAGGACATAATGTTCGTTTATTGAATATTGTAATCATGATAAGTCGTCCTTTCTACCAGAAGGCATCATTTATCACACGCGTGTATTTATGTACACATTATTTAGAGCATCATTCATTTACAATATCAAATATTTATTTTGTGTGTTGTGTTCATTCATTCTACGCTTCAAGTGTGAATATTTTATTAAGGTCACAACCTAAGAAACGGGATAAGCCCCCCTAGGCCCTTTGTCCAACATCTACCCTAGTCCTGTATGTCTAACACCATGGCCTGAACATAATGGCAGTCACTAAAGATTCAATAGTCAACAAATGCATTCTGCAGTAGTGTGTTCCAAGGTTGTTGAGTCATTATTGTGATCGGGCTTATGAGGATCAATCATATAAAGTTTGGGACAACAACCTAGAGGACGATAATTTGGAGGACCGCACTGTACATATGGAAGAATTGGAAGCAGAACTTTTGAGGGATGATGATGAAGCAACAGTAGCCATGCCACCGCCACACCCAGGGCTAGTCCCACCATCCAGTAGCAGTGCGGGTGCCAGTGCTAGTGTTCCATTTCCAGCTATTGTTCCTTTGCAGATTCAGCCTCCACCTACATCCTCACGTTTCCCTCCGCCTTCTAGTTACAGTCGTGGTATTACTGAGAGTACTAGAAAACCACCATGGCCTCGTGGTTCTCACAAATTAGACATTTCTCGTGGGCATGGCAAGGGGCCAGCCAATAGATAAAATAGATTTACAGTTTACTAGTCTTTTCTATTTTCTAGTAGTTTTTTACTTTTATAACTGTTGAACAGTTGAAACTTGACTCTTTCATATTTATTATGATAATTTTTGTAAACAATCTATGACAATTTAAGTTTGAAGTTTGAATTTGAAAGGTGAAACTTTGAAGTTGGCATTTATAAGTTTATAAGTCATGAATTATGAATATCATGCTTCATGAAAGTTGAAAGTTGTTTCATTTCGTTTCATTTTATAACATTTCATTTCATGTTAAATATTCTTTGTTGTAATGGTTATTGGTTACACTCAGCTTACAAGTACAACTATGGTGATCAATGAATCAATGATGATAAATGTTATATATCAATGATGATAAATGTTATATATTGAATTTTGAAATCAATGAATCAATGATGATAAATGTTATATATCAATGACGATAAATGTTATATATTGAATTTTGAAAGCTTGAAACTTTAAGATTGATGAATCATGAGACTCAAGAGTCAATATGTTGTATGTTTCCAACTTGTGGGCGTGGTTGATGAAGATTATAACTTCTAGATGATTGATGTTATATGGTTCAATCTATGTTTTTATGTTTTTTATGTCTAATTCATCATTCTACATGATTTTGTTGACATATATGCATCAAAATATAAAAAATATATATATTTAAAAAAAACGCTCTCCGAAATGCTCCAGACCGGGAGCTTTTGAAAATGGCGCTCCCGCTCCCCGCTTTTGCTCCTGCTCCCAAGTAACCATGGTGTGGTCATAATTCTTTTGGTTCTAATCACAAGGAAATGTGGAGATGAGAATATTATTCTACATTTTATAGGTTAACGAAGGTTTCTTTTCTTAAAGATGGTAATTGACTACCTACTCCTACTATCATCCTTAAAGGATAATTGACTACCTACTCCTACTCAATTTAAGAGTGCTTGGCCATAACTCTTAAGCATTTTGCATAGCATAGGGGTTAATGCCTCAAACTTCCCTTTTGTCAAGGGCTTGGTCAGAATATCAACTACCTACTAATCCACGGGAATATGTTGGAGCTTCACTATTGTTGTTTTTATCTTGTCTTATATGAAGTAATCTCTGCTCTCTAATGAACTAACTGCCATGAACACTTCTTGTTGAACCAAGATAACATCATTGATCCAAAGATAAAACAACAAACTGAGGTGCTATTTCTGTCTACTACATTGCTTTCCATTTCGCCGCCTCCAGGATATCTCAAACCATAATCCATTGTGGCTCATAAATGCTCAGGAATGTGTTTTGTGTGAAAAATCCTAGATCTGGATTCCTACCGCAACAAATCTGAATTACTTCTCCTATTATTTCTCATAATTATTTCATTACAGTGAAATATTGAAGTAATTACTGAAGAAGTCTACACAAATAATGTTGCCGAATAAATCTAAGTGTTGAAACTAACTGAACAAAATACAATGAAAAACATCCACATTTGACACAGTTATTTTTGGACTAAGTCCCCGAAAAAACCCAACTCGGGAAAACCGGTGCAGCAGATCTGAGGGTTTTATATTATTAAGCAGCAGAATCTTGAGTACAACTAGGGTGCCAATATCCAGCTCACCCTTCAGAGAAAATCTTGGCAACAGAAGAAACATGAGATATACCTCACCATGCAAGTCCTCGACTGATCTAAACGGCGCTGGTGAAGCCCCTCTCTGCCTCTGCGTGATGCCTACGCTGCAACTGCGTAAGCCTGCGTGGGCATGCTGAAGAACTGTGTCACCTCTCCTCTACAACTGATCAAGCTGATCTGAAACTGAGTTTTGGCCCTCCTGGCTCAGAAACCCCAGCTTCCAGCGATCTCCGGCCTGAATCAAGAAGGCCCTACGTCACTTCTGCGTGATTCCCTTCAGGAAATGCGTCACCCCTCCAGGTGACTGCGCTGCCTCTCTCTGAAATGTACTGCTAGTCCTCCTGACTAGTTACAGCATCTGCCCCTCTCTGAAACTGATCACTGAATCAAATCACTTAGCAAACCCAGCCCTAGTGATTCGATCTTGATCAAAAAGTTGTGTCTCTCTCACAAGCTCGAAAATGCCAAATGCTCAATGTGTTTCCATAGGCCCCTCACCCTACTTATATTCTTCTGTTGACTCTTCAATGACCAAGATTAAAACATAATCAAGGGCTACGATTAACTTGGAGGTGATCCATGACTTTATCTAGAAGATTCACACTTAGTTTAATTAATACCCTTTTAGTTAATCAATTTCCCTAAGTTTAGACTTAGGAAGACATTAAAAAAATGATTAATTATTTTAATTAAACCATCTCTAAGTGGAATTTTCCAAAATCCTTTCTGGGTATTATGGAATACATGTGTCTTAGCCTGTATACAAAATTACAAGGCTAGAGCACATCTGATGCTACCATAAATCAACACTACCTCTTAGCGAGGAAAGTGCTCTGGCAAGACAACTCAACGAATTGCTCTGACTTCTCGAACATCTGTTGTTGTGTTGTTGATGCTGCTCACCAACACTGCACAAAAAAGTTGCATCTGTACTGTTACTGACTCTGCATGCTATTGCCAGCTGCTACTGTACTACAACTCCCTCTGAATTCTGCAACCATGCTGCTGCGCTGCGTGAGCACTGCTCTGAACTATGTTGCACCACTGTGCACTGCGTTGTTGCTGCTCATCTACTGCTGCTGCTACTCAACTATTGTTGTTGTTGCACCGTTGCTAATTGCAACAAAAAAAATCCAAAATTGGACAAGTAAAATTGCATCTAAATAATAACACTGACTGTTGCTAACTTCTGCACTAGCTCTCTGAATATGTTGCGTTGTTGCTGCTCTGCACTGTGTGAGCACTGCATTGCACTGCGCTGCAGCTGCTCAACTGTTGTTGCTGCTGCCCCTTCTCTGCGTTGATCAGGCTCTAGTACTGCTAGCCACTGCAATGTCTATTCATCTTCCGCTACAACTGTCCATCCTGCTACTGTCTTAAGGCTGTCGTAGCTCACATGTGATCAAAGAGTTCGGAAGTACTCAAGGATCCTGCCACTTGTAGATTCTGGATCTACAACTCCAAGTCAGCCCACTTCTCTCCTTTCAAAATATGAGCTAACATAGCACAATCAGCGTCTGCCTCAATCTTGGCAACTCCAGCTTGAGGATCTTGCTTCTCCTCCTTATCCTTTTTCTTAAGAGGACATTATGTGGCATGGTGTTCCATTTCCCCACACCTGAAGCACTTGATCTTGGACAGATCTTTCTTCTTTTGCCTCTGTTGCCCCTTTGATGCAAAGGTTGTGTTATCTTCCTCCTTTTTGACTTTCGAACCAATGCTACCATCCTCAATATGGATTTTGAGGAGATCTCTCCTCAGCTCTTCTTGTTGCAAGGCTACCCACATCGCTTCCCATCCTGGAAGCTTTTCTCTGCCCAGAATGCTCTGGACAAAGACATGATAGTCTTCTGAAACAGAGTTCAGAGTGAGCCTTACCAGCTCTAAGTCTTTAGGAGTTGATCCCACTGCTGACAGGTGGTCTCGATTATCCTGAATTCTAGACAGGAAGGATTCAAAACGCTCTCCCTTCTTCATCCTGGTATTACGCATCTTCTCCTCTAGATACATCTTCCGCTACTCGAAAGATCCTTGGTATAGATTTTCCAGCCCTACCCACATTTCTCTAGCAGTGTTCTTTACTGCTATGTGAGGTACGATGTGATCCTTCACACCATCTAGGATCAACCGTTTGGCTCTTGCCATATTCTTCTTGAAGGCTCTCAGATGTGCTGCATCCAGAGGCTCTGCAACTGCGTTGTCAATGAGGGCCTTTAGATCATGCTCATCAAGGAGAAACTGAATCCTTGACTTCCAAATAACATAGTTGGAGACACCCTCCAACCTATCTTGGTCACGCAATCCGTTGCTGGCCATCTCCTCAACTATCGATATCTTCCACTAACACTCTGCTCAGCTAGACTTACGCACTCCTTGAGGAGTAAGTCAATGCTTCTGCTGCTGCACGAGAAAAACTGAGTTTCTTTGAGTAAGAAACTCTCTGAGGTCGAGAAATCCCCAATTGTGTTTTTCAGAAATTTTCTGACGCTTATGCAACAGCACTCACTGCTGTGTAGCTACTGAGTCCTTCAGCTACGCTGGTCTGTTACACTGCCTCTTCTGCAACTGAAAAAAAAGCTTACCCCTCTGTCAACTCTCTTAGAGGGAGAGCCTTTTCTGCATTGGATTGCCCTCCTGGCCTAGACTGCATAATTTCTGGGGGAGTTTGCTGCTGCTTACGCAGTTCCCAGTCTCTTCAACGCTGATCTACTGGTTTACTCTTGTTTCTCCTGCACTTCAGCTTGAATAAGCTCTGATACCATGTGAAAAATCCTAAATCTAGATTCCTACTGCAAAAAATCTACTTCTCCTATTATTGCTCATAATTATTTCATTATAGTGAAATATCGAAGTAATTACTGAAGCAGTTTACACAAATAATGTTGTGGAATAAATCTAAGTGCTGAAACTAAATGAACAAAATACAATGAAAAACATCCACATTTGACACAGTTATTTTGGGACTAAGTCCCCAAAAAAACCAACTCGGGAAAACCGGTGCAACAGATCTGAGGGTTTTATATTATTAAGCAGCAGAATCTTGAGTACAACTAGGGTGCCAATATCCGGCTCACCCTTCAGAGAAAATCTTGGCAACATAAGAAATGTGAGATATACCTCACTCTGCAAGTCCCCGACTGATCTAAACAGCGTTGGTTAAGCCCCTCTCTGCCTCTGCGTGATGCCTACGCTGCAACTGCGTGAGCAAGCTAAAGAACTACGTCACCTCTCCTCTGCAATTGATCAAGCTGATCTGAAACTGAGTTTTGGCCATCCTGGCTCAGAAACCCCAGCTTCCAACTATCTCCGAGCTGAATCAAGAAGGCCCTGCGTCACTTCTGCGTGATTCCCTTCAAGAACTGCGTCACCCCTCCAAGTGACTGCGCTAGCTCTCTCTGCGTCACTACTACCTCTCTCTGAAATGTACTCCTGATCCCCCTGACCAGTTACTGCATTTGCCCCTCTCTGAAACTGATCACTAAATCAAATCACTTAGCAAACCCAGCCCTAGTGATTCGATCTTGATCAAAAAGTTGTCTCTCTCACAAGCTCGAAAATGCCAAATGCTCAATGTGTCTTCCATAGGCCCCTCACCCTCCTTCTTATATTCTTCCGTTGACCCTTCAACGGCCAAGATTAAAACATAATCAAGGGCTAAGATTAACTTGGAGGTGATCCATGACTTTATCTAGAAGATTCACACTTAGTTTAACTAATACCCTTTTAATTAGTCAGTTTCCCTAAGTTTGGACTTAGGAAAACATTAAAAAAAATGATTAATTATTTTAATTAAACCATCTCTAAGTGGAATTTTCCAAAATCGTTTTTGGGTATTATGGAATACATGTGTCTTAGCCTGTATACAAAATTACAAGGCTAGAGCACATCCAATGCTACTATAAATCAACATTTTGTTGATTCCCAATCCTCTTGCCTTAACTCCACCATGTAGTGAATCAAAGCGTTCACTACAAAACAAACATGGGACTCCTTCCCACTAACTTCAAAGCATTGAGGCTGCTCTATGGACACTTCTTTCTCAATAAACCTACTAAGGAAAATTATTTTCACATCCATTTGATATATCATCCATCCCATAAATGAAACCATAGCCATAATTGCTCAAGTGTACCTGGAGGTTGGAGCAAATGTCTCCTCGTAGTCCACTCCCTCTCTCTAGGATATCCCTCTACTACAAACCTCGCTTTGAAGTTCCCAATGTTCCCCTCTATAGTATGTTTGATCTTGTAGAGCCACCTAGAACCCACAACTAACACCCCTCCAGTCTGGGCATTGTGAAAATTTCTGAATCAACTAAACAAAATCCTACTGCAGTAAATCTGATTTACTTCTCCTAATTGTTTGATTTGCTTAACAAGCAATTTTCTGAATTATTCAGTGAAACATCAAAGTAAATACACTATAGCCTACACAAATATACAGATCAAGTACTGAAGAATAAGCAACCATTAGACAAAGGGCAGAATTTTTCGAACAAATGTCCCCGGAAAAAATACAATGTAGGAAAACCAGTGCAGCAGCTCTTGACGGTATTATTATTATGCAGATTTCTGAATACAAACTACGGTGCCATAAACGGCTCACCCAACAGAGAATTTCATTGGCAGAAGTACCTCTATCTGAAGACAGATATTATGACTGATCCAGAGTCAAAATGACGAACCCCACAGGTGCCTTCGCAGTCCTGAGCAAGCTCTGCATTGGAACTGCATCACCCTTCCTACTGGTCGAGTCACCCTTCTTCGATCTGTTGAAACTGGGCCCGATCTGCGCCACAAAAACACCAGCGCTACAGCCTCTGGCTCTGTGTCACCTCCTCCTGGACTGCGTCACCCCTCTGGGCCTGCATCAGCCCCTGCGTCAACTCTGCGTGAGCCCAGTTGGGCTTGGGTCACCCTCTTAAGGGTTGCGTTGTGTCTCCTGGGTAGATTTGTCTCTCTGCAACTATATTGTCGGCCTTGGATCCAAAATCCCACTGCTGAACTGCCCCTCACTGCACTGCAAGCTCACTCTTAAATTCTCAGCAAACCACGCCCCAGAATTTCGACTTAGCTCAACTGCTGCCACTCTGTCTGTGTTCTCCAACTGACCCCATGATCCAATTTGGATTCTCAAGTTTGTATCGAAATTACAAAATGACCAAGACGGTCATTTTGAAGTAATTAATCATCGATTTTCTAATAAACAGGTTGAGTTGAAAATGTATCGACCAAGATGGTCTTATGAACAAGGATTCATCGACTCAATTCATCATGCAGAAACTTGTCGAAATTGGAAAGCGACCAAGATGGTCACATTCAACATTCTTGCTAAGAGCAGGAAATTCAAGTTCAAATGTTCGTCGTCAACTTCGACATCAACATCAGTGACTTTGACAACAATCATCAATGTTTTTCTAAGTCAAATTGTCGTCATAAGAAAAGTTGTCATTATGTCGACCTGTGACATTTAAACAGTAAAGCGCATTAGTCATGATTGTAAAGTGTTAAGTTCATGTAAAGACTTAAGGAAATACAATCCTAAGTCTAAAACGTTAGCACTATAAGTCTAAGTCAGCTAAAGTTAGGCAAAAATGTTAGTGTTAAAAACATTTGACTAAAATCCTAAAAATGCCTAAGTGACTTGATACCGTGGCCAGAAGATGATGTAAAAGGTTATGCTCAAGTCCTAATTGTAAACCTAAGGATAAATCCTAAGGAAAAGGACTAATTCTAAACATAGCACTAAAATCCTAGTTCTAACCTAAGTCTAGGAGCATGGTATAAAAAAACTATGCAATAAAACCCACTTTGCAATAAACCTTTTGGACTTATGATTACAACCTTAATCAAATGTATAGCTTTCGGGTTTAAATGTTAAAACATTGTAAAAACATTACAAATCAAATGTAATGTTTAGACAATTGACCGCGCAGTCTAAACCACAGCGGAACCATTGTGTCGAAGTTCCATATGATTGGGCAAATGAACCGTCGAGTTTTATTTAAGCGGAGTTTGTAATTCGTCAGTTCAAACAACAAATGTTATTTGTAGGAGGAAGAAACCATGTGAACGTAGAAAGGTTAACCGCAGATGTTTTATGCTACTGTCAGCAAGAAGACTGTATCGAGAACTGTGACATGTGAACAGTTTGATGCGAAGTTTTGTAAGCTGTCAATCCTAACCGCCAGCCTTAAACCGTGTCGGAGCTGTGACATGTCAATGAGTTTTGTTTAGACCGCAGCGGGGTCAAAGGTTTACAGTTGTAAAATTCACGTGTGACATGTGAACAGGAGTAGCCGTGACCGTCGAGGTTAAGCCGAAACCGCCGGAATAAGCCGTGACCACTGGGCAAGGTGCTGATCACATGTCGGGAAATCCTTTTATCCGCACCGCTTGCCAAACCGCCAACGGATTTCAATAATACAAAGTCTATTTTGGGTTTTATTTCATATGAATTGGCGTTGTTTTAAATTAATACCTTATCCTAAGACACTAGGTGTCAAACAAACCCGAGAGCAATTATATCAGGTTATGATGTGGATGACTTCGAAGGAATCCATGATAAATAAGCTACTTGGAAACGGGTAATGACCCATTAAATCAATGTTAAAAATGGAAAACCAATAAATCTTCGAGATATGAAGATAGAGATAGAGGTTTTAATGCCATTTTTATATGCTCCCATCCTATGAAAAGAGAAGACAAGAAGAGGTGTTTTTTGAAGAAGCACTAGAATACTTTGTAGACAGAGTTTTTGGTTTTGCAGGTATATTGTGGAGTAAGAGAGCTCATTTTCCTGCCTAGATACAGAACCAAAGTTCATTATAGAACAACAAGATCCACTTCAGTCTTCAAAAACTCAGTTCAGCTACATTGTGCCAAAGGTCCCTATGCTTCAATCCTTCAGATAGAGTGTGCACTTCATCATCAGATTTTCTAGGTCGATTAAAGACCCATCAAAGAAAAAAGTCTGTATCTATAAAGCCTCATCAGGAAAATTCCATTCTGCAACATCAATAGTGCTACTTGGCACTTGTCAACTGATAGATCATTGTAGTCCTATTTCTCTTGGTTTTATCAATACAACGGACGCACACTTCTGAAGCAGAGCCGGAGACGTAGTCCAAGAGGGACGAACTCCGTCACTAATTTTTGTTGTCTTATGGTTTTATTGTTATGCATGATGCGTAATTGACAATTGCTAAACCTTAACATTAACAGGATTATACCTAAAAACACTTTATGAAAAATAGTTAGATTCACATAAAAGTAACTGTTTCAGAAATTATTTCTTGCCATTCACATTTTGTCGAGAGTTAGAAAAGGTCTTGTCATTCCGCATTCAGATCATATTTTGGTATTGGAGCATACTAGCTCTTTTTTAGGTACAAAATGGGCAAGAACTCGAGACAACAGCTAAGGTAGAAAGAACTCAAGGAGTTCAATCAATAATGTCAGCAAGAGAATATTGCATTACGAAGGATGGTGCAAGCACTAGAAAGTGACAAGCAAATCTTGCAGTTTGAACTTGAAGTCTTGAGAAATAATAAAAGAGGAAACAACCCTCTAATAGAAGATACAGCTTCTAATGGAAAGAACCCAACACTATCTCTTTGTCAGGAGGATGAAGATAGTTCTTCTCTTTCATCATCACCAAAGTCATCAAGAGAGGCCACTGGAGCTTTTTCCTCACCTGCTGAGGAAACTCCCAACATATTGATATCACCAAAAAGTGATTCAGACTCCGATGAAGTTTCTAGCCAAAAGCCAAGTGCAATTTCTGAAAGAAAAGGTATGCCAATGATGAAGGCCATGGGATACCAGGAAGGAGAAGGCCTTGGAAAGAATGGTCAAGGGAGACTTCTACCAATAGTTGTACAAGAAAGACCTAAGTATCAAGGTCTAGGCTATGGTATAATGAAGTGCGACTATTGTGAAAATATGGGCCACATTTTGAGTCAATGTTCGTCTTTGCATCCTGAGCTTATGCCAAAGAAGCTCCAGGACAAAAAGGGTAAGCAAAAACAATCCTCTAGTAATGATTCTGGAAGTGATTTCTTTTATCAGAATTGGGTGGTAGAAACTGTTAAAATAATATATCCATGTACATTTCATGGTAGTTCTTGGCATTGTGTAGAACATTGCTGGAAGCATAGAGCCTACAGCAAGAAATTCGAAGCTACTAAAAGCCAACTGCCAGAAGATGATGAGACACTTCAGGTGAAGAAGCGATCAGGTAAAATCTTGCTTCAATCTATCGATGAATCTCCTAAAGAGGAACAACATTCAGAAAACTCAATAAGTAGAAATTCTAAGGAGAGAATTTGTCAACATTGCAAATTGTTGGGGCATGCTAAAAGCAACTGTCCGATCCTGCCACAAGAAACAGCATTGACACCAGCTGCACAAGAGACATCCAATTCACCTGCTGGAGAACATTCAAATGCCAAATGGAACTGGGCAGACTTTATGCCATATGCCTAAATTGAGTCTGTAAAAAATTTCTAGATCTAGATAAGTCTGTAACTAGGTTCTAGAGTTATTTTTCTTCAACGCATTGTAATAAAACTTTTGGAGAACCAAAAGTTCTTTTTGTAGGAAGGTGTGATCCAATTTGGATTCTGAAGTTTGCATTGAAATTACAAAATGACCAAGATGGTCATTTTGAAGTAATTAATCATCGATTTTGTAATAAATAGGTTGAGCTGAAAATGTATCGACCAAGATGGTCTTATGAACAAGGATTCATCGACTCAATTCATCAAGCAGAATCTTGTCAAAATTGGAAAGCAACCAAGATGGTCATATTCAACATTCTTGCTAAGAGCAAGAAATTCAAGTTCAAATGTTCGTCGTCAACTTCGACATCAGCATCAATGACTTTGACAACAATCATCAATGTTTTCCTAAGTCAAATTGTCGTCATAAGAAAAGTCGTCATTATGTCGACCTGTGACATTTAAACAGTAAAGCGCATTAGTCATGATTGTAAAGTGTTAAGTTCATGTAAAGACTTAAGGAAATACAATCCTAAGTCTAAAACGTTAGCACTATAAGTCTAAGTCAGCTAAAGTTAGGCAAAAATGTTAGTGTTAAAAACATTTGACTAAAATCCTAAAAATGCCTAAGTGACTTGATACCGTGGCCAGAAGATGATGTAAAAGGTTATGCTCAAGTCCTAATTGTAAACCTAAGGATAAATCCTAAGGAAAAGGACTAATTCTAAACATAGCACTAAAATCCTAGTTCTAAACTAAGTCTAGGAGCATGGTATAAAAAAACTATGCAATAAAACCCACTTTGCAATAAACCTTTTGGACTTATGATTACAACCTTAATCAAATGTATAGCTTTCGGGTTTAAATGTTAAAACATTGTAAAAACATTACAAATCAAATGTAATGTTTAGACAATTGACCGCGCAGTCTAAACCACAGCGGAACCATTGTGTCGAAGTTCCATATGATTGGGCAAATGAACCGTCGAGTTTTATTTAAGCGGAGTTTGTAATTCGTCAGTTCAAACAACAAATGTTATTTGTAGGAGGAAGAAACCATGTGAACGTAGAAAGGTTAACCGCAGATGTTTTATGCTACTGTCAGCAAGAAGACTGTATCGAGAACTGTGACATGTGAACAGTTTGATGCGAAGTTTTGTAAGCTGTCAATCCTAACCGCCAGCCTTAAACCGTGTCGGAGCTGTGACATGTCAATGAGTTTTGTTTAGACCGCAGCGGGGTCAAAGGTTTACAGTTGTAAAATTCACGTGTGACATGTGAACAGGAGTAGCCGTGACCGTCGAGGTTAAGCCGAAACCGCCGGAATAAGCCGTGACCACTGGGCAAGGTGCTGATCACATGTCGGGAAATCCTTTTATCCGCACCGCTTTCCAAACCACCAGCGGATTTCGATAATCCAAAGTCTATTTTGGGTTTTATTTCATATGAATTGGTGTTGTTTTAAACTAATTTGCTAGAAATAAGTACAATGGAGGTGTTGGAATGAAGGCACCTGGGCTTGCTCAAGGAAAGCTAGAGAAGCCCTCTGAATTAATGTTGAAATCCCCCACTAATGGTACGTTGTATGGCTATAACTCCGCGCTGCAATCTGCCAAAAATGTTGTTGCTGCTCCCGAAGAAATGTCGCTAGGGCCTGCTACATTGCTCAGAAAATTCCGCGACTTTAACCACAAACTCTACTCAAGAAACCCACAAAAACCCACTAAGGAATTGGCCAAATGTTGACCTTGGAATTTCGGCCCAATTTCCCCTAGCTCCTCTAGCTACTGGTTGAGTTAGGATCTCTGTTTGACACCTCAAATCTGCCCAAAAGATTCTGCCAAATTAATCTTGGCTTCTCCTCAATAAACCCAAAAAACCCCACGAAGGAATTCCAGAAAGGCTGACCTCGAAAATTCACCCTCAAGGGATGGCTACGCTCTCCCGCTGGGTACGCTGAGCTCTCTGATGAAAACACTGAAAGAAGGGCCTCCAACTCTCTGAAAAACTCAGCTATAGAAGGGTTGATCCCCTCACAATCTCCCGACTAAAATTTCATGAAGTTCTCTCCTCCGGATGCTGCTCCTCTCTATGACTGTGTAATCTCCCTGGAAGACTGCGCTGCCCCTGGAAGTGGCTATGTAATCCTGAGGCTGAAATGGTATTGTTGCTCTCCAAAACTGATGGTATGGCTCCTCTCCTGAGCGGACACTCGAAGTCCCCCAAGGACAAGGTTGGGATCTCTGCTCAGAGACACCCTAGTGCTAAACAGCATTGCAGACCCAGCTAAACAGCTTGAGCGTGCTCTAGTCTTGACAGCAAAAAATCATAAGATGCAAGAATGATTTAGAAAGGTTTCCTTCCTCTCCTTTTATGCTTGTGAACCCCTAAACTCCCTTGGGCCCACCTATGTTGCGTTGTCCCTCTGTGCCACGTTGTCCCTTGCTACGTTGCGCTACCTCTCCAACGCTGCCACTGTGCTGCCTGGCCCCACGCTGCCACTGCGCTGTCTTAAGTGCCTCCTCTCCTGCATTGTCACTTGGCCTCATGGGGCCCACATCATCTTTTAATTAATCTTCCCAGTGACTTTAGGAAAGTGCTTTTATTCTAATGTTTTATTCATGGGTCCCCTCACCCCTTTATTTCCGCCCAACATTAAGATTTACCGAAATTAATCAAAATTAATATCCCAATTAGCTGACTGCTAATTTGGGGATATTACAGTCCTCCCCGCCAAAAATTCCTTGTCCTCAAGCAATGCCTAAACAAGCCTCTTCTCTGGCTAACACTCCCCATTGTCACTGCAAAATGTGCCTGGGTCCCAGATGCGCCACTGAATCTTCCCTGTCCTCTGCATCGCCCTGATATGAAGGGATCTCTCAATGCCAGGATCCCAAGTTGTCTTGTCCAACATGAAGCTCCTCTTGCTCCACTCACCATCCTACCATGCTAATGAAGTCCCCCACTTCATCAGTGACTCATTAAAGCCCAATGGAAGATCTACATGATCTCCCCAGCAGTATACAGCTCACCCCTAGACGTTATCGAGTTGTGTAGAGCTGTAATGCTCAGGTCCCCTGCTAATCTCATAGAGGTGCCACCATGTTGTCGTTGCGCCACTCTGACTATGGGATACCCCCCATCGTGCGCAAGACTGTATCCCTCCCTCTTGGTGCCTTGTGGCGAAAAATCTATGAAGGCAAAGCTCATCCTGCCGGGCATCTCCATGATGTTGATATCAACCCCTCCACTGTCGATCGTGACCTTGAGCAACAACATAATAAGTTTGCCTCGCCATGCAATGGAGGTCTCAGTGCTCTCTCCCGTGTCAAAACCAAGGTAGATTGGATCACCGTCTGCTCTGTCCCCGCGGGATGCCGCCGCGTAGCGCTGCTACCTACTAGAACCCACCTGGCCCTCATCTTTGACCCATGTATGTATCCCCTGGGTGGACCCCAAGTATCAGGAATTTGTCCTACGCATGCATACCTGCCCTGCTCCTGCCAGACCACGTCGTGATACCCGTTATCCCAACTCCTGCTGATACACCTGGATACTGCTCGAAGTCTGGGTACCCTCCTGTAGACGAAATATATAATCCACTGTCCCTCAAATGTGAGCCCATGGGTGGAACATATGCTACCTTGGCAATCAACCATGTCGTCCCTAAGCCTGGATTTTCCGACTCGTGCACCTACCAAGTGTCTCAACAGGAGAGTCTCCTCCCAGCTCATGATACGTGGTACCTCATCCAATGGTCTAGGGTGAGTCTCCCATGCCCAGCTGCCTGAATGGAGAGTGTCAAGGGGTACCAACCAAACACTCCGCGACCACAAGCAACACTGGAGGATGATGGGTAGGTATGTCCCAAAGGGTGTGACCAAGAGTCTACCTGGATGCTCAAGAGTAATCCTCCAGATGACACTCTCTCTGCCTCGGATCTGTTGATAACACGCTAGTAGCCATGTCTCCGCTAAATGTGGCATCTCCACATGCTCAACAAGATCCTCATCGATCCTAGGTGAGTTGCATCCCATGGTACACCTATTGCCCCTGTCCATATGTCTCTTTGGGGGCAACGCTCCACTGCTCCGCATCATGTATCACTGCATACCACCAAGTATCAATCCTCGACCAACCACTGTATCCCACAACTTGCCCCTGTACACCAGTGCATACCCCCGGTAACAACTATACTGTCTTGTACCGTCATGCGTCCATCTTGTGTCGTCGCACCTGTCACTCCCTACATGTACTCAATGTAATGGAAAGCACTCCTACTCCACAATGCAGTCTGACATACTACAATACACCCCCATGCATCTCCATACCCATCTACAAACCATTGCGCAATGATGAATGCTCCTACACGTCCCATGGTGTGATCGCCTAAAGCTTTATCCATATGCGTCGGCAGATGCTCGATCGGTACCATCACCTCCACTGCTGCATCACCATACTCTCCAATGAATGGATCTCCCTTCCAATTCCTCCGTGAGGGACCCAAGAAGTGAATCTCCCTAGGTACCAGTAGTGATGCCAATCTTGCTCTGCTCCTCTGTGTCCTCCATGCCCCACACAAATGCGAAGAATCCCCAGCTCCATACAAGGCATTGTCTGGTGGCCTACCAATGCCCCCTCCTCTGTCAAACTCCTGCTAGAGTATGTTGATCATCTCGTGATCCTGTGTACAATCCTCATACCAAGAAAACTCAAGAAGTTTGTACCTAAACTGGTTGGACACTAGTGCTGGCTGAAACTCCCCTAGTGAATGTGTACGCTCAACTGCTAGGTCAACTGTACCCTCAAGGTTGTAGTCAACTAGCATACCTAGGAAGTGATGGGTAGTCCTGTCCGGATCCCAATGCCAGTTGGGGCTTCCATGAACCCCGGTGCCTGGAAGCTCCTGCTGAGCTACACCTCGGTGCATCACCATCTCCATAACCCACTCCACCGAGTACCAACTCAGAATCTCTCGCCATCCAAGCCCAAGAGAGGGATCGAATGCGTGAACTCTTGCACCTCGAGCAACCCTAACATGCAGATGTTGCACCCTATGAAACTCAGGTCGTCTCATCCCACTATCCAAGTCAACGCATGAGATCCGACAAGGTAGCTCTGTCTCTCTCTCTCTAATGGCCAAAGGTGACCCAACTGTGCCGCTAGCCCCATCTATGTATGCCTAAAGGGGGCTGCTCCGATGCTCCAATGTGCCCTCTAGCTATACCATAAGTTTCTCTGGCTGAATCATCACAAGTGACTCATCATCCTGAACATCTCCCATAGAGTCCCCTGATACCACATGCACACTGGAATACAAAACCGGCATACTGTCATCAACTCTGCATGACTCCTCATGCTCCCCAGAAGCATCCCCATATGACCCCATGGACTCATCTAAGGAAAAGTCCTCATCCTGACATCCAAAAGGAATGTCCTCCTGCTCTACCTCTGTATCTCTTAGTGCCTCATCAAAGGTGGATATATCTCCTGGCACCTCACCCATCTGCTGTGCGCGGTTGTCACCCAAAAACTCAAACACGACTCCAGTCATCACCTCAATGGATGGCTCTACTAGGGTAGGCTCTACTCTCTCCAGTAAGATGTCAACCGACACAGTCAAGGAGGTCTCCAACAAGGGTGAGTCCTGTGTCACACTAGGTGTATCCACGAGCTCCCCACAATCTTGTGTGCCCTCATCCTCCAAGTGTGAGGTAGCCATTTTGATGGCTTCCCCCTCCATTATTCGATCAAGCTGGAAAGAGGTATCCAACTTTTCCACCCGATCCCGAGCCATGCAATCAGGGGATCCATCATACGTGGGAAAAGGTGTCCTCCCAATGGTACGCTGCAACTCTGAACTCTGCATGCTAGACCCCTCACTGTTCCTTCCTTCTTCATCATGCCTGAGCTGGCAATAATCTCTGAAGGACAAAGTTGCTCTGAAGTTTTCCCCCATGGATTTTCATTTTCGGAAATAATCTCCCATGGGTATATGATCATGTCGCCTACCTTGCTCACTCGGTACTGGAGGTAAGAATGTAGGCATCATGATCCTGGTTGGCCTACTGAAGGCTGGCGGGTAGGTGGCTGGTAAAGGGTAGTCACACTATTGTGAGACCTCTGAAGTCTCGCCAACTAGGGATTCTAGATGGATGCTCTCATTCCTATTTTGTTGCTTGAGTCTTTCCAACATTCCCTTCTGTCCTTTGGCTAGATCATTTAGGGCCTTAAAAATGTTACCAAATGTTGCTTCCCCTTTTCTCCTTGACTCCCCCATATTTGCCACCTCTACTGCCTTTGGTGGGTAAGGTTTTGCCTACCCTCCTTGTTCATAGAAAAAGATCCCCACGGCTGAGCCAAGAACAAAGCTTTGATACCACTGCAATATCCCAAATGGGAAAATAACAATAATAACAGGCTAAAAGATATTACGGAGACAACAAAACAAAAACTGAAATCAAAACACCAATGGAGCCATAAAATACTGTTGAGCCATTTTATTAATTTGCTAGAAATGAGTACAATGGAGGTGCTGGAATGAAGGCACCTGGGCTTGCTCACGGCAAGCTAGACAAGCCCTCTGAATCAATGCTGAAATCCCCCAGTAATGGTACGTTGTATGGCTATAGCTCTGCACTGCAATCTTCCAGAAATGTTGTTGCTGCTCCCAAATAAATGCCGCTAGGGCCTACTACACTGCTCAGAAAATTTCGGACCTTAAACCACGGACTCTCCTCAAGAAACCCACAAAAACCCACGAAGGAATTGGCCAAATGTTGACCCCGAAATTTCGGCCCAATTTCCCCTAGCTCCTCTAGTTGTTGGCTGAGTTAGGATCTCCGTTTGACACCTCAAATCTGCCCAGAAAATTCTGCCAAATTAATCTTGGCTTCTTTTCAATAAACGCAGAAAAAACCCACAAAGGAATTCGAGAAAGGCTAACCCCGGAAATTCACCCTCTAGGGATGGCTACGCTCTCCTGCTGGGTACGTTGGCCTCTCGGATGAAAACACTGGAAGAAGGGCCTCCAACTCTCTGAAAAACTCAACTATAGAAGGGTTGATCCCCTCACAATCTCCCGACTGAAATCTCGTGAAGTTCTCTCCTCTGGATGTTACTCCTCTCTATGATTGCATAATCTCCCTGGAAGACTGTGCTGCCCCTGGAAGTGACTATGTAATCCCGAGGCTGAAATGGTATTGTTGCTCTCCAAAACTAATGGTATGGCTCCTCTCCTAAGCGGGCACTCGAAGTCAACCGAGGACGAGGTTGGGATCTCCGCTCGGAGACACCCTTGTGCTAAACAGCACTGCAGACCCAGCGAAACACCTTGAGCGTGCTCTAGTCTTGATAGATAGAAAATCATAAGATGCAAGAATGAAAGAGAAAGGTTGCCTTCTTCTCCTTTTATGCTTGTGAACCCCTAAACTCCCTTGGGCCCACCTATGTTGTGTTGTCCCTCTGTGCCACGCTATCCCTTGCTACATTGCGTTGCCTCTCCCACGTTGCCACTGCGCTGCCTGGCCTCACGCTGCCACTACGCTGTCCTAAGTGCCTCCTCTCCTGCGCTGTCACTTGGCCTCATGGGCCCCACATCATCTTTTAATTAATCTGCCCAATGACTTTAGGAAAGTGCTTTTATTCTAATGTTTTATTCATGGGTCCCCTCACCCCTTTATTTCTGCCCAACATTAGGATTTGTCGAAATTAATCAAAATTAATGTCCCAATTAGCTGACTGCTAATTTGGGGATATTACAACCTGAGCCACCAACGCTTGGTACCTATCAGGTTGTGACTATTTTCTCTCACCCGTCTCACCCCACAACTAATTTCAGCCACTGAAATTACCTCCCTAACCTCTGCGTTGAGCCTCCTACGTCACCCTTTACGCAGAGTTTACGCTGGCCCTATGAGAATTTCGGCCTTCCTTCCGTTGCCTCCTCCGGGGACTAGAAACCTTCCTCCCGGAATTTTGCTGCCCTCCTCTTCCACCTGCTGCTCACCCTCTAGCTCTATCTTCTTTGTTGAGCTTCAACTACTGAGAAAATCGAACTTCCTGAGCAACTGAGTATCTGCACTATGGTGATCTCCATCTACCCATCGACTTCTTCTTATAATCTTATGTTGGAGCCCCAGCAGCCAAGATTAAAACATAATAAATGGCCCAAATTAATTCCTTGTCGATCAGTGTGAATTTCTAGATGATTCTCACCTTATCTCAATTAATACTGATTAATTATCCATATTCCCTAAGTTTAGACTTGGGAAATATTTTAAAAACAGTTAATAATCTAATTGAGACACTTCCAGCCGAAATTTCTAGAAATAATTTCTGGTTTTGGAGAACTCGTGTATTTTAGCCTCTCCACAAATTTTCGTGGCTAAAACACATACGATGCTACAAAAACTAACATCCACCACATATGATGATCCTAAAGAAGCTCAACGCATAGATCCTAGGAATTGTGAGATGTCCTCCCAGAGAAACTCGTATTCCCCCAAGTAAAGTGCTAAGTGTAGAAGCACTGGAGCTAATAGTGAGGTAAGTCCCCACGAAATCCTCAATCAGAATATTCCATCAAATATTTCTTTAGTGCATGAGCTCCTCCAAATAATTCGATTTTCCACGTGCAACTACAACTTTCCTTCAAAGATATTAGTGCATTTATGATGTAACGTGCTCAGTCATCATCCACATGTCCCTTGACACAACTCTTTGACTTAGGATAGTTTCCAAGTCATTTCCATGTCATTTTGGCACATGGAATAATTTATTTCTCTCTATTTAATTTATTTCTACCCTAATTTATGGCCACATTTTCCACTAAACTTAGGAAAAGTGGGTTTTAGGGGTCTTAAACACATTTTTTACCCTTCAAAGTGTGTCATAGTAGAAAGTTGAGAATGAGAAGTGCAAATTGTATTACTCATACCCCACACAAATTCTCTATATATCACTTATTACATTACAAATACAATTTCTGCCCTGTAGGAAATCTTAAAAATTAAAAAATGACTACCTAGACCTATCCAAATTCCACGAAATTTTTTGTGTGATCTAGTATGGTAATATACATTGACCCTAGACACTAGGACTCACCCAAGGCCTCATCATCAAGTCGTACTCCGTATTTGGAGTATATTGGAGGAAAAAACTCATTTAATTATTAAGTCCTAATAGGGAAATGATAATTAACCAAGTGAAAAAAATCTCCCAGAGTAATACTCACTTGTTGGCAAGGTCCCAAGCTACCTAAGCCTATTACATGACTCAAAACTCATCATACTAGCATCACTTATTACAATTCCCCGCAGGTTGTGGAATCTGGATAGAACATAAAATGATGAGAATAAATAGAGTTTAAAAACTCTGGTAATCTGATGATATCTGATAGTACAAGTGTCCTTTGGTACATCCTTGGGCATGGAGCCTTCAAATGCCACTCCAGTGGTCAACAAGACACAAGGTTGACTATTGTTATACATGCGAAACCGTGTCCTGATTCTATAACACGTGTCTGTCAAAAATCAACCCATCACGTTGCTAAAAGTTGGTTTTGGGTTGATTTCCCTCACTTGTGTTGGTTGTTTTGGAGTTGTAAGAGTGTGTGGGCGACCAACAAAGGAGGAAGAGAAGTTTTAGAGGAGATTCAATGTGCAAGTAAGTAGAATTCCCTTTCAAATTTTTTTAGTTTTGCTAGGGTAGTTTGACAGTTTGTTTTTGTTTGCATGCACAGCCTTACAACAACCCATTTTTCTTTATATTCACAGGGATCATGGTTCATTCAAGGGCAGCAAAAAAGGGGCAAAAGAAAAAGAGAATGGCCCCATTGATAATGCCCCCCTCTTTCAATTTCATTAGGGCCTGTCAATATTCCATTTATTGAAAGTGGGGTTGCAACAATTGCTTCAAATGTTGAGAGAAACATCATTTTAACAAGACAGCAAGCTCAACAACTGAAATATCATTTGTGGAGGTATGTTAGAAGACATCAAGGGCGAAGGAGCAAGTTAAAGGGAGGAGACAATGTTCTTTGGGCATGCAGCTTGTGTAACTATTAATTCAAGAGGAATTATTTCCATGTGAAAGGACATTTGTTGGGCACAACTTGTGGAATTGGAGCATGTGGAGTGTGTGCATCTAAGAGGAAAGAACTAAAAAGAGAGGGGAAAATGATGAGGATCCCCTTGCATTCTCGAGGAAAAGCGATTATCCATTTGGGAGTTCCAGTGGGGGTGCAGGTCAAATAACAAAAAGGAGGGCACTTGGTCAAATGGACAAGAAGTTTTAGCAAGAGAGGCAAGAAGAGATTGATCTTACCATTTTTTTTTTAATCTCAACTTCATATCATTTAATGTTACACAGTCACCTTTATTTATTGACATGTGTCAATATCCAGCTCAACGGGCTACATTGGGGCATGTTCCTCCTAATTCAGAGAAGCTTAGAACCACATTGTTGGTTGAGGCAAAGAAGATGGATAATATGCTTGAGCCTATTAAATCAGCATGGGCAATATCTAAGGTTAGTATTGTTTTTGATGGATGGAGATTTGCAAGCCATGATGTGATTAAAGATAAGGGGGCTAAGAAGCCCTATGCTTGGTGGACAACTCATGGGGCAACGACAACATGCTCTCTTCTACAGCAGTAAGCCATGAGGCCCTTCTCTCGAATTACTTCATCCTCTTGTTGCGAGAGGAATTGAAGCACATATGGGAATCTATATAGTTTGAAGAAGAGAAGGCTTGAGAATTTCAGGGTAGAAACAATGGTGTATGTGCACACCAACCTTCATCTTATTTACAAACAGAAGGAGGAGTGGTTGAAAGGAAAAACAAAGATGTGGGATGTGTTTCCTGATGATATGGAATTGGACAGCAGTGTTGAGTTGGCATTGGCCAACTTGGATCTTAATGAGGCAGTGCTAGACCCTGTTACTTTTGATGATGGTGATACTCTTGAGGGGTCATACCCCACACCAACAGATACAGAGATTACGTTGGATACAGAGGAGGAGGATGCAAAAGAGTAGTGGTAGTAGTGATGCTGATTTTGATTTTGATGAGCTATAGCCTAGGAGATTCTTCCATCTTGATCTACATTTCGAGTTTCTACCCTGTTTTGTATTTGTTGTTTTCCATTGGCATTCCCACATATAGTATCTGTAACGCAGTGAGTCAAGACCCAATATCTATGTAAAACATTTTGATTTTGATGACTAAATGAGAAAACTAAAGTTTATGGTTAATTTCTTGTGTTTGTCAATTTATCATCATTAATGTAGTAAGTACTAGTTGTATCATTGATGAATCATGATTGTATGTATAATGTATGATTGAATTTGTATCATCATCATGTACATGTTTTAGTTTCTAAATTGAATGAGAATCTGTGTAATATCTATTAATTTTTTTAATATATATATAACATGTCCTCCATGTCATGTTCCAGGGGGTCGCTGTGTCACATGTCGGATACTCGTATTTTCGTGTTCTGTGTCGTCACGTCAGGTGACCTAGCTCATTTTATTTGCCACTTCAGTGAATGCACATTCAGAAACATAAATATCCTGTCCATAATTAGTTAACTATTATGGGTTATCTTATCAATTCCATACAAGTAAAAATTGATCTCAAACTGCATATGATGAAAAGGAAAAACTAAGAAATGAAAGCAGAGATACAGGCCAGGCTGGTATCCAACAGCTATTTTTGGAGTGAGGTTATAAATTAGCCTTCCATCTTCTTAAGCTCATACTAAACACACTAATTTCTCACAAGCCTTATTTTCCAGATAGAAAATTCAGAGAGTTAAACAGGCAGTGCAGTAACCAAGTTTCGTTTACAATAAATATGAACTGATTAGTTCAAAAGAAAAAACATGAACATGAGGTACAGAAAACCTTTGAAAAGAAATCTGCACCATCTAGGCCAATACCTTCAGTTCAGCACTTTGTTCCATTTGAGACCTTACAAAATTCTCATCAACCAGCACTTCAGTAGCACTAAACCCTTGGTCCCCTGTAGCAAGCATTTTTATATCCTCTCCCGCATGTAACGATCCATTGGAAGAGGAAACTTGGAGTTCGGGACTGGGCCCTTTTCCATTAGCAGCTTGTGTACACATTATCAGTTCTTCATGAATATCCCTTGACCTCTCACATATAAGCCCTTTGTCTAATTGTGGACTATTGGATCTTCCCTGCATTTCATGGCTGTAATCCTCTGGCATATCCTTTGCCTCAGAGGACATAATCGGGGAAGAATATGACCAATCTGCTTTCATCTCACCCTCAGCAACAAGTTTTGATAACACACTCTCATATTCCTGTCCATGCAAAAGGGTTTTTAATACTCTCCCTGGCAGTGGTTTCTGATCTTCAAACTTTTCCATAGCTGTCTGAAAACCTAACCTTGAAAATTCTTCCTGCAAAAGAGGGTAACAAAGTAGGTGCTAACCAGTCAACAAATGTAGTGACAATTTGCTAAAACACTGGCTCAAAATATGGCAGAAATGCAATAATATATGATCATAAGAGGAGTTTCAAGAAACAGACCTCCCAAATTGGTACTAGTGATTGAACCATTTTCGCTTCTGGTCCAGCTTGGGACAATGAAGTATACATTAGTTGATGACCATTCATGATCTCTGCACAGTAAAGAGAAATATAAATTAAACTTGAGTGTACTTGAACTTTTGAGTACATTCAAATATATATTAGCATTTTCGGTCTTTCAGGTATTTGTGTACCATCTACAGTTGTATCTCCCTCGAGCTGACAAGTGCTTTGTCTCTTAAGTGGTGGATTTCCTTGGAAGGGAGAACACTCTGTATAATCTGCTACAACCGAAGACCAAAGCCAATCATTAGTAACTGTTGATCTTAGCCAAAGTTGTGCGTGATTATCTACAGGTGTGCTTCTGTCCTCCTCACTAACTAATGGAAGATTGCCAATGCCATGTTTTCCAAAGATCTTGGAAGATATAAACAGACTTGGTGTTTCGGCTTCGACTTTAGGTCCAGAATATATTCCCTGAGAACCTAACCCAACTGAATCATCCTTTCCCTCTGTTAGTTTGGAAGCAACATCTTTAAACAGGTCAGATCTCTCTGGAATATTGTCTGGCAAAGGATCACGAAACTTCAGTTTTGACAAATGTAGATGACCCATGCCATACAAGTTGTGATCCATCTGTACAATATATCCCAAACAGTATTAGATGAATCTTACTATCCAAGTAAAATAAAGGCCAATCATGTCCATACTGTTTGAATTAAACATGTAAAGATGTGAGACTACAAACGTTATTATGCATGAAAACAAATGCATGCATCAACCTGAAAAACATGAAAAATATAGCAGAGAAAAATCCAGACAACGAGGAGAAAGTTAACTTAATAGTTTCCGTGACATCTATGTACCCCTAAATTTTCATTAAGCCTTGCTTCAAAAAAAAATTCACCATTAATGTTATTGGCAGACCTTTGGATCTTGGTTACAAATGTTTTTCTGTCTGCATTAAGATTTCAAATTTCAATCTATGATACTGCATCTAACAAGACATCTCATCTGGTTTACTGCTGCGGCATTCTGCCCTCTAATATGTGATTTGGATTTTCATTTATCATATATGGCTCTCTTTTAAGAAATATTTCCTGGTAACTTTCAGCCTTGGAATGATGCATTTGTATGGATCATCCAATTAACAACTAGCTCTAAACCAATGGGGCTCTGCTGTGAAAATAAGGGAATCACACCAGTTAGAGGAAAAACCTCATAACTAAGTTATATTCATGTCCAACAAATCTACATGAGCTTGGTGTCTTAGCATGTAAAAGATAGTTGATTGCCTCTTTAGGTGCTTGCTTGGTGGAGTAGGTGATTAACAACTTCTTTCCTAAGTCTAACTTAGGTAAAGTACAGTTATTGAAGTCAATTAATTATTGGGGCAAAATATAATCTCGGCTGTCAATCACTTAGGAGATTAGGGTTAGGGATTTGGGCTAATGAAGTTATAAAAAAAACTTAACGGTGAGGTCAAGACACAACACAGCTACAGGGCATTGAGAGAGCAACTTTCTCAAGGAAGGAAGCAATTTGCTCCAGAGCCGACTGAAAAGAAGGGAGGAAGAGTGCAAGGAAATTTTGAGAGTAATTCCAAGAGCGTGAGTACAGGAAATCGAGAGGCTGAACAGTTGAAGCGCAGAGGAGACCGATTTGTGGAGAGGCCAATTTATCTAGTGGGTTGATTTCCTTGACTATGCAGGGGTCCTAAGAGGAGGAAAAGAGGGCCGAATTGCTGGTGCAGGAAGCAAATTTCTACAAGGCCAAATTCTTCAAGAGTTCAATTTTATAGGGGGGCTGAATTTGTTGGGCTGATTTTCCCAGTGGAGTCGAATTACAGGTTCCAGCAGTGCATTTTTTGTGTATTTTTCTCTATGGGTCTAGGCCGATATTTTCCCAAGAACTTCAATGAAGGAAAATTGTTATGGGTGTATACTTACTATTGTGATATGATTGAGCTCTCAACTCTCTTTTTTCTGCTGCAAATTATTTTTTCAGAAGTTAAATACCAGTGATTTTATTTTCCAGCAATTTAGAGTTTTATTTACAAATTTTATGGGAATAAATAATTGTTGAGGTATAAATAAATCTGGGTTGATATTGGAAATTAACAATGATGTCAGTACAAAGCAGGAGTACTAAGACATCTCCTATATAAAGAACGAAATAAAGTAGAAGCATGAATTTTATATGCGAAAACATGAAAAAATCCTTGGATCCAAGTGCAAGCCGCTGCATCGAAAGGTAGATGTCTAGAAGGAAGGGATCTAGAGACTCGGTCATGATCCACTAGATATACTTCTTACATCCGAGGTCGAATGAAAAAAACTCAAGATAGGATGATATCCTGAAGAAGAGCTAGAGGAAGGTCTGGACCATCTCCTGTGTTGTTTCGTAGCCACTATAACTCATTGCTCATGTCTAGGTGATCTAATTTGCCTGCTAGTGAGAGATCTAACCAAGTGACATCTCTGAGGTCTTTGGGGAGGGAAAATGGTTCCTCCAGTCCACATTGATCTAGAGCTAGAAATAATGTTATCATCAGCGTGTTTCTTAGTACCCTTGACCAATGGGAGCACCGTAAAGGAGGAGTTGATCCCTTGAACAAGATCCAGCCTAGGAGGAGGCTGGAGAGGGTGGGTATGAAACCTGAGGGCCTCCTGCATGTGAAGGGCTAGATATCTCTGGTTTGACTAGTTTGACTTCTGAGTACTGGAAGTAACTGGAAAGGGTTTGGGTCTCCCTAAATAGGAAATGAAATCTCCCACGGATTTCATTATAAATGAGGCAATGGAAGATGAAGCGATCCACTAACTCAATCTTTCGTAGATGACATAGATGAAATAGTTGGCAGCTCTTGTTTAAATGATCTATTTAGTGAGTCAGTTTCAATTCGTAGTTAATGACATCCAACTCTAACCTATCCTAAGGGAATTTAAATTTTAGAGGGTATGCATCCAATGGCAAAGTGCATAATGGGGAAAAACAATGAGTAACTCAGCATAGAAGGCCATCTTCAAATGTAACCCACCCAGAGCATTTATCCAAGTGACATGTAGATATCCTTGCAAATGATTGTATTCATCTCCTATTGGTTGGTAAAAGGTGGCCAGGTGCACATAAGGAATATCTGAATAGAGGAAGCCAATCCAATGTAATACCAACCAAATTAAAAATATCCGAGACTCCAATTAACCACCATCAAGACCAATCCAAAGGACTAGTTGTGGTGATGGACTCCAAGGAATAGTAGGCCAAGTATGGATATATGTCCTGTTGCTACATTGTATCAACAAAACTCCAAACATGGTGTAGAAGTGAGATGAGACTAGACACTTCCTCAAGTTGGAAGGGCCTAGCACCAAACTCTGTGAGAATGATGGTATGAGGGACTTTTTGTTTTCATCGAAAGAAGCAACAAAGTAGGATGGCCTGAGGACCTGTTGCACTCTTTTTGCCAAAGTTCCAAGAAAGCAGATGTCATCATTGAATGAATTACTCATGAATGAAATGTTAATGGTAATCCCCTTGGTGAACTTTTGAAATAGCTCTCCTAAGTGAATATTTATCCCACAAAGTTAATAGTTAGGGTTTTGTGCTAGGGTATCAAAATATCCTCATTCCTTTGCAAGATTTAGCTAATCTATCAATCCCATAGACTCCATTGTTGATTTTGGGTAGCATCGGATGTGCTCTAATGCTCAAATTTTGTGGAGAGGCTTAGACACATGCATTCCAGATAACCCAAAAATCGTTTGGGGAAATTCCAGCCAGAGACAGTTTTATTTAATAAATTAATTATTTCTAATGAGACCCTAAGTCTAAACTTAGGTAATTAAAATAATTAATGGGTATTAATCTAAACTGTGGGTGTAACTTCTAGAAGAAGACGAGGATCAAGCCAAAATGATCTTAGCCATTGATTAGCTTCTAATCTGGGTCGTTGAATGTCAACAAGAAGATTATTTAAGGCTTGAGGGCTATTTGGAAATACACAGAGAGATCAAGAGATCAAATTTTCTGAAGTGAGCAGTGCTCAGAGGAAAACTCTGATTAAGAGATTCTCACGCGGAGAGGGGCAGAGATAGTTTTGATGGGAAGATATTCTCTGGAGCCAAGAATACTCAGCAGAGAGGCAGAGAGATACGCAGAGGAGGCAACGCAATGCCCACAGAGGGTGACGCAAGGCCACAAAGGCCACACACAAAGGCAGTGCAGCGTTTCCAAGCAGAAGTCTGAGTTCCAGCAGCGAGATCGAAATTCTGAGCTGGAAGGGCTGGAATCAAAGCTCCTGATAGCTTAACGATTTGGGAGAGGAAGTGATGCAGTCTCCCAGAGGTATTAACACAAGCCCACGCAGTGGCTACGCAAAGGGTATAGGGAGATCGTTGTTTCAGCTACAGAATCAGTTAAGACTTGCAGTGTAGAGTGAGGTAATCTCACTAATTTCTTTTGTCGAGTGATATTCTCTATACTGGCTAGCCAGCAAGGCATCCAGAGATTGTATTCAAAAATAATTGTTGCTTAATAATAAAAACCCTCAAATTTGTTGCACCGGTTTTCCGGCATTGGGTTTTTCCGAGGACGTTTGTCCAAAAACAACAGTCTCTCAGTTTCTTGTTTCGGCATATTTAATTAAGTGAAGGCTGCAATAGTAATTTGCTTCAATATTTTCAATAGCACATTGTAAATAACTTGTTCATTTTATAACAAATAGGTGAAGTAATTTCAGTTGGTTGCAGTAGGATTTTGGACTTGGAATTTTCACATGGTATCAGAGCATGCAGGTGAAACAAGAAGAGCAGAGCCAGCGCTGGGCAGGAGGTCAAATAGTTGCAGCAGGCAACAGTTCGAATCCCCAGAGGGATTGCGCAGGCCAGGCCGGGAAGGCTGAATTTTCGAGGAAGTATCTCTCTAAGTGAGTCGACAGAGAGGAAGGACTTCCAAATCGAAGTTTTTCCGTGGCAGAGGGAACAGCGCACAGCCTCAGCGTTAGTGCTGGTGGGACGCGATTTTCAGCAGGCAGATCCTCTTTTGTAGGGCAGAAATTTGTCAGGAAGAAAAGAAGCACAGTGAGGGAATTTTCTTCCTTAGGGAATTCCTAGCCGAGGAATTCTATTTTTCAAGATCTGAGTAGCAAATTTGGGTGGCTGATCTACCATCTCCAGCAAGGAGTGCGTAAGCCAGTCCAGCGTTGTGCAGAGGAGAAAGAGAGGGAGCAAATTCGACATTTTCTTGACGACAGAAATGGCAACTCATGAAATTAGAAATCAGGATCAGTTGGAGGGAGCCTCCAACTATGTAATCTGGAAGGCGAGAATCTCATGCAAACTAGATGAATACGATCTCAAGCTTTTCGTGGAGAATACGATAGTTGTGCCTACAGATCTAGATCTGCTGAAGAAGTACAAGGTCGATATGGCGAAGGCTAAGAGGCTGCTCCTAGATGGAGTCAAGGATCACATAGTGTCCCACATAGCCAGCAAGGACACATCTAGGTAGATGTGGGAAGCCTTAGCAACGTTATACGAAGGATCTTCCGAGCAGCAGAAGATGTACTTAGAGCAGAAACTGTGGCAGACACAGATGCAAAAAGGGGAGCGTATAGATCTGTTTCTCTCGATACTTCAGGAAACTCGTGATCAGCTAGCAGCCGTGGGGTCCACACCTCAGTCTACTGCGATGGTAAGGCTTACCCTCAATGCAGTCACAAAGGAATGGCAGGTCTTCATCCAAAGTATTCTGGGTAGAGAAAGATTGTCGAGCTGGGAAGGGATGTAGGTTGCTCTTTAGCAAGAAAAATTAAGGAGGGACCTAGTCAAGTGTTAACTTGATGGGAGCGACAGTGGGTCGAAGACAAAGGAGGAGGAGGAGAATGCAGCCCTAGCATCTAAGGGATAGCGAGAGAAGGGGAGACGAAAGAAGGATGTCTCGAAGATTAAATGCTTCAGGTGTGGTGAACTCGATCACTACACAACACAGTGTCCTCTGAAGAAAAAGGACAAGGACGAGAAGCATGATCCAAAGGTTGCACCTGCAAAGATTAAAGAAGATGAGTATTCCATGAGTGCCCACACATCTCCAGGAGGGAAATGGGGTGACATTGAACTGTAAGTTCGCAAGAACTTCAGTTGGGCAAGATCCTTGAGGAGTCCACCTCTTGGACCACGACCTTGCTACGAGAGCCCAAGATCAGTAGTAGCAAGCTGGAGGAGTTTCAGTTGGTGCAAAGGAGTGTTGGAGCGATAGATGCAGTAGCTAGAGTGCTAAATCTGAGCAGTGCAGTGCAGAGAGGCACAGCGCAGAGCAACAGCGACACAGTGGTTCAGAGGGACAATGTGGGACTAGCAGCAGTCCAAGTTTAAGGATCGAGATGTATCCATACTGAACACTTATTCAGATTTTGGATGTTTTTCAGATGCTTCTCTCAGCAACTGAGTTGCAGTGCAGAGTTAGCAGTGACAGTGCTAACAACAGCATAGATGCAGCATTTGAGAGGGAGTTGTAGTATGGATGCAGTGTTGGCACTGGCAATGTCAACAGCAGTACAGTTGCAGCAGCAACACAGTAGTTGGTGGACAGCATTTCAGACATTAGCAGCACATAGGGAGATGCTTCAAAGTCAGAGCAGTATGCAGCAAGGTATATTGCTAGAGCACATTCCTCGCTAAGAGGGAGTGTTGATTACGGGTAGCATCGGATGTGCTCTAAGTCTCAAATTTTGTGGAGAGGCTTAGACACATGTATTCCTAATAACCCAGAAATCGTTTGGGGAAATTCCACCCGGAGACGGTTTTATTTAATAAATTAATTATTTTTAATGAGACCCTAAGTCTAAACCTAGGTAATTAAAATAATTAATGGGTATTAATCTAAATTGTGGGTGTAACTTCTAGAAGAAGACAAGGATCAAGCCAAAATGATCTTAGCCATTAATTAGCTTCTAATATGGGCCGTTGAATGTCAACGAGAAGATTATGGGCTTGAGGGCCATTTGGAAATAGACATTTTTGGTTGGAGGATCTTCTTCGAAGCCAAGAATACTCAGCAGAGAGGCAGAGAGAGGCAGCGCAGTACCCAAAGAGGGTGACACAGGGCCACAAAGGCCACACGCAGAGGCAACGCAGCGTTTCCAAGAAGTCTGAGTTCCAATTGGGAGATCGAAATTTCGAGCCGAGGGCTAGAATCGAAGCACTTGAGAGCTGAACGATTTGGCAGAGGAAGTGACGCAATCTCCCAGAGGTATTGACGCAGGCCCACACAGTGACTACAAGTGGTTGCGTAGAGGGTGTCGGGAGATCGTTGTTTCAGCTATCGAATCAGTCGGGACTTGTAGAGTAGAGTGAGGTAATCTCACTAATTTCTTTTGTTGAGTGATATTCTTTGTACTAGATAGCTAGCAAGGCATCCAGAGATTGTATTCAAAAATAACTGTTGCTTAATAATAAACACCCTTAGATCTGCTACACCGGTTTTACCACATTGGGTTTTTCCGAAGACGTTTGTCCAAAAACAACAGTGTCCTGTGTGATGTTTTTCTTTATTGCTCAATTTCTTGTTTCGGCATATTTAATTAAGTGAAAGATGCAGTAGTAATTTGCTTCAGTATTTTCAATAGAACACTGTAAATAACTTGTTCATTTAATAACAAGTAGGTGAAGTAATTTCAGTTGGTTGCAGTAGGATTCTGGACTTCGAATTTTCACATCCATCAACCCAAGGACTAGGCACGGGCCTTGTCATTTTGGTGATCAACCTTCATCTTATCCATAAATTGAATTTCGCTCTCCCTTTCTCTCTCTCTTTTGGCCCTCTTAAGATAAGTGACTCAATTAGGTCTTGGAGTGAAACTGGCTAGAAGAGGTATTTTAGGGTTCGAAAGGATTCAACGGATTGGTTGCCTCAAAATAATCCTCCTTGAGGTTAATTCATCCGTTTTTCACCATAATTCTCTTGCCCTAGCTCTTTTTCCCTAAGTAAAACCCTAGATTGGTTAAGCTTCAACTTGAGGGCTTCTTGAAGGTTTAATATGCCATTCGATTGTTAATACTCGTTGTTTAAAACCTTTTCCTTGGTACCTTGACCTTAGGATTGTCCATTTTGCATGTTATCACAGAAACCCTAGGTTTAGTGTGCCCTAGTTTGACCTCTCTAAGGGATGCGAATTGCCTTGGTCTCATTATTTGAACAAGAAACTAAGTCCCTAATTAAGAGGGAGCTTGGACAACTCGCTAGTTAAGAGGGAGCTTGGGTATATTCATTTTCATAGGAATGAATATAACTTCCCTAGTTGAGAGGGAGAGATAGACACATCATTCTTGTCTTCAAATTGTGAAGAAAGAATGGAGCATTGGGTAAGCATATGAGATTGATTCCGATATACTTTGAGGATGTAGTAGGGCATCCAAGATGTAAGAGTAGTCGAAGAGGAAATTCCTTGAGGATGTGTTATTACAAAATAGGAATTGTCCTAAAAGGACATACCTTGTGAACACCTGAGTGGGGTATGTACCTTGAGAGACAATGATGATGGTTTTTGTTAGTCATTGGTCTCGCCAACATTGTGCTCTGATCTTGTGGAGCAATAGAGTTATTAGTCAAGGCATTGCTATGTCACAACGTTGGTTGGTATGATGAGATGCTTTAGCATAAGCTAAGGAAGTAGCTTATGAGATGGCTTACCAATCTGACTCTTCTTATGAGAATTCTTCAGTTTGAGAATATCCAAGTACCTTGTAAAGATTATGAATACCTCCCTAGTTAGGAGGGAGTGTTGAAATATGTAACTAGTTTGGGTCTTCATAATGACAGATGTAAACATGATTTTATGTATTTAAAAGAGAAAGAAATTTATTATTGTTGCTCTTGATGCATGGGTTTCATGCTCAAGGTTATAGGTCAAGCACCCGTTGAGTGCTTCTAGGGTTGGTCATTAAGTCAACAATTCTATCGAGTCATTGTCATGTATAAAGACCAATTTGGACTTTACGTATCAAGTCAAATAAATTTGTGTAGTAAAAATGTCAAAGACCCTTCAAGACCTTGTCATACAACAATCAACAAGTCGACCTATCTATTGTGAAGTCAACGTCCTTGAGAAGACATGTCGTCCTATTGAAGGGATGTTCAACCTCTTGAAGAAGCATATATATATAAGGCAGAACTCAGCCTCCTTTGGAAGGATTGAGATAAGCACAAGAAGTTCGATCTTTAGCAATAGAAGACAAGACATAGTCAGCGAAGGAGAGGGAAGACAAAAGAAGGAAGAACGAAGGATAAAAGGAATTGTTTAGGGCTAAAATACTTCATGTATGCGAAGAAAATTAGGGCATACATCTGCTACAGGTAGACCAAATTACAGAGCTATCTAGAAGTCATGTTTTAGTGTCAAGGAGACTTGTTTAAGAAGCCAAATTCTTAAGAAAGCAAGCTCTCTCAAAGTGAAGTGAAGAGATCATAATTACCCCAGAACTGCCACACATGCAAAAAATACAGGAGGTCAAAAAGTTGTAGGTAAGAGAAAGGTCGAAGTTGCAGTTAAGTTACAAGTCCGAAGTCTTGAAAAGTTGCAGATACTAGGCCAGTTTGACTTGGTTGATTTTTGAAAGAAGGAAGTTCTTCAAGGAGGAAGTTGACTTTGTCTTGGAGGGGTATTGGTCAAGGGTCATAGGTCTTGGAATTCGTCATTTGAAGTCTTATAAGAAGAGGAGTTCTTGTGGGTTTTCCTCTCAAAATGAGAGGTTTTGGCCCTAGTTGATAGCCTATATCTTGTGTCCTCTTGTCTCATTGTTCTTTAATGTTTTGGTAGTTGTTTGATGATAAGAACACTAATTATAATCAAGTGAAAGAAGAAGCTAATCAAGTTAAATAAAATACAAGCAGTTATCACAGTAAGAGAAATCACCTAATCTAGCTACCCCTAGATTTCTCAACACACATCTCCATCAATACACCTTGTCATACAACACTCTACACTTCATGTGCTATTTAAATGAATTGTGGTGTTAGACAAACAAGAGGGTAACCCCCTCATAACATCAACCTCACCAAATTATTTGAGCCTAAGGTAGTGTACTGAGTAATAAAAGGGAAATGTCCCTCATTAAAATGATTTAACGTTTACCTTTGCCTTTACATGTAGCCTTTATTGTGGTTAAAGGGGGTGGCCCCTTTAAAATCTTTTAACTTTGCCTCACATACACATAATCCTAGGTTTACGCTTTTATATGGTTGCTTAGAAAGTTAGCACATATATTTTTATGTGGGTTAAGGGGGTGGCTCCTTTAAAATATTCTTGACACTAAATTTGTACTAATGGTGGAGATGACCGTCCAAAGTCGTAATAAAATGGAGCTACATAATAAATCCACCATCATAAAGTAAGATCACACCATGCAACACATTGATCTTTATTTAAGTGTTTCATAAGTGGGAAAAATCATCCAACCACCAGTGAACTATATATGCGGTAACTACAACTATGAGTGAACATTTATTAACTCATTTTTTCAAAAAAAAACTTATTAACGTAAAGGAGCGTTTTAACACGTCGATTTTTGAGAAAAAATCGCTAATCGAAAAACACATTTTTTGCAAACAACAACTCCTAGTAAGTCAAAATCGATTTTTTTAGTCATTTATTATTAATAATCTGTCGAGTTTATTGGTAATGTTAAATTTTAGCAAAAGTGATTTTCTTTATTTTTCATTTTCATCCTTTACTTAAATTTTTAACATTACCATGAAATGACTCGGGATGTTTAAGAGTGGTTTCGTCCTCATTGGATTTCATATGGAGAAACTAGAATTTTAGATTTCACTCAAAATTCAGCAGACTTAATGGTTTTCAGGGTTTCATGGTTTGGGGATTTGCATTGTTTCCATTTGATTCTATTATGTGTAAGGGTATGAGATTGACATTTGATCAAGAGTATGAAGTCCTTTAAGAACCTTGATGTTGGTGGCATTGATTGTTCAACTTTGTTGATGTTGGTGGTATAGATTGTTGAACTCCCCTACCGTGACCTTAACAAGAATGTACCCTTCACTCAAAGGAAAACAACTGGTTGGGCATGTTAATCTTTTTCTACCGCGTTTTAAGGTTGAGGAGAGGAACCCTTCACTCAAACCAAAACCATTGGTTAGGCATTAAACTTTTTCAATTTCTATCATGTTATAAGGTTGAGCAATCCAAGTCTGAAGACTTTGAGCTAGATGATGTTTATGTACCTCTTGTTGATGATCCCATTTCTAGTAGCGATGAATCAATGATGAGTTGTAGGGAGAGGTAACGACGGAGGAGGAGGTGACTTCTACCCGCTGCGTAGAGGACGTGATCTACCTCCTTTTGCCTTTGGCCTCACATTGCTTCCATGTGCGGAGCACAACAGAATCCATGCAATTTATGACTTTGACTTCTTAGATCTAGAGGAAAATTTGATACATTTTCTGTAAAATGAAGAAATACGTGGTATAGTTTATTTGGTGCATTTCTTTGTATATAACATTATGACTCATGATATGAGATACATTATTATATTTTTTGTTGATATTTTGAGGTTGAGTTGAGACTCAGGACTTAGTATTCAAGACATGATTCACTATTATGTGTGATGTAGCACTAGACATGATATTACACGTCTTATATATTAGTTTTTTTTTTTCATATTTATGTGTCAATGCATTTATTTTATGTTGTGGATGCTTTAGATATTAAAAAAATTGAAAAAAATGAATATTTTTGTATGTGCCGATTTTTACCCGATTTTTACGATTTTTTCCGATTTTTTCCTCTCGCCAATTTAATCCCGATCGCGATTTTCAAAACATTGCCACAACCATCCAAGCATCAAGTGCAACCATTGATGGCCCCTTTAAAGACAAGCCACCAATCCAACATGTAACATCCCATGCACCATCGTGATGAAGTAAGAGAAAAGTATCCACAACCATCAATATGCCCAACAGAGATGCATCCCAAGCCCATCATCATACTTGCAAGTTACCCCTGAGAAACCTATAATGTGATGAGAATCACAACTTACTACTCATGCCACAATGAGGGGTAACAGTTCCAAAATGAAATCAACGCAAGTATGGCATGCATGAAGAAATAAGTATCGAAAATCCAATGCTGGAAAAGAATAAAGAGACACTTCAAGGTTGGTTTGCCTTCTTCACCAAATGTGTGCCAGTGATAAGCTTACAATGGAACATAAAGATAAAAGGACAGCAAAATAATGCAAAGTTATTCCACTTGCTAGGACACAACTATTCTATCCCGAATAGTAGATATAACGAGTGAATTAATTTACTAATCTGACCAATTATTTTCATGCCAAAACCCTCTCGTCCTTTGGTTGGGAGGCAAATACCAGAAGATGGGAATGCATATTATGTGAAGTATTTTTTAAACTAGATGTCAAAAGCGACCTAATTCTAACCTATCTCTAAACAACGTCAGTAACATATAAACTATAAGAGACGAGGTCAATCCACCCTTCATGTCTTTAATCATTCTTGACATTTCAGGTCATCATTCACACATTAAAACAAAAAAAAACATCAGAAGATAGAAAATGAAACTTGCTTTAGATATTTAAACTCAATACACATCTAGTCTCATCTTATAGTTTTATAGCCATGAGTGACAAACATCAAATACAAGGTCTGATTCTGATAAAAACATTTAATAAACGAACATGCCAACATTATATGTTTTCACAACGGTAAAAAACTGATAAAATTTTGACAAACAAGGCTTCAAGAGGATTGTTATCATTTAGCTCAATCTAATTATGATCCAAAAGAATAACATTTACTATAGTTGTTCACTTTAAATATTTTACAATGATTCATCTCTTCTTGTTGTAGCCAGAGAGGGATATTCCACGAGAAATTAATAAAATAAGTACTAAAGTGGTACATTTAGGTGTTGTTACACTTACCAAGAACTGAAGAAGATAAGGTATATGAGATTCATGAGGCTGAAAAGCATGACTCAATATCCCACCACCCTGCAAAAAAGAGAATAATCACTTCCATGAGTACTCTAGAAGAAACAGTGTCAAATGGGACAACTAATATAAGCAAATCATCAGCCTTAATTAACTAATATGGTACAAAAAAATTATTGATAAAGTACTACAAAAATTCAGCCACAACATTGGAATCAATAATGTCTTTAGTAAAGGAACAAAAATGGAAATAGTGTTGAGGAACATGACAAGAAGACTCATAACCAGCCATAATGTCACATCCATAGACATAAGTCCACAAAGAAAGTGGTTTATGTTGAAGTTTTTGTAGCATTGGGAAGACATTCTCACATGGGGTCATGCTGATTTGACAAGGGGAGAATGATTAATTCATCCAAGGGGCCATGCTGATTTGGCAAGAGAAATTGTCCCAAGATGCTCACATTGTGTTGTGGGATGGAATGATCTATTTTTTATAAAGCAGGTTTGAAATGTTTATTGATTGGGGGTTTTCACTCAACAGTGGAGTAAACAATTCTAGTCTAATGTTGAGTTGTGATGTAGGCTCCAGTAGTGAAGGGGTTTCATGTGATGAGGTGCCCCTTGATGGGTATCCACTCACTATTAGAGCTCTATATAAATAGACAAGCATGTGAGAGGCAAATTATCAACATAGCATGACTTGCCTCTCATTTTGGTGTTGTATGTGGATGACTTGTTCGTTACGGGGCAGAAAGACTCATAGAGGGCTGCAAGAGAGATCTTGCTTCAAAGCTCGAGATGAAGGACATTGGCTTGATGCATTACTTTTTGGGATTGGAGGTGTGGCAGGAGGAGGGGCATTTCTTCCTAGGACGAGGGAAATATATTGTGGACATTCTTAGCAAATTTCACATGGAGGATTGCAAACCCATGTCGACGCCTATGATCACTAACTAGAAGAAGCTTCACGCTTCTGATTCCGAGTTGGTGGATCCTACATTGTATAGACAACTGATTGGTTCTTTGATGTATTTCGTCAACACTAGAACAGATATATGTTTTCCAGTCAACACGATGAGCCAGTTCATGTGTGATCCCAGGAGAGTGCACTGGGTTGCTGCAAAACACATTTTGCATTACTTGCAGGGGACAGTGGATTATGGTCTAGATTATAGACAGGGAGATGGAGTGAGATTGGCAGGGTACACTGATTCTGATTGAGCAGGTTGTGCTTCTGATAGGAAGAGCACTTCAGGGTGTTGTTTCGGGTTGGGTTCGACAGTTGTGTCATGGTTCAGTCGGAAGCAACAGTCAGTAGCATTGAGTTCAGCAGAAGCAGAGTACATGGCAGCCAGTCTGGCTAGTTGTGAGGCCATATGGCTTCACAAGATGTTGTTTAGCTTATTTGGTCAAGCGTTGAGACCTTCGGTGATTTACTGTGATAATCAGAGTTGCATTAAACTCATGGAGAATCTAGTATTTCATGACAGGTCAAAGCATATCCAGATCAAATATCATTTCATCAAAGACTATGTTCAGAAGGGAGCTGTGAAGCTTGAGCCCACAGATGAGCAAGTAGCCAACATATTCACCAAAGCCTTACCATGGGGCAAGCAAGTCTACTTCAGAGACAAGATGGGTGTGGTGAGGAACACTTTCCTCGGTAAGAGGGAGTGTTAAAATTTGGGTACCAGAGGACAAGTGGTTCCCTATGGCATTGATCTTTGGCCTAGGCAAAAGTGTCCAAAGGTATTTATCTTTTTCTCCTAAAGTGACTTTATAAGTGGTAAAGTCAAATCTAATTTAAAAGTGACTTTATAAGTGATAAAGTTATTAATTCTAATTTTAAAGTGACTTTATTAAAGTCAATGTGAAATTAGAAAGTGAAAAGTGACTATAAGAATAAAAGGCTAAGTGGGTATTTATTTAAGTGGGGTGAATTGAAAAATAGAAAGTGAGATTTAAATGCACATTTAATCTCAGCCCTAGATTTAAAGCTATCTCAGCCATTGGATTTAGGGATTCCCCAAAAGTCACTTAGGGTTAGGTTAAAGGAGGAAAAGAAGAGAAAAGGTCATTCAGTCTTTCATGAGCAGATTGAGAAAAGAGAAGAAGAGAGCAAGAAGAAATTTATGAGCAGAGAAGAGAGGAGGAGCAAACAGTACCTTGGCACATTTCCCAAGGCAGCTTCATTTCAGCAAGTCCGTACAACAAAGCAGGAGCAAGATTTTTGAGGCAAGTGGCACAAAAATCGAGGAAGGGAGAACAACATTTATTGCTGCAATACTGGCACAGATTTCGAGGTTCGTACAGCAGCAAAGGAGGCACTATTTTCGAGGTTCGTACAACAGCGAACAGCACAGAAACTGAGGTCCGTACAATAGCAGTCTGGCACAATTTTCGAGACAGCCATACTGCTAGTTTTGGCACACATTCCCAAATTCGTACATCTATCCGTTGGCACAGTTTTCGAGGAGGGTTGTACAGCTGTTCCGGCACACTTTTCTATGTTGTCTGTGCATCATTTAGTGTTGTACTTTTCGTTGAAATTTTTTTGTTTTGCATTGGCACGAATTTCGAGGTGGAGTACAGGCACGATTTTCGAGATAAGTAAAAATTGTTGGTTGCTGGAATTTTTACTGTGTATTTCATTTCTCTGTAAAAGCAATATTCATAAATAAAGAAGAGCTCTCAAACTGGTTTTCCCCAAGAGTTGTAGGGGGTTTTTCCAAGGTCATATTGACCAAAAATCAGCGTGTCATTTTCTGTGTGCGTGGCTAAAATATTTTCTGAGTTTTATTTCTGCATTTTCCAGCACTGTGAAATTTCCAGAATTTGTGTTTTCAAATATATTTATTATTTACAGCTTGTTGAATGTATGTTTATGGGAATGGACATTTAACTATATGGGAGTAATAAGGAGAAACTGATAACCGGGGTTGGGCTCAAAATTTCTACATATACATGGTTGTCATTTGGAGTAGAAGTGATTTTATTTACTGTTTTCTGAAATCTATTGTAACAGTGAACTACAAGTTAGCTAAGTGGTTTTCATTATCTCATGCTCTAATAAGTTCATTTGTGCTACTGTGAAGAGGGTTGTTAACATTTGCTTATCTTGTGTTAGATCTAAAAAATCATATACTTTGCACTGAAAAACCACTCACAATCTAATCTCTAATTTTCCAAATTCGTTGAATGGTTTAAGTTACTTGGCATTGGAATATCTCTCTCTCTCTCTCTCTCTCTCTCTCTCTCTCTTGAGTATCTTGGCATTTGATTTGCATCATTGTGTTGAGTATCTAATTGAACATTGCTAAGGAATCATTGGATAATTGTTCTAAAGTAAACACATAGTCTTTCTTTGCAATCATATCTTAAGAAGCTTTGATAATTTTATCTTAAGCATTGGCATCTTGAGTGATTTTGGTTTTGAAATATCTATGGTGGTGAATCATTCTAAGTGAGCATCTCTTAATACAGGCATAAGATCATTTGCATTTACTTTGTTAAAATATCTTGGAAGACATTTAATTGTCTCAAGTAATTGCCATTATTGTTATTCTAAATTGCTATCGTTGATTAAGCATCTTGTGGAAGATAAGTTTATCTTTGGATTGATTTATTGTTTAATATTGGCACTTGATTATTTGGCACATTCATGTTGTTAAGATTGTTTTTCCATTTATTGTTAAGTACTCTTGTCATAAAGAATAATCACAACTTAAGTACTTAAGTATTAAGCAATCTTAACATAAGAAACCACTCATAATTCTTGCATAAGCATCCTAAGTCTAGTTGCATTAATAACTTGCCTCCGAGAATAAGCTTGGTTGATAGACATCTAGGGCCACCCTTTCTCATCTAGCTTGAGGGATTCAACACCTTTCAAGTGGTTAACATGGTGACCTTGCAATCGTCAAAGCCATAGGCATTGCAGCGCCGGAGGCATCAGGTGGTTGGAACACAGGAGGAGGTTTCGTTAATCAAGCCTCTGTTTGCTTCCCGTTGGCTTCCATCCCACAACCTGATCTAAAGATTGGTCCCAAAACAGTCGAGAGGAAGGTCTTACTTAGAATAGGCATATAACTAAAAGTAACCAAGACTCTTACATCACACCTAAGTCTTAGGATTTGCATAGCATATAGGTTAGTTGAACATTTAAGCAGTGATTGTCCATTCGGTTACTTGGCATTTAAATTAATTAAGCAATTAATTGAGTCCATAAGGCTTTGGTCTCAAATTTGAATTTAATCTAATCCTTAAATCTTGCTTAAAATTAACCAAGTAGCTAGGCCACTCAATCGTGTCTCCTGGACTCGTTGGTTTCCAACCTATCTTTCATCTTCTCATTTCCATAGGGACTACCCCCCATAGCCTGTTGTTGGGGGACAATTAGAACGAAGAGGTCAGGGATCAGAGTGACAGCCTCAACCTGAGTCGTTGTTGCAGTGCTTGTACAATCTGAGTGACAACACTACCCAAAATCTAACACAAAGTGTGAATATGACCACTCACAAACCAACCCAATCTATACTTTCCAAGTTCCAACAAATCAAAAAGTGCTCAATTCCAGGTCACAATTTAAGAAAAATAGTGTTTCTAGAAGTATGCCAAAAAGACTCGTATGCATCATCTATAATAATCCATTGATAAAAACACCACAAACAAGATTTAATGTTTGTAATCACTTCCTATGTAATTTTTGGTCATTTGAACCAGTGTGGTTTTGTTGTAGCTAGGCTAACAAGTTTAACAAAGAGGGACCTAAACCTTATTAATGATCTTACATTCATCATCAAATGCGCATGCTTCTTATGCTAGGAGCACTAGTTTCCTTTTCTACTAGGAAGCCCTAAATTCTATCAATTGTTATTGGGATGTCGATTGTAACTGAAAAGGGATTGAGTGTGGAAATTTCTGAATCTTTACACTTAATGCAGAAATTGTTACTATTAATCTGGTTATGCTCCTCCTACTTAGACAAGTTATTAACTGAATAAAATTCAAGTTAAAAACGAAGCAAAACACATAACAAATCTCCACCAATCCAGATCTAGAACAAGTTCATGCACACATAGACAAAGTGACAGTTATTTCTGGACAAATAGTCCCCGGAAAAACCCAGTGCAGGAAAACCGGTCTTCTGACTACTGGAGGGTTTTATTATTAAGAATTTTCTGAATACAACAAGCCTGGGTTCCATATCTGGAAAACCCGACAAAGAAATAATAGATCTACAGTTCACTGGCTAATCTAGGGCCAAAATAATGACTGATCCACTCCCTCAAACGGGATTTACAGAACTCAGTCAAAATTAGGGCCTAGAAACCCTAGCACTGCCCTTGAAGCCTCTGCATCAGCCTCTGAAGCCCCTCTGACCCTCAGTGCTGCTCCAGAAAGGGTTGCGTTACCCCAGACTGGGTGACACAGTCCCTACGCTGCCCCTTAGGGTCTCTGCATAACCCCTGAGGGTTTCCTGCAGCAAATCACATTGTCCTTGAGGGACTGTGCAGCACCTATGTAGCACAATTGTTGTCCTTCCTATTGTTGCTCTCCTGCTTCTCTGCGCTGCCTCTCTAAGCTAATCTTTGCCTCTTGTTGATTCTAGACCCCGAGATCAGATCATCCCCTTTGCCTAAATTCGCCTCTTTGCAGCTGAAACACTTCTCAGAATTCTTAGCAAACCTGCCCTAGAATCTCAGATGCTCTGCCTCTGTGTGTCTTTACAAATGACCCCAAGCCTTTCCTTTATACTTTTCTCGTTGGGAAACGAACGGCCATGATCAGATCTTGAATCAATGGCTAAGATTAAAAGAAAGCTTGATCCGTGTGTCTTAAGACAATTTCATCACATGTTTAATTAAATTCACTTTAATTATTTAAGTTCCCTAAGTTTAAACTTAGGAAATACATTAAAATAATTAATTAATTTAATATCTCCTAAACTGGATGAAATTTCCCAAATCCATTTCTGGGTCTTGTAGATCAAGTGTACTCTAGTCCTTCCTCAAAATTTGGGAGCTAGAGCACAACTGATGCTACCCCAAATACACAAAATCTCAACACTCCCTCTTAGCATCAAGGGTGTGCTCTAGCAATACATCACACTATGCATTACAAGATTTTGGGTACTGGTTCTGTGCTGCTGATGCTTGGACTACTGCCACTCAACTCTGCATTGTTGTTGCCATTTTGTACTGCTGCCTATGACTCTGCCACTGCCACTGCAACCTCTGTACTGCAACTCCCTCTCAATATGTTGCATCTGTGCTTCTCATAGCACTGCCACTGCTAATCTGCAGCACTGCAACTTCAGTTGTTGAGAGAAACAACTGAATCTCCTGCCCAATCTTTGACAGACAAGTCAAATGGGTTGCATCCTCATCACTAAAGCTCCATAGGCTACAGATCTGTGCTGGCATCTGAAGGATGATGCACAGCTACAGCTCTACACTGCGTAAGCAAACTCCCTCTGCACTACTGAAGTCACATCAACCCCTTGTGTTGAAATCTCTCACGCTGATGCTGCACTGCGTTGTCCCTTTGAAGCCTTCTGCGTTGCTGCAGATCTGCACTGCGTAAGCAACTCTGCTCTGCGCTATTGAAGTCACATCAGCCTCTGCACTGTTGCTGCTTCTACGTTGTTGTTGCTGCTCTGCTCTGCTATGCGCTGCTCCTCCCAGTCTTCAGATATGCCTTTGCTTCATCCGTGATCTATGCACCCACTGCTCCACTTGTCCCGCTACTATCTTAAGGTTGTCATAGCTCGCATGTGATCCAAGAGATGAGCTGCTCAAGGATCCCGCCTCAGACTATGTAGCTCCTCTACATATCCATGTCACCCCACCTCTGTCGTTCATGAGCACTCATGGCTGCATCATCTTCTGACCCATCATCTGCCACATCAGCCTTGGAAAAAGAAGCTTCCTTGTCCTTTTTCTTCTGAGGACAATTGCTGGCAAAATGTCCCATTTCACCACATGAATTGATAATTACTTACTCACACTAAGGTAGAGATGTTAGAAGAAAGCATGTTGTGACATTGTATTCACATCTCATATATGCACATGAATAGGTGTTAAAGGATCATTCAAAGATTGATTATTTATTGATTAAGGTTTTATTTAATCATGCTAAAAAAAAATCTTGTCGATGCTGCTAAAAGAAAGCATTGTTGTAGAGGAGAAATGTGAATTTCCTGATGGGGATGAGTACTGCAGTAGAGAGAGAAGTTCTTCAAATGAAATAAAGATAAGTATTTTATTTTATTTTATTTTAAGAAGTCTATGCATATGCATGTTGATTTCTTTAAAAATGAATTGTTACATACATGGCATTGCATGAGATTAGCTTCCATTTGAGAGAATTCTTAAAAAAGTACATACTATTATAATATACTTTTTCCGGATAAGAATATGCATATGAGATTAATATGTGTATTATGCTTTATTTCTTTAGGAAAGAAAGTATAAAAAACATGAAAAAAAAATAGCTACCTTTCATTTGAGTTGGAAAAGAAGTAGTAGTTTTTTTATGCAATAAAATTTCTAAGTTACCATGCACTACTTTAAAAGATGAATGTGTATAGTGATGGTGTGTGTGAAACTAATGCATGAATGCAAAAAATGAGGAAAGTCCTTATATAAGATGATCTAATGTTAAAATTAAATTGAATAAAACCTCTTAATGGAGTTGTGAAACTTAACTAAATGACTAGTTGATTGACTAGTGTTTACATGAGCAACTTGAATGTAGAATCATAGAGGAACAAGGTTCTTTGCATGGATGGAAGATCTATTGAGTATGTGAGTACTTTATGCTATCATAACTATTATGTTAGTTTCATTTGAAGTGAGTTCATGCATAGGCATCCAATAGCTGTATTAGATTTCATCGCAAGGAACATAAGTTTATATGTGGAAAATGATAACATGTTTTGTTATCATACTTTAGAAAATATTCTTTGGAAAAGAAGATGAATTATATGTACAAAAACTGAAGTAATGTTTTGGTTTCCTTGAAATATATACATGGCTAATGTGGGTATAATATTTCAAGAATCAGGCATGTATTCTTATGTTTTATTCCATTAGTTTTATGGAATATAAAACCATGTTTTGCATGCCTATTATGTTATATGTCCTCGAAGAGAAATCATGAGTTTGCCTCCTCGATTATGTTAAGTACTCTGTTGGGAAATTAACCTTTATGCATTGTATGCATAGGAACAATAGTCAATGTGTTAGCTTTATTATATTTGCATGCTCCAAAGGGAAAAGCAGTTAGAAATGGAAATGAAATTTTCTTTGCGCTATACATGCTTATGAGTATGGATAAAAACATTATTGTTTTAAATAATGACATTTAAGGAAACGAAAGTGTTTCTTTGTGAGGGGAAGGAGCCCCTTTGGGTTGATTATATTATTATATCATGAGTATAAGTTTAAGTTTCAGCAAAAGAAGCACACCAAGGACGGTGTTCTCTTAAGGGGGGAGTATGTAACATCCCTAAAATAACCACGTAACTAATAATTACGTGGCTGTCTTTTTAACTATTATTATCAAGAAACGGTTGAACGAATTCTTGAATCGTTTGAAAATTGACATGTGTGGTGTCTTGATGGGGAATGGATGGTATGACCTGCTGTTTATATCGACCCAATAACCTTCTCATCAGCACGAAAAAATGAAATTGGAACCGTCCTTGAACTCTGCTACATGGTTGCATTCGAGGCAAGAAATACTGGTTTTTTTTTTTGTGTTGATGGCCTTGGTATCGCTCTTGGCACTGCGTGGAAATGCAAGGAAGTTATTTGATGGCTTCACTACTGCCATTTTCCACGAGTCTCCTCTCTCTATAATGATGCTTGCAGGTTCAATAGGCATGTCAATGAGCTTCGGGTCAGCTTGGGAGCATTCCGAGACGAGTCGAAATCGCAGAAGGGAATAGATGGTGTTAATTCCTTTTCTTTGATAAGAGTCGACTGGAATGAGAGTCGACTGCCAAGATAAGTGATTTTGGCTTACTTTCTTTATTATATAGTCTTTCTCTTTGTGAGTTAAAAGATATAAGAATATATTATATATAGATGGTGTTAATTCCTTTTCTTTGATAAGAGTCGACTGGAATGAGAGTCGACTGCCAAGATAAGTGATTTTGGCTTACTTTCTTTATTATATAGACTTTCTCTTTGTGAGTTAAAAGATATAAGAAAAGATTATATATATCATATTGTTTTTCTGCTAAAAGATTATTAAAAAATAGAAAGAATACTAATGATATTTCTCATATTTCTTGAGATGAGTTACATATACCAAGGAAATGATATTTCATTAGTTTATTGGGATATGATTGAAACAAATTCACTGTTGACTATTTTCGAAAGAATATATTTATCTTGGGAGTAGAAGATAAGTCCATTGTGTTAATTCTTTTGCAAGGGTTTGCAAAGGTTACATGTTAACTTTGTTATTATTTTAAAAATTCTATCTAGCTCTTATGCCCAAATAAGGGTTAGTTATGGTACTTTATTTTTAAAAGAGATTTTCTTGATTAGATTAAAGAGGGTAACTCTTTAATAAAAATATTTACATAATATTGTATAAGCAAGAAAATAGAAGACGAATGCTCTTATTTTAAAAGGGATTTTGTACTCATTTAGTTATGAAGTGATAACAAGTCCAAAGTATTTTCTTGAATAGATTAAAGAAGGTAACTCTTGAAAATATCTTCATGTGCGATAAAGAAGAAAAGAGAAGTTTTCTTAGATTAATATTCATTAACCATGTTGTAAATAGTAATGAATTAATAAATCCATGGATAGTTTCATAAATCCATGGGTAGTTTTCCATTGTGTTGATAGAGATTAATTATTTCATAAAACCACGGGTAGATTACCATGGTGTTTACAAATATTAGTTATTTAATAAATCCATGGATAAATTACCATGGTGTTGATAAAATTAAGTTATTTAATAAATTCATGGTTAAAGGAACTAATCAGTTATATTCCTTTAGATGAACAAACTAAGTGATTACTTTTATATTATCATGATTATGATGTTAATTCCTTTTGGAAGAAGATCATGCATAAGCATGCAATATGTGTATTAACTTTTATTGAAAAATAATATACATATTTGTATGTAGAAAGATAGCTTGTAGTATTAAACTACATTGAATATGATTGTTAGTACAATCTTGAAAAAGAAGACATGCATTTGTATGCTTAATTGCATAGTTTTACAGAAAAAAAAACATATGTTTACATGCTCACTTGTGTTGAGGTTTCCTTTGGGAAGACTCGTGAAGGAAGCCACGTGCTTCGTTGGAGACTCTTTTGGAATCTATATGTCTTTGCATGCATGGGAGCAACATTTGATATGTTAGATTGCACTCCATGTACTAAAAGTAATAGCTCAAGGGTTAGCTATTTTGATTAAATTATGTAAATTGCATGCACGAGTATCATAACTAAGTATCAGTTTATTTTAAATGTATGCTAGGAAGATGTAGCTATTGTCTTGCAGTGCTTATGCGACGGAAACATTAGTTAATGTGATGACTTATAACCAGCACATATGAGGTATGTGTTGTTAAAGGGAGAATGTCAAGGTACTTTACTTGTATGTCATGAATATACATGAGTAGATGGAGAAACTACTATAGTATAGATATGTGAAATGATTTATTATACTTTATGAATCTTGACATCAATGTATGTTGAAGGTAACATTAACAGGGTATGATGGTGATATGTATAAAGGAAATATTAAGCTTAACCTGGTGGCAGGTAAATGATTATGGTTCATGCAGATGAGAACGAACTACCGGATGATCCAGTGTACGATGAACCATTGTAGGTACATCCATGCCATCAAGATATGAAGATATGAAGACCAGAGGGTAAATGGTATCATATTTATTGTAATGGCTTTAAGCTAGATATTTGTATATTTCCTTGTAAGATTTATAAACGATGGTTAAAGGATGGTCTCCCTTATAAGCCATTGAGTGAGGGTTGATCACCCTTACGAGCGTTTAATAATAAAATTAAACGTTTGTTGGTTTTCACCCTACGAGGTTTCCAGGGTATATTGGTGTTCAATGATGTGATTGATTATTGTGTCAAGTTGATAATGTTGATTCCTTTCTTGTTATGATGTTCATAATGGCAAGTATGTGATGACTATAAGAGTGAAGAAATGAATGGAAGGTTACATCATACAGTATTATGTTAATGTACTATAATGGAGGTTGTTAATGGTTAAGGAGCTTACTATTCTTATTCTAAAAGTTACACTAGGAACTGGTAAACATTTTATGCAATGATGAGTAAGGAATATTTAATGGTAAATGGTTAGTTACCCATGAGTAACTTCTATAAAAAAATTATCTCCTTACATTTCCATGTGAAGTTAATGGTGTATGTTACAAGTGGTATCAGAGCATATGCATGTTGATTTCTTTAAAAATGAATTGTTTACATACATGGCATTGCATGAACAGGGAAATGTAAGGAGATAAAAAAAATTTATACAAGTTACTCATGGGTAACTATCCATTCACTATTAAATATTTCTTACTCATCATTACATAGTATGTTTACCAATTCATAGTGTAACTTTAGAATAAGGATATTAAGCTCCTTAACCAATTACAGTTTCCATTACAATTCATTAACATAATACCATATGATGTAACCTTCCACTCATTTCATTTTTCATGTTGTCATCAAATACTTGACATTATAAATATCACAGCAAGAAAGGGAATCAACATCATCATCTTGACACAATAATCAATCACATCATTGAACACCAATATACCCTGGAAACCCCGTAGGGTGAAAACCAGCAACGTTTAATTTTATTATTAAACGCTCATGAAGGTGATCAATCCTCACTCAATGGCTTATAAGGGAGACCATCCCTTAACCATCGTTTATAAATCTTACAAGGAAATATACAAATATCTAGCTTAAAGCCATTACAATAAATATGATACCATTTACCCTCTGGTCTTCATATCTTCATATCTTGATGGCATGGATGTACCTACAATGGTCCATCGTACACTGGATTATCCGGTAGTTCCTTCTCATCTGCATGAACCATAAACATTTACCTGCCGCCAGGTTAAGCATAAAATTTCCTTTATACATATCACCATCATACCCTGCTAATGTTACCTTCAACATACATTGATGTCAAGATTCATAAAGTGTAATAAATCATTTCACATATTTATACTATAGTAGTTTCTCCATCTACTCATTTATATTCATGACATGCAAGTAAAGTACCTTGACATTCTCCCTTTAACAACACATACCTCATATGTGCTGGTTATAAGTCATCACATTAACTAATGTTTCTGTCGCATAAGCACTCATTTCTGCAAGACAATAGCTACATCTCCCCAACATATATTTAAAATAAACGGATACATAGTTATGATGCTCATGCATGCAATTTACATAATTTAATCAAAATAGCTAACCCTTGAGCTATTACTTTTAGTACATGGAATGCAAGCTAACATAACACATGTTACTCCCATGCATGCAAATGCATATCGATTCCAAAAGAGTCTCCCTAAAGGAGTGCTTACACAACGAAGCACATAACCTCCTTCACGAGTCTTCCCAAAGAAACTCTCAACACAAGTGAGCATGTAAACATATGTTTTCTTTTCTGTAAAACTATGCAATTAAGCATACAAATACCTGTCTTCTTTTCAAAGATTATACCAACAAGCATTTCCAATGTAGTTTAACACAACATGATATCTTTCCCACCTAAGAAAATGTAAATTCTTTCCAATGAAAGTTAATACATATTTTGCATGTCTATGCATGATCGTCTTCCAAAACGAATTAACATCATAATCATGATAATATAAAAATAAACACTTAGTTTGTTCATCTAAAGGAATATAAATGATTAGTTCCTTTAACCATGAATTTATTAAATAACTTAACTTTACCAACACCATGGTAATCTATCCATGGAATTATTAAAAATATTTGCAAACACCATGGTAATCTACCCATGGTTTTTATGAAATAATTAATCTATATCAACACCATGGAAAAACTACCCATGGATTTATGAAACTATCCATGGATTTATTTATTCATTACTATTCACAACATGGTTAATGAATATTAACCTGAGAAAACTTCTCTTTTCTTCTTCATCGCACATGAAGACATTTCAAGAATTACCCTCTTTAATCTATTCAAGAAAATGCCTTGGATTTGTTCTTACTAAACTAAATGAGTACAAAATCTCTTTTAAAATAAGAGCATTCATCTTCTATTTTCTTGCTTATACAATATTATGTAAATATTTTTATTAAAGAGTTACCCTCTTTAATCTAATCAAGAAAATCTCTTTTAAAATAAAGTACCATAACTAACCCTTATTTGGGCATGAGAGCTAGATAGATCTTTTAAAATAATAACAAAGCTAACATGTAACCTTTGCAAACCCTTGCAAAGGCATTAACACAATGGACTTATCTTCTACTCTCAAGATAAATACATTCTTTCGAAAATAGTCAACAGTGAATTTGTTTCGATCAAATCCCAATAAACTAATGAAATACCATTTTCTTGGTATATGTAACTTATCTCAAGAAATATGAGAAAGATCATTAGTATATTTTTTTTTTCTATTTTCTAATAATCTTTTTGCAGAAAAACTATATGATATATAATCTTTATTTATATCTTTCATCTCACAAAAAAAAGATTATATAATAAAAATTAGCAGAGATTACTTATCTTGACTCTTATAAAAGAAAATGAATGTAATCACAGCCTTTCCTAAAGGAAAGGGATGAATGACCTTATTCAGCAAGAATGTAGGCCTCATCCGTCTGCCTTGTATCAACATTATCACTCTCACATTGCAATAATTACAGTAAAAAGAAAAGCAAAGAGTCTTTTACGTTATTACTCTCATATTGCAATAATTACAATAAAAAGAAAAGCAAACAGTCTTTTACGTACCCAACTCTCGACTTTTGCCACTTTAAGTTCCGCATTATGATCTCGTTAAGCATTCTAAATACTTTACCATTCTCCATTCCATGCATGTAGAGGCAAAATGGACATGAATTGCGAGAGTGGAACCAATAAATCCTCTCCAGTGATTCCGCTGCATGATGAAAACCGAAATACTGGTGCGTTTCTTGCCACCGAGTCCTTTATCACTATGCAACTCAATAGGCACAGCGCAATGCTAGGAACGATTTTCATCCATGAAACGGACCACCTTCCCCAAGGCAATCGATTTAATTTGCAGAACCCTACTATCCTCAAAATGCTGGAAACTCCTCACTTTAATACGCAATCCGATTCAAGAATTCGTCCATTTTTTAACCGATTCTTGATCTTCTTGATCAAATAGTTAAACTAAATTAACGTAAGTTTCATTTACAATGCGTAAATACATAGGGTTGAGTCGTATGTTACGTACTCCCCCCCTTAAGAGAACACCATCCTCGGTGTGCTTCTCTCACTGAAATTTAGTTCTCTGATGAGAAACACTTTCGTTTCCTTAAATGCCATTAATTGAGACAATAATGTTTTTATCCATACTCATAAGCATGTATAGCGCAAAGAAAATTTCATTTCCATTTCTAATTGCTTTTCCCTTATTCAATTCACAAAAGTATAGAAAAATCTCTATACGAACTTACCATTATTTAACAATTACCATTGGAAGAATGATGGCTTTTACGCAAGCTCTCTGAGAATGTTTGAACAACCCATCAACCCTCCATGGAAAGAGCTTGTAATGTATGACTAGCCATTCAATCACATTAGTCACATAGTTTCAATCAAATGAAAATACTTGCAACTATCAAACATTCTTGTAATATAAAGAGATGTTTTAATCAAATTTCTTCCACAAATACTCATAGAGAACCAACCCTTCTCAGCAATGCATCATGTGCACACTGTCTTAGCTCCTACTAAACACAGTACTTCAAAAAGTACTCAGAGAGCACCTAGCTCTCTAAGCGTACCAATGGTCAATCCATGCACCATAGGCATATCCTAGCATCTGCTAAGACATTCAAACAAATTAATAATAATATAAATGAACTTATACATTCAATAATTCATTTTCCGAGCGCTAAGCTCCTTTTCTCTTAATATCTACATAGGATATTTACATAATCTTATAAAACTTCATTTTAATATAACACATAACTTTTTAAATAACTTGTTCCACTATGAGAACCACAATGGTAAACAAAATGCTCCTCCTAATCCATAGGATTGAGTAATTTTTCACATCCAGACAGTCAATCTTTCCACACTAAAAGTCTTTATACTTATCTGGAAATTTAGTCTTTCAAGTTGTGGTCCTCCCAACCATCAAGTGAGGCTATTACGTCCTCCACTTGCCCCCTAGCTCCAGAATCTGGACAATGCCACGGATTAACAGTGGATTCCTCTGCTGTGACCTCGGGATGGCCAATCCAGTCACACTCAGATATTTTTGGCTTTACAAGGGTTGCCGTAAGCTATTTTCAACTGGTCCCAACCAGCTCTAAAAAATACTCCCTCTTTACCAATTTCACAGAACGCCTACTCCTCCCCTGGGATCCAGCTTTATCCTCAGAGAAGTAGGTAACTGTCTTTCCAACTATCCCCAACCACCTCCTATTCTTGGAAACATTTTTACCATCAGCTTAAAAAGATTTTCTTTTCATTAATTAATTTCAGCAAATTAAATAACTTGCTTTATCAACAGTGACGATTTAAGTTTTTCTTGCCCGATAAAAGAAAATTAAACAAATTGTCTTTAACTAGTTAATACTAGTTAACTTTAATGAAGATGTCATAACTTTCCCCCTAGAAGTAACATACATGTGTTGTACATTATAATTTCCGAATTAACAAAATAATGCACCTTGAAAACATGATACTTTAACATTTATTGTTGCAATGTTTGCGATGTTTTATTTTCACAGATTTTCTGTTTCCATTAAGCTACCCATGCTACCCATGCTTACTATAAGGAACAATGCTAATCGTAAATATGTATTTCTCAAGCACATATTATCTTATGCAAACATTTCCAATTCCCATAAGGTTCTGTTCCAACAGACTGACATACGAAGTAATTATCATAATCACTTGTTCACAACTTTCAAATAGCTTTAGTCAAAATCGATTCATGCATATAACTTTCATTAGTTATTCATTCATAACTAGTCAATTCTATTAATAGTTTTAATGCATCCATGACAACTCATGCAAACACTAGTCAATCAACTAGTCATTTAGTTAAGTTTCACAACTGACCCATTAAGAGGTTTTATTCAATTTAATTTTAACACTATATCATCTTATATAAGGACTTTCCTCATTTTGTGCATTCATGCATTAGTTTCACACACACCATCACTATACACATTCATCTTTTTAAAGTAGTGCATGGTAACTTAAAAATTTTATTGCATGCAAAAACAACTACTTCTTTTCCAACTCAAATGAAAGGTAGCTATTTTTCTTTCATGTTTTTTATACTTTCTTTCCTAAAGAAATAAAGCATAATACACATATTAATCTCATATGCATATTCTTATCCGGAAAAGGTATATTATAATAGCATGTGTTTTTTTAAGAATTCTCTTAAATGGAAGCTAATCTCATGCAATGCCATGTATGTAACAATTCATTTTTAAAGGAATCAACATGCATATGCATAGACTTCTTAAAATAAAATAAAATAAAATACTTATCTTTATTTCATTTGAAGAACTTCTCTCCCTACTGCAGTATTCTTCCCCCTTAGGAAATTCACATTGCTCCTCTACAGCAATGTTTTCTTTTAGCAACATCGATAAGATTTTATAGTATGATTAGATAAAGCCTTAATCAATAAATAATAAATCTTTGAGTGATCCTTTAACACCTATTCCTATGCGTATATGAGATGTGAATACAATGTCACAACATGCTTTCTTCTAACATCTCTACATTAGTGTGAGTAAATAATTATCGATTCATGTCAAATAACTCCCACATTATTATGACATTTTTCACACACGCACACATTCGTACAAGACAAATCACTATATCTATTAAGAAATTCCTTTAATGGAAAATGACACAATGTGCATTCGCTTTACTTAAACTTTAACAAAAGAACCACCACTTCAGATTTTTCCTTTGGAGCATGCAAATATATTAAAGCTAACACATTGACTGTTGTTCCTATGCATACAATGCATAAAGATTAATTTCCCAACAGAGTACTTAACATAATCGAGTAGGCAAACTCATGATTCCTCTTCGAGGACATATAACATAATAGGCATGCAAAACATGGTTTTCTTTTCCATAAAACTAATGGAATAAAACATAAGAATACATACCTTATTCTCAAAATATTATACCCACATTAGCCATGTATATATTTCAAGGAAACCAAAACATTACTTTAGTTTTTGTACATGTAATTCATCTTCTTTGCCAAAGAATCTTTTCTAAAGTATGATAACAAAACATGTTATCATTTCCACATATAGACTTATGTTCTTTCCGATGATATCTAATACAGCTATTGGATGCCTACGCATGAAATTACTCCAAATGAAACTAACATAATAGTTATGATAGCATAAAGTATTACTCAATAGATCTTCTATCCATGAAAAGAACCTTGTTCCTCTATGATTCTACATGCAAGTTGCTCATGCTTTGCTTCCAATAATTTATCATAGATAGCCTCTTTTATGCATAAAAACTACGCAATACTAACAAGGTTAACTTAACCTTTAATATACCTAAATCAAGAAGTTGACATAATCCATCTAGCAATGTAGTACATGCAAGAGGTTATTCTCTTTAGCCTATATTTATTTTCAAGAAAAGAACTTGGATTCCTTATCATTTAACACACAAGTACGAAATCCCTTTTAAAAGAAATCAATCTTCCTATCTTTTCTTAAATAAGATATATATAAAGGCAAGCAAGTTTACTTATTTATGTTTTACTACTGCTCACACCTTTCAAGATACATACTAGTAATCTTTGCAAGAACTCACATGGGTTCTTCTCAGCAAAACTAGCATAGTAGTTTGGTCTTTTACCATGGTATATCTTTCTAAAAGATTATCATATTAGCAATGCTTTATTACTTTCTAAAAGAACTCACATAATCTTGCATCTTAAGTAGAACCATGTTTTACTCTATATTTGTCTCTTTTAATTGCAAGTTTCACATGCAAGATTTATTTTCAAAATATACATATTTCTCTCAAGAAGAATCAAATGTATGTTAGTTAAATTTTCAAGCACGCACATGTTTCTTTTTCAAGAAACCAAATTCCCAACTCCTTTCAAGGAAACTTCAACACAACAATAGGAGTTTTAAGTAAAAGGAAAATACATATCCTTTTTAAAGAAACTCTAACTCAATAGTGATTTACTTTGTAAGCAGTGTATTTTCCATAAATGCAATAACTAGTGTTTCAAGAAAAGAAAGATAATAATACTTATCTCTTGAAACTCTTTATTCAACCTGGATTAGAGATGCGATGCCTTCCTTCACATACACGCTTTTCATCTCGGATCTCTCAATTTCTTTTCGCTAAATCCCAAAGGCGTCAGTGCTGCAACCTTTATCTCTGATACCAGCACTTGATCTTTGAGAGATCCTTCTTCTTCGTTGGCTACCTCTTTGATGCCAAGGCTGCATCTTCCTCATCTTCCTTCTTCACTTACTTGATCCAGAGCTATATTGCTTCTTGGTGAATCTGCGGAGTTCTTCTTGATGCAGAATTGACCACAAGTTGTCCCAATCTGAGAGGTCCGCTCTGCCCAAGATACTTTGGACAAAGGTTTCCCACTCATCTGTGACTGCATTGAGGGCAGTCCTGACCATCATATCGTCTTCCACGTTAGCACCAGTTGCAGTCAACTGATCTCTGATCGACTGCAGTCTGAAGAGGAAATGCTCCATGTCTTCTCCCTTCGTCATCACGAATGACCTCATTTGTGTCTCCAACAGCATCTTTCTTTGGACAAATTTTCCCTCATATAGGGAGATTAAGACCTTCCACATCCCATTAGTTGTCTTCTTCTCAGCTAAGTGTGGTACAATGTGGCCCTTAATCCCATCCATGATCAGCTGCTTGGCATGTCCAGCAGCTTCCTTATGCTTCCGAAGGAGATCCGGATCTGTCGGTGTGGCCAGAGTTTGCTTTGCATGGTCTCTAAGATTGTATGCCTCAAGGACTATCAAGATCCTTGCCTTCCAAACTGAAAAGTTTGAGAGGCCATCCAGACTGTCCTGATCACGCAGTCCATGAGGAGCCATCTACTCAGAATGTGTCGGAACTTCCTTTTCTTTTTGCTAGAGAAATGGATCTAAGGCCCTTGGTGAAACAGGCACCTTCTGCTCCCTCTGACAACTGATTTCCCTTCTTGTAAATCTGCCAAATCAACTATGATTCAGCTCTCTTTGATCCTCTGATCAAACTACAAGTTTCTTTGGCTAGAAACTCTCTGAGACGCTGATCTCCTCCCACTCTGTCACTTGTGCTAAGGCTAAAAATCTGAAAACTTCAAAAATTTAACCCTACCAGTACCTTCTGAATTTCTGCAGCTTTTCTTCAGTCCTTTCTGGATCTGACAGATTCAGATCTGCATCACACTGGCAGGCTTTAGACTAATCCAGATTTGTTTCTAAGCTGCCTTTGCGCAGTAATTGCGTGGGCTTGCTAGGAGACAGCGTTAGACTATGTCACCGTTCCCTTTGTGTGAGTCTACCTATGAAAACTGCGTTGTCCCTTCATATATGCATTTCTGCTGCTTTCTGCAGCTAGAACCTTCAGTCTCTTGCTGGTGACCCTCCTAGATCTGCAATTGCTCCGATACCATGTGGAAATTTCTGAATCTTTACACTTAATGCAGAAATTATTACTGTTAATCTGGTTATGCTCCTCCTACTTAGACAAGTTATTAACTGAATAAAATTCAAGTTAAAATCGAAGCAAAACACATAACAAATCTCCACCAATCCAGATCTAGAACAAGTTCATGCACACATAGACAAAGTGACACAGTTATTTCTGGACGAATAGTCCCCGAAAAAACCCAATGCGAGAAAACCAGTCTTCTGGCTGCTGGAGGGTTTTATTATTAAGAATTTTCTGAATACAACAAGCCTGGGTTCCAGATTTGGAAAACCCGACAGAAAAATAATAGATCTACAGCTCACTGGCTGATCTAGGGCCAAAATAATAACTGATCCACACACTCAAATGGGATTTACAGAACTCAGTCAAAATTAGGGCCTAGAAACCCCAGCGCTACCCCTGAAGCCTCTGTGTCAGCCTTTGAAGCCCCTCTGACCCTCAGTGCTGCCCCTGAAAGGGTTACCCCAGACTGGGTGACGCAGTCCCTACGCTGCCCCTTAGGGTCTCTGCGTAACCCCTGAGGATTTCCTGCAGCAAATCACGCTGTCCTTGAGGGACTGCGCAGCACCTGCATAACACAGTTGCTGCCCTTCCTGCTGTTGCTCTCATGCTTCTCTGCACTGCCTCTCTGAGCTGATCTCTGCCTCTTGCTGATTCTAGACCCCGAGATCAGATCATCCGCTTGGCCTAAATTCCCCTCTTTGCAGCTGAAACACTTCTCAAAATTCTTAGCAAACCTACCCTAGAATCTCAGCTTAGCTTCAGTGCTCTGCCTCTGTGTGTCTTTACAAATGACCCCAAGCCTTTCCTTTATACTTTTCTCGTTGGGAAACCAACGACCATGATCAGATCTTGAATCAATGGCTAAGATTAAAAGAAAGCTTGATCCGTGTGACTTAAGACAATTTTATCACATGCTTAATTAAATTCACTTTAATTATTTAAGTTCCCTAAGTTTAAACTTAGGAAGTACATTAAAATAATTAATTAATTTAATATCGCCTAAACCAGATGAAATTTCTCAAATGCATTTCTGGGTCTTGTAGATCAAGTGTACTCTAGTCCTTCCTCAAAATTTGGGAGCTAGAGCACAACTGATGCTACCCCAAATACACATAATCTCAACATTGAAAAGAGCAAACATGACCAAAATATTGGTCTTAGGAAGCTTAACATTTGTTTCGAAAGCAAGCCGAAAGGCATGCTCAAAGGAAGTAACAGAGTAAAGTTTTGGTTCCTTCCCCAATTGCAACAAAAGCCTAGAAATGAACTAACCTAGAGAGTGTCATAGAAGTCTTCTACCTTAATCTTGATGGAGATTTATTGGACAAGCCAATAAATTGTTGGACGGACTACCCAAGGATTTGTCAAAGTTGTAGCACTATGAAGAAATCATTCATGTACCCTAATGGGAAGAACCTTTTGTGGATAACACCCTTGAACTCCCACTAGGTGTTGATAAGGGTTGGTTGTTGGATACCAAAAGTTATGTTGATCTTTCTAGCTGTGACAAGCTAGAACAATTTTCTTGCAAGATAACTACTTCAAATGAAACACTATTATTTTCTTCATATAGCATCCACATCATCAAGCAGTTATACATAAAAAAATTTCAACCAATATTCACAATAGAGCAGTAGAAAATCACAGTAGAGATAGTAAGACAAGACACACCAATTGAGATATGAAAGAACAAGGAGGCTAATAAGTAAAGAGATAAAGGAATGGACCAATAAACCCATGGAAGAAACCAACATAAGAATGATCTGTTTCTCAAATCCAGCCTCACTAAAGCCAATAAGTTTCCCCAAGGAAGAAGATATGTCACATCCACAGATACAAGACCAAAAACCACCATAGTCAATTGCATGATGAAGACCAAGATCCAATTCTTACCAACATAATGTTTAAAAAAACTGATTGTGAATATAGAAGCTTACCAGAAGCAAAGCAGCTACACGGGTAACTTCATGTGGATAATATCTGTCATCATCAAGGTATCCAACACAACAACTTTTCCATTTCTATGATAGAATTGAATTTAAAGACCGAGAATAAAAATTTCATTAATCAGACTTATTTGAGATAGAACCAGGAACGAGCAAATTACTTGCCAAATGGTACTGAAAAAATAAGTAGAACACTATAAGTTGTGTCAAATGTCAACATCACTAAATATCAGTGTTCCAAGTAAAGTCTTTACATTCCTTTTGTCTTATAAACACTGTCAAACATCACTAAAAAATCAGATATCAGTGTTCCAATTATTTTTTTAATTTACTGCTAAAATATCAAGTGACAAGAGACAGAGTAGATAAGATGTGAAATTAGTTGTAATTCATACCTAACTGAATGACAGAAGTTAGAACAAAACCAAGGCATGGCAAACCACCAGAGTTTTTCATCCTAACTAGCATATATTGTCTGTAGTTATATTTGCTTCACGTCTTTTGTTAGGACATAGAAGAAACCCTAGCTGTTTGGTTTTCAGATATTATTATGTTAAATTTCATTCAGACATAACTATTTGTGTTTAGTCGGCTGGGAGATGCTTTTCAACTGCCACCCAACTCTCTCAGAACTGGTAAAACCACATTATTTATTCCAAGGCATTGATGGGAGTACATATCAAGATAATTCTTCCAGTGGATCTAGAACATAGTTTATCATCTTTTATGGGATCTTAATACAGTGACTTGCAAATGCTGCTACTTCGATTGATGCCAATACCATTTATGCACATTCATTTGTGCATAGATATGTGCAACATTCCATTTCCAAGTTTCCTCTCAACATTATCTACTTTCTTCTATGATTTCCTATATCTATTATAACATTTGTCAGTATTGCAAAGGTAGAGAACACAAGGAATTTTCTCATAGATGCCATGAAAGCTGGGTATAGGTACACCATTCTCAAAATCTAGGTACAGATACATGAGGGTTCAAGTTCAACTAATCACAAGAGTGCAGTATGTTTCATCACATAAAATAGTGGAACCATCATTGCCGTTAAGTCTGGTCGATATGGAAATTACATAAAATGTGACACAATATCCTACTTCTTGATAGGTGACTGTTACTTGGCACTAATAAATAGGAAGCGTTGCCTCAAAATCTAGCAGGTCTTGTGAGAGGGCTCACAAGACGAGCCAAACCAAGGGACAACACTAGGTGGAATCTCACTGTCACCATAGCCACCGCCTCCTGCTTTTTAGTGGACTTTTGCCACAAGGGAGGCCTCCCTATGTAAGTAACCTAATAGATATTCAAATAAGGCTAAAAGATGACAAGGATAAGCCCAGGAATGACACTCAGCTTAAGGAAAAGGCTCAAATGAGGAAAGACAAGGCAAATCATACCCTCCAAGAGGCCTATCTAGGGCACTTGTGATCTAGGGTTCAATGAATAGGCAAGGAGAAAGGCTTACCAAGGAACGGAAGGCCAAGAAAAGGCTTGATAAGATAGATATGATCAATAACTGGAGCAACAAATCTTCAACAAGCCCCAAGTTGAAGCCTAGAGTTAGGTTAGTGTTTACCCTAGGGAAAATTTACCTAGGGCTTGTGACATTAGCCCTAAAACGGAAGAATTCAGGTCATAGCCCGACCTACCTTATATAAGTTTTAACCCACAAGCAAGATATTGAAAATTAGATTGACCCTTCTTTCTTGTCTTTCTGACTGCCTACGAGCGGGAGCGAGGAGCTTACTGGATCTTTTGATTTTAAGGAGGAATCTGACCTAACCACACAAACCACATGTAGAACCCTTCCACAAGCCAACACACTCCTCCTAGTTAAATCTCAGCCCTAACCCTACCCCAAAATTTGAGAATTGAGGGAGAAAAATAAGTTTCAATAGGTTTTCTAAGGTGTGATCACATATGTGGAAGGCCAATGCTAGATCCTTGGGTGATGAGTCTAAAGGAAGACCTACTAAGGAAAAAATCAAACTCTAGCTTGGAGTAAGGGCAAGAAAAACCCTAGCTATCATTTTATGAGGGAATAAAATCATTGAAGAGAGCTTAACATGAGATTCATGCAAAGGATTGTCACAGATTCTTTTATAGGGTAATGCATACAAAATTATTCAATAAAAATAGCACATAGAAACCCTAACAATAACTATTCCATCCAATAGCCATAAAAGGATAATCAACATGTAGACTACTTACAAGAAATGCATGAACCAATCTTTTATTATCACAAAATGATGTCTACAAAAACAAAATTTCCACAATAGATCACATCTCCACAAGTGTACAAGACTATTTCAGCTTGGCCGAAATCCTTCAAAGAGGCCCAATTGATCTACAAATGATGATGAGAAATATAAATGAGGTGACCTCTATTTATACGAGGCCTACCTCAGTTAATTTTGACTAATGAAGCCCCTAAAACAAGTTTGACATAAGATGAACATTGGGTTACAAGCAACCCACTAGCTAAATGACAAAATAAGCCATAAATGCCCACATGTCTGAGTCATGGCCTTAAGAAACGTTGATGTCATGCCCTTTTAGGGCTTCAAATTCCATGTCATGATGTGATGAGGTCTGGAAAAGTGTCATAGTGCCAAAATCATCCAAAAATTTGAGGAATATCCCTAAAATCCTCCTTTGGGGTCTCAAATCCAAGACTGGGTTGTTTCCATGCCATCTCCTGGGTCTCCAACAGTCAAAACAAGGCCTCCTCTCTCTAGCATTAAGGATTCTTCAAGTGCAACAAGCCCTCCCTAGTCTCTCAATGGAAGACCATCCTCATCTGGGCTCTTAATCAAATATTTCCCATCAGGTTGTGTCAAGGCTAGCCTAGGGGCATGTTGGTTCCATTGATGTCGTCATCAAGAATCCTCTACGCAAGGTCAAAGTAGACCAACATCCTAGGTTTTGTGGGTGCTCTTGGACATGCAACATCTACTCGAGTCATCAAGAGGCCCAACCCTCTCAACGTTGCATCTAGTAAGCCATCTATCTCTCTTAAAAGGCCTAGGTACCTGTGGAATGGGTGCCCTCAAGGCTTGGGTTGTTGTGGACCACCTGACAAAACCAACATGAACTCAAGTGAAAGCAACCATCCATCATAGACTAAGATCATATGAGCATCTAAGTGGAACAAACTTGGGTGTTAAGGGCATATTAATATTCAAACAAGTATTACCTTCCGGTATCTAAATAGACCAAGTCTCATAAAGGTGTTCCCTGTGAAAATTTGGTGACCCGAATCCTGTTGCAGCAACTGGAAATAATTCTCCTAATTGTGAAATTAATGTTTTCAACAATTTATTTACTATTTGCTACAGCAAATATTGAATCAATCACACTGCAACCTACACAAATAAACTGCGGAAGAAATAAACGTTGGAATAAATGTTAGCACACACACATAAATTTACACGATTATTTTTGGACCAATGTCCCCGGAAAAACCCAACTTGGGAAAACCAGTATAGCAGTTGAGGATTTTATTATTATGCAGCAATGAAATAATCCGAGTACAATTGGATGTCGAAACTGGCAATCCTACAGAGAAAAAATTGGCAAGAAAAAAATCTAGTGAGGAATATCCTCACTCCACAGGCAAATCCGGACTCTGACCTCGGCTCAAATTGAGTCGTCCAAACTGGCTCTACACAGTCACTTATGCACTGAGCTCGGAACAGCTTCTCCTCAAGCCATTTGGGAAAATGTCTCTCAAGCCGTGTTTATGTTTTCTAGCTAAGAGCATAGACCAAACCTGGGGTGCATGGAATTCTAACATGTGAAGGGGGAGCTTGCCTTCTACAAAGATAAGCTAGGGGTGTTGTAAAATACCTTCCTCACTCGAACAGGTGCTTCTACATAGGCCAAGTGTCAAGCATGCAAAAGATGTCCAAAATCCTCTTTAGGTACTTGTTTATGCTGAGAAAGTAACTTTTATGATTTCTTTCCTAAGCACATTGATTAATTCATTAATTAATGTTGCCTATTAAGCTAAAGTTTCTAATGAAGATGAATTTAATTTATTTGATTGAATAGATCTAATCTCTATTGTCGATCTAAGTGGGTCGGAATTTAATCCTAAGCCATTCATCACTTTGGAGATTGAGGGTTAGAGATTTGCCTAAATGAAAATTATAAAAGAAGCCTATGGGGGAGGTGAAGACACATAGAATGCTTGGGAGAGAGATTTTCTCAAGAGAGACTAAAGAGAGAAGAAATGTGTGCAGTGAAGTGATTTCAAAAGAAGGTTTAGAGGCTTTGTAGAGAGAGGAGGCCGAGACTTGGAGAGGCCAAAATTTGTGAGAGGCCGAGCTTTTCCAGCCAGGTACGCACAAGGGAAGGAGGAAAAATTTTTCTAATGCACAAGGCCCAAGTGGCCATACAGTTTGGGGAGAAGGAGGCTGAATTTGCAGGTGCAGTTGCAGGCAGAGTTATTTCTCGGGCAGAATTCTTCAGAAGGCTGAAATTATGTGTTCTATTGTGTTTTATTTTCTATATATTCTCTAAGAATCATTTTCCCTGCTAAGGCAGCCCTAACTTTCCTGAGAAATAGAAAAGTGATGGAGGATTTGTTGAGCAAATTTTTATTGTGTTTTGTGACTGATTTTCTAGTAAAAATCCGCTGCACTTATTTAAAATTAAATGACAGTGATTTTTTATCAAGCAGTTTTCAGATTAAGAAAAAAAAATTGCTGAGGTGAATATAATTTTGTGTATAACATAAATTGCTAAGAATATTAAATCAGACCTGGTATTGATAAATTAACACAAAGTACACTAGCAAAAAATGCAGAATATCGTAACTACTGTTATACCAATATTTCAAAGCACTATTGCAACTCTGGAGTACATATAATTGTAGTTATATTTATTCTCATGCGCATCAAAAACATTAAGTATCTACACTCTGAAGTATAAATATTTTCTCATGCAATACACTTAACATGTTAGAATGGGATGGTGAAAAGGATACAGAACAATTTTTATAAATAACTGATCAGAAGGGTGATAACCATAGAATTTCTTAGCACGCACTAGGCTGCAGCTATGAACATGCTGCCTTTTTGCACCAATACCGCCGCTCAACTGCTTATTTATAAAATGTCATCATACAAGAGCTTAAATAATAGGACTAAGTAAGAAACTTCAAAAACAAACATGGCAACAAAAAAAGTTCAAATCTAAAATATAAGGTCATGCATAACTAGTGAACTAGCTAAAGTATCAACTTTCAACCCTTTTCAGGGCAGTGTAAACATTACCTTCATAGCCTTCTCTATTGCAGAGGCTAAAAGACGAACATAGGTGTAACCTGCCCAACCAATCAGAATTATATTATATTTTACGTGGTAATAATCATACAAAACATCTTTACTTTCAGTGATGTTCCAATGGATTTCTGATAACTAACTGACAACGAAAGTCTGAAGAACAGCAGAGCCTCATCTTAACTGATATTTCAAAGATACAAAACTGTTGTTTTTTTCCAAAACTCGAATAAAAATTCCAAACATATAAGAGAACCAGTGTTTATCAAATTTCATTAAGCATTTCTCACATCACTGACCAGCTGGGTCACCACATTGAGCGATTTTTTTGGAAAATTTTGAAACTCGCTGAATCTCAAGCACTAGCAATTAAATTCAGATTTGGAAAATTTAATAGCCTCAAATCAACATGGTAGTTTCTAAACATTATATGAATTGATGTGCACATAGTTTTTAAGAAAATAAGATGTTTTAACATGTTTTCAGTCTTCACATTTAATTTGTTGTACCTTTAGATCAAATTTTAGGTCATTAAAAAAAAATTAAAAAGAACAATTTTGTTCATTTTTTATTTGAAAAAAATGAAGTAGAACATTTTGCTTTAGTTTTTTGCCGAATTCAAAGGAGAATTTTATCGTTTTTTGCACTTACAAATTTTCCTAAGTTTGTTTGTCACCAAATTCAAACATGAACAAGTACCAGGTAACTTAACCAATCAGCAACATAATTTACACATTATAAGCCCTAGCTTTTTCACATAAATGATACAGTAGCTTTTACTCTCTCTTCAGTATTTGAGCAAGTAAAAAGTTCAAACTGAACAAGGATAAAGTGGTATCTCTTTTCTAGGTTAATGTTCACGTGCTTAGCTGATTTCATTGCAATTTTCTGAGACTATTTAGTTCAATCATTAATGACTCTCTCTCTGTAGAGGTTCTGAATCACTGAACACAACTGATCTGTTTCAAGAAATTTTATGAAATAGAAATCAGACTCTGCAATTTCAGTGGCCAATGACAAGAAGTGATCAAATAAATGAACATTTAAGCTTCAGAAGAGAGAAATAGTAAGAATCAGAGTTCAAACATGAACAATAGAGAATCCTGAGGCAGACACTAATTCAACAAGGTAAAACTCTGAGGATGCATCTTTAAAGGCTTATGCCAATTAGAGACATGCATCGCAATGATGTCAATCAAATGGAAAACTAGCACTTCAGCACCTGCTAATCATGAAAGAAACCAAGAGATGCTGTATTTTTAGCAAGTGTGAAGAAATACATGACAGTGTCAGTCAATTGCTCACACCCAAGTACATAGAACCATACAATATGTCAACTGATTGCTCACACACCCAAGTACATGGTACTCTACAATATGTCAATCGATTGCTCACACCCAAGTACACAGAACTCTACAATCTTGGGCACAAGGGAGGCTTAAGAAAAAATATATGCTTATGGCCATGAAGAGATGACATGCACTTTTCTTTTTAATTCCCCGTTGTTTGAGTGCTATGAATATGTATGTTGTGAGGCTCCTTGATGGACTAATAGCATTTGTTATTACATGTTTATGTAGGAAAAAGCAATAGCAGTTTGAAATGGTGGAGATTTTCACACACCTTGATTTCAGCACTGCCTAGCTGTGATTCACTATTAAATGGCTGCTTTGGTGGTAAATGGATAAATGGTGAAATATTATTTATGATCCTCTTTCTTCAGAGAAAATGGTGAAATAAAGTTACTTGTTTCTTGTTATAAATTAAACTGAAGTAATGGAAGGATTACAATTAGAAGTGTATATATGCATGAACTGTCTCTTGAAGAAACTAAAGTAGTTGTTGAGCCAAGTCATTTTAATAGCTGCCAAGTAGGTTCATTAATTGTAAGAGCTTCGAGGACAAGTAATAACATAAAGATCACCCTTAAGCATCACTGTAGATTGTAATCTTTCACACAGGAACAGATGAGGAGAGAGGCTACAGTTAGCACTTGAAGGTTCTTTTATGACTTGAGAAGGCAGGCATACCCCTTTTTTTCCTTAAGAAATATGTCTTACAAAGTCTCTTTGGCTAAAAGCAGTCGTGCTATGAGGGCATAGAAGGCAGGCATACTTACTAAGTCAATCTGGCCTTCTCAAGACAATGATCACCTTGGTAGCAACGTGTGAGAATAATGGTATGCAGGGGAGCACAATTATGGGGAAATATGGAAATGATGTGCATTTAGCTAGGGGATTCAATGGAGAACACTATAATGTTTCAAATTGCTTCTCTTATCCACACCAAAAAAGTGAGGATGATGGTTTCTACCTGTTGGATTTTCCTTAGGCACTAGATCTGGTCTATGGCTAACCAGGTACACAAAGGAACCCCTAACTTACAAGCACTTTGCACAGCGGAAATCTACATCAGTGAAATCAATAAATTACACAGAGATATTGAGCCCAAAGTTCAATCTTTATTAGTCCATCAATAAAAGAATCATGGGGCTCCCATACCAAGAATCATGGCCCGTCAGATCACTAGTACAGCTAGTATACATGTATACAAAAAATTAGGTTTTGAGGTCAGATCCATTAGATCCTCAATCTGCCCATCACAACAAGAACAAAATACATGACTTGCTGATGTAACCAGCCCATTCAGTCATCATTGCCCTTGATGTACCAGGGTGTCCTTTGCACAGTCATCTGGCTCCTTTCAGATCTCTGTCCAACCAGCTACTCACAATGCATTTAATCCTTCAAATACACTGCATATATCAGCTTCAAATACTTCAGCTACACACAGTAAATTTAGTCCTTCAAACTTACTGCATAATCTGAATACTTCAACTACGCACAGTAAATTTAGTCCTTCAAAATTACTGCATAGTCATATTAGTCCTTTACTCTTGCTGTTCAAGGCTCCTTTCTTGAACAGACTTCAGATCACATACTCAGCAACCCTCCTTTGCTTAGAACAGCAGCCCTAACCTCATTCACTGGCCACCCACAGACTTGTGATACCAAACTGAGGTCACTTAGCTGCTACACTAGCCTTTTAAGCCCAAAAACCCCCCTTCATTTGTCTGTGGCCTCCTTGGACAGACCTTGGCCTAGTCTGCCAGGCAACTTGAGGCCTTTTGGCCCTGTTTCCAGTGTGCTGGGGTATTTTAGCCCTGTACTACGGCTTCTGCTTAGCCTCCACAGTGGACAGAGCTCGTCCCTATCACAGATTCCTCTAACAGAACCTAGCGTAGCCTTCCTCTAATCAACCAGCAGACAAATACTAACTCAGCAGCCTTCTTTTGATCCTCCAGCACGTAGACAAGTAACTTGACCTTGTTTCTCTAACACAGAAATCTCAGACCAGATTTAACTCCTCCCTCTTTGAAGGTATGCAGCTCTCCTTCCTTGGCTTGTTGTTCAAACTTCACAGTAGGATTGATTGCCATAATTGAGCTTTGTATGGAAACCCTTCTATCTTGCCCTTGGCCCGCATTCAGTACTTCTGTTCACACTTGGCCTCCTTCAAAGCTTCAGCAGCATGGATGGATCTCATTCATTGGCCTTGATCAGGCCCTAAACCAAACTCGGCCTGATCACCAGCCCCCAAAACCTTGTTCCCCAGTTGATCTTTGACTCGGCCTCATAGAATAAGAGTTGTGGTATTCTTTCAAGGGTAATCTCGGCCTCCACGAACAGAACTCGGCCATCTACTAGGGCACACCTAGCACAAGAGAAGTCACATCTCTCTTGCAGACAATGATCCTCTCCTTTAGCTCCTTTTATATTTTTCTTTCGGTCATTTAGGAAAACTCTAGATCTTATGGTTTTAGCCTCTCAACCCATTAGAATAACAATTCATTTCTTTAGGTCCCAAACCCACTGTTTTGGGTCCAAAACCCCACTTTTGTGTAACTTGCCCAACCAATTCCTTTTGGTGGGTTTTCCCTCTCGGAAGTACCTTCTGAGCTACCCAAAATTCTAAAACTACCCATGTATATACAGGGGGTAACCATAGCTAAAAAATTTCTCCCATGATGCAGATTTCCGGCCAGCAGCCTCACATGGTCCTCATATAGTAGCTTCTCAAATACATCACAGCAACTTGTTGGTCAGCTCATCCACTTGATCAGAATGCTCTTCCAATTAAGGTAGGTCAACAACCATGAGATACACTGGCCATTGTTTCATATGAAGTGCTTACATTTATTGTTATACACATCTATGTTAGTTTCTGTAACATCGGATGTGTTCTAGCCACGAAATTTGGTGGAGAGGCTAGAATACGTGATCATTAATTAGATTATTAGCCGAGTTTTAAATATTTACCAAGTCTAAACTTAGGGAATATGGCTAATTAATCAGAATTAATTAATTCAAGGTGTGAATCATCTAGAAACTCACACGAATCGACTCCAAGATGATCCTATCCATTGATTAAGTTTTAATCTTGGTCATTGGAGCCCCAACAGTGGATTATAAGAGGAAGTCGATGGGCACTTGGAGAAGACACACCAAAACAACAGAAGTTTGATTTTCTTGGCAGATCGAATTCCAGAGTAGCAGCAATCAGCTGTCGGAGGGCCAGAGATCGAAGCAGTGAGTGAGGGGTAGGAACAACAATCCGGAGGAAGTTTTCTAGATCCAGAGAGGCAGCAGCAAGTGACAAAAGTGATCCATGCAGAAGCAGTGCAAAGACTGCACAATAGTTGAAGAAGAGCAGTTCGATTTGGCTGAGGAGCTCGATTCAGTTTCCAGAGGCGGGGAAAGTCTTCCAAAGGGCTAGAGAGTCACTTCCAATCGCAGAGGCAAGCTAGACGGCTTGCTCAAAGGCAAATTCGAGCCACGCGTGTGAGAGGCAGCGTTGAAGGGCTTTACGTTGGGGTTTGGACGACCAATTTTTTGTAAAAGCCAGTGTCGAGATTGCTTATGGGGTGAGAGAATTTTTCTCTCTATTTATTTATGTAAGATACTTGCTGATTGGATTGCCAGTTGAGCATTCATAGATTGTACTTAGATTTTCACTGCTGCATAATTATAAAAACCCTCATTGTTGTACCGGTTTTCCCAAGTTGGGTTTTCCGGGGACATTTGTCCAAAAATAACGGTGTCATTTTTATGTGTGCTAGTATTTTCTCAGTTTCCAACGCTATTTATTTCCGCAGTTTTTATTTTTGAAGATTGCAGTGTGTTTATTTCGATGTTGCCATAGCAATAAACTGAATAATTAATTTATCAGTTAGAAGAAATAATACCAGATGCTGCAATAGGATTTCAGACTTGAAATTTTCCCATGGTATCAGAGCGTGAGTGATCAGTCAGGAAGCTCAGAAGCAGAGGAAGAATTTCGTTGTTCAGCAAGAGCAGCAGGCCGAAATTCTTGAGGCAACGCAGAGCTCAGACAGAAAGGCCAAATTGTTGGGGCAGCAATTCGGTTATCAGTTACAGGTTAGCAGAAAAGTCGAGTTGCCCATATTAGTGATTCCAATAGTCAAAGGGAGCAATTGCAGCTCAAATTTTCGCTGCGCAAATTTCTGGTTGGACACAGAGGGTTTTGCAGCAGCAAAACCAGCGTCGAGTGGAAGAGAAAAGCACACACACAGAGGGATATTTCTCTGAGAGGGTTTCTAGCCAAGAAATCTTATTTTCCCAATTGTAGATTGGCAATAGCAACAAGCAAAACAATGAATTCCAGGAGGGAGTGCGAGTAACAGAGCAACAGTCGAACAAAGGAAGAGGGAGTTTCCAAATCAAATCAAAGATGGCCACAGTTGGGCTCAGGGACCAAGACAAATTGGAAGGTGCCTCCAACTATGTCATCTGGAAGGCTAGGATGTTATTCCTTCTAGATGAATATGGTCTGAAGCCCTATGCAGAGAGTGTGGTAGAAATACCCTAGGATGTTGATCAACAGAAGGGGCTCAGAAGGGAAACATCAAAGGCCAAAAGGATGATTTTGGATTGAGCCCGAGACCATATTGTCTCACATGTGGCAGATAAAGCAACAACCAAGGAAATGTGGGATGCCTTGTCTAAGTTGTTTCAGAGTTCTTCCGAGCAGCAGAAGATGTACCTCCAGGAGAAGATGAGGAGCACAAGGATGCATAAGGGCGAGAGCATAGATGCCTCTCTCACTCAGATTCAGGAAGTCCGAGATCAGCTGGAAATTGTTGGGTCAACACCTCAACCCACAGATCTTGTTCGATTGGCACTAAATAGTGTCTCAGAGGACTGGCAAGTATTTGTCCAAAGTATCTTGGGCAGAGATACCTTGCCCAGGTGGGACAGGATGTGGTCTGATCTAGAGCAAGAAGAGTTGAGGAGGGATCTGTTGAAGAGCACCATCAGTGGCAGCAGCAATAAGGGCCTAAAGAGTGAGGAGGAGAATGTGGCTCTTGCATCCAACTTCCAAGGGTCTTAGTCAGGCACAAAGGGAGCAGAAGAAGAAGAAGAAGGACCTATCTAGGGTCAAGTGCTTCAGGTGTGGCGAGTTTGGCCACTACAGTAGCTAGTGTCCTCTCAGAAAGGACAAGCAGGAGAAGCAAGAGCAAGCAGCAGCACATGCTGAGATAGATAGGTTGTCCTCCAGGTTGGAGGAAGACTTCGCAATGATTGCCCACATACCTCCAGGAGTGAGATGGGGTGACTTCGAGATGTAGCCCCAGAGAACTACAGAGATAGGCAGGGTCCATTGAGGAGTCCACCTCATGGATCATTACCTGGCCACGAGGGCCCACAGTATTCAGTAGCAAGATGGATCAGTGTCAGGGGATGCAGTCAAAACCAGAGTGTAATACTCCTATTGGAAAAATTAACAATGATATTCAAGCAATTTGCAACAAAGACAACACAATAAAGGTACACCAATCAGACAACCAGAAATGGGCCAAAAACACGTCAAAATGTGCCAATTTTATTATATAGATGGAGTACACTATGGTTTGGAATGAGTTCACTTGGGCTTGCTTAGAGCAAGCTACAAGCCCCAGGTGAATGAACAATAGTTGCCGAAATGCTACAGAAACTACCCTAACAAATATATGTGCTGGCCCTTGTAATTCTACATTGTTGACTATGTTGAGACCCCTGTTTGACCCTCAAATCTGCCCAAAAAATTCTACCAAATTATTTCTAGGATCCTTGTCAAAAACCCAGAAAAACCCAGGAAGGGTTTGTTCCAGTTTTAAAATTTCAAAATTGACCCCAAAATGCGTAGCCCTCCTCCATAGGCAGAAAATGAAATTTGTAACAAATGTTGTGCTTGCTGCTCCACAAAATGCTGGAAAACCCCCACAAATATCCCCAATACAACTCCAAACAATCCCAACTCCTAAATCCCATTCACAAGGCCTCCACAATTAGCCCCAACAAAAGATTGTGCAGTCTTGGGGAAGATGACACAGACCTAGCTCCATAAATTCAAATTGTTGTTGGGTAATGCCTTCTGCCCTTGCAAGCCCTTCACTTTTGCCTGAAAATTAGTCAAGAAATGCTCTAGCAACAATGCAACCCCTAGCTCCAGCTCCACACTACACCAAACACTACGTAGCCCTATGTTCTGCATCCCAGTTAAGCCAAAAATCGTGATGCTTGCGTGGTCTTCCTTCCCAACTCCAAAAGACTGTTGTTCGGTAATGCCTTCTGCCCCTGCAAACCTTTCACTTTTTCCTGAAAATTAGTCAAGTGCTCCAGCAACAATGCAACCCCTAACTCCAGCTCCACACTCCACCAAACACTACGTGGCCCCTTGTTTTGCATCCCAACTAAGCCAGAAATCATGATGCCTGAATGTTCTTTCTTCCCAACTCCAAAAGACGAGTAAGATGACCTTCCTAGGGTGGCACTTGAAAGTCCACCGAAGAGAGGTTGAGCTTCCTCTTTGGGAAACTCTTGTGCTCAACAACACTATGTGACTCTGCTAAACAGCGAGAGCAACAATCAGTGATCATATGATCAAAAGCCCCAAATGATGTTGCCTTCCTTCTATTTATAATTGTTGATCCCTTCCCTCATATGGCCCCCTTCACTAGGCAAATCGAATTCCTCACTTATACATACAAATTTTCCCAACTAGGGAGTGCATATTTCTTGGTGAAGTGGCCCCCACATTCCACTAAGTGATTAATTTCGACCCCCTTGTCCTAAGTGTTTTTCCTCCAAAACTGCCTTAGGCCCATAATTGACAAAAATGACAAAAATTATAATCGTCTTAGCAAAATTATTTAGGAAGAGACATTACAGTACTCCCCTCCCAAATGTTGCTTGTCCCCAAGCAACTATAAAGTTGGGTGCTGCAAAATTTGCTCTCTCTCCCAAGTGGCATCCTCATCTGGCAAGTCCTTCTGCTTGACCAAGTGCTCCTTAATGACCCTGTTCCTCAGACTCCTCTCTTGTGTCTCCAATGTAGTCTCTGGTGTCAGTACCAAGTGCTCCCCATCATCCAGCAGAGGCAACTCAGTGGCTATTGTAACCTACTGCCACAATGCCTTTTTCAGGCAAGAGACATGAAATACGTAGTGAATCTGACTCTATGTGGGTAGCTCTAGCTCATAAGCTACCTCCCAAACCCTCCTGGTCACCCTGTACGGCCCATAGAAGCGTGGCTTGAGCTTCTCTGCCCCTTTCTGCTTGAGTGAAGAATGTCGGTAAGGCTACAAGCGTAGGTAGACCATGTCCCCCACCTCAAACTGTCTCTCCACCCTATGCCTGTCAGCGTACATCTTTTGTTGATTTTGTGCCACCTGCAAGTTGTCCTTGAGAGCCCTGAGTATCTCTTGTTGATTATGTGCCACTGTCGACAAATGGTTAACCTTCTCCGTTGTTTTGCCTTCTAAGTTCTCCGCAATGTTTTGTTGTTCAATGTTGCCATCGGACAACGATTAACCTTTAACCTTTACGCAAGAAACCTAAAAAACAATCGCAGGCATATCTTTTCACTTTGTCTGATTTCAGCATGTGTTTAGGGCGAATTTATCGAGATCTGTTTCCGTCAAGCATGATCCGTTTTCGGCGAAAACAATATGCCATCTGCCGTTTCTGATCCATATTTCTAACAGATCCGGATCCGTTTCGGATCAAATCCAGGGATATGAGGGGTCTTGGACCTCCCTAGCCAAATCCGGTAACGCAGGGTTTTATATTATTAAGCAGCAGTGAATTTATCTGAGTACAATCTGTTTACCGAATACTAGCAATCCTAGAGAGAAAATACTAGCAAGAATATCTACAGGGAAATTACCCTCACTCCTATCAATCCCAACACTTCACTACAACTAAAAAGAAAGTCGTCCAACTAAGCTTGCGCAAGCTCTGCATCAACTTGAAGTTGTCTGCCACACGTGTTGCCAGAATCATCTACTAATCAAGCCATCCTGCTTGTTGCTGACTAGGAAAACACTTCTCTGACGCTCTGGAACCTCTGCCTAGCCTCTAGAACTGAAAACGTCTTCCTTCCTCAGCAAATCGAACTACCTAATGAAGCCCCCACATTGCCTCTGTGCAGCTTCCTGGAAAAAATTCAGCCTTTCTTTGCAATGCACTTCACCGGATTTGGAGAAGTTCCTCTAGCCTCACTGTCTCTACATCCTTACTGAAGCGCGAACTCTTCCAACTCTGCTAGCTCTCTGGAAAATCAAACTCTTTGTGGTTCTCATGGAGTGTGTTCTCCATCTACCCATCAACTTCTTCTTATAATCTTTTGTTGGACCTTCAACGACCAAGATTAAATCTTAATCAAGGGCTAAGACCATATTAGAGTCGATCAGTGTGAGTTTCTAGATGATTCACATCATATCTTAATTAATTCTAATTAATTAACCCCTTTTCCTAAATTTAAACTTAAGAAATAATTAAAAAATGGGCTAATAATCTAATTGAGACACTTCTAGGTGGAATTTCCATAAACGATTTATGGGTTATGGAGAGCTCATGTGTTTTAGCCTCTCCACAAAGTTTCGAGACTAGAACACCTTCGATGCTACAAAAACTAACACTCCCTCTTAGCGAGAAACAGGTTCTTTCTAGTGCTGCACATACTGCCACAACACCCTATTTTTGTACCACCCTCTGTCACGCTGCTGATGTCTAGCCACTACCCACCAACTACTGCGCAACTCTGATACTACATCCGTGTTGTTGCTGACACTGGTATACTGCTGCCAACTTTGTATCTGCACTGCAACTCCCTCTCATATGTTGTTGTTGCTACTGCAACTACTGCAACTGAGAAGCATCCAAAATACTGAATCAACTATGTTCAGTAATACATTTGTCTCCCAAGTCCTAACTGCTACTAGCCTATGATTTGTCCACTAAAGAATTTGCGTTGTTTCTAACTCTGCACTGAGCCACCTGCTCTGCTGTCAACACTGCACTGCGCTCCTCAGCGTCTGATTGTCACTGGGAATCTGATTGCATCACTAACATTGATCCATCCTACAATTGAATATTGTGGGCCCCCTTAGCTAGGTAATGATCCATGAGGTGGACTCCTTAGTGGACTCTACCCATGTCTGCAACTCTCTAGGACTACAACTCCAAATCACCCCACCTCTCTCCTGGAGGTATGGCCGCAAACATAGCAAACTCTTCCTCCAAGCTGGAGGATAGCTTGTCGATCTCTGCAGATGTTGCCCCCTGGTCCTGCTTCTCCTGCTTGTCCTTCTTCCTGAGAGGACACTGCGTACAATAGTGTCCAAACTCGCCACACCTGAAGCACTTGACCTTTGACAGGTCCTTCTTCTTCTTCTTTTCCCCCTACCCCTGATTGGGACCCTTCGATGTTAGGGCCACATTTTCTTCTTCCTTATCACCCTTGACGTCCTTGTTGTTGCTGCCGCTGATGGTACTCTTTACTAGAGCCAGCCTCAAGTCCTATTGTTGTAGATCGGACCACATCCTATACCATTTAAGCAAAGTGTCTCTGCCCAAAATGCTTTGGACAAACACTTTCCAGTCATCTGAGACACTATTCAGTGCCAATCATACAAGCTTTGTGGGTTGGGGTGCCTCCCCAACGACTGATAGCTAATCTCGAACTTCCTGAATCCTGGTGAGGAAGCCATCTATGCTCTTGCCCTTTTGCATCCTTATGATCATCAACTCCTGGAAAATCTTCTTTCGCAGCTTAGAAGAACTCTAAAATAGCTCGGAGAGAGCATCCCACATCTCCTTGGTCGTACCTTTGTCTGCCACGTGTGAGACTAGATTGTTGAAATTTGGTTAGCGGAGGACAGGTGGTTCCCTAAAACTTTGATCTTTGGCCTAGGGAAAAGTGTCCAAAAGAATTTAATTTTTCTCCTAAAGTGACTTTATAAAGTTATAAAGTCAAATCTAATTTAAAAGTGACTTTAAGTGATAAAGTTACTAAAGTCTAATTTTAAAATGACTTTAATAAAGTCAATGTGAAATTAGAAAGTGAAAAGTAACTTTGGAAATAAATGACTAAGTGGGTCTTTATTAAAGTAGGGTGAATTAAAAAATAAAAAGTGAGATTTAAATGAGCATTTAATCTCAGCCCTAGATCTAAAGCTATTTCAGCCATTGGATTTAGGGATTCCCCAAAAGTCACTTAGGGTTAGGTTAAAGGAGGAAAAGGAGGGAAAAGATCATTCATTCTTTCATGAGCAGATTGAGAGAGGACAAGAAAAAGCAAGGGAGAAATTTCTAGTAGTGAAAAGGAGGGCAGCAGCTGGAGACTTCAGCAAATCCGTACAGCAGCAAAGAGGCACAGTTCCCAAGGCAGAAATACGTACAACAGGAGTGTGGCACATTTTTCGAGGAGGGAGGCACAGTTTTTGAGGAATCCGTACAATAGCTTCAACACAGTGTTCTGGGCAGATTTTGGGCACAAAAAATGAGGAGAAGTACTGTTGTTTGGTGGCACAGATTTCGAGGAAATCTGTACATCAGCGTACAGCAGCTTCAGCACACTTTTCGAGGCAGAGGGAGGCACAGAAATCGAGGAGGCAGTGTTGTACATTCCATACAGTCTGTACATCAGTACGATCGTACAGCTGGGCACGGAAATTGAAAAGTACAATCAGCATTTAATGCTGTAAAATTTTTGTTTTGTTAGTTTATTGTTCAGCACATTTTCCAAGGCGATGTATAGGCACGGAAATCGAGATAAGTACATTTATTAAGTTGCTAGAATTTTTGCTGTAATTTCTGTCTCACTGTAAAAGTTTATCAGAAATAAGAAGAACTTTCGAACTAGCTTTCCCCAAGAGTTGTAGGGAGTTTTCCAGGGTCATGTTGACCAAAAATCAGCATGTCAAAATTCTGTGTGTGGCTGATTTATTTTTCTAAGTTTTTATTTCTGCATTTCAGCACTGTGAAATTACCAGAATTTGTGTTTTCAGAAAATATTTATTTTTCCAGCTTGTTGAATGTATGGCTATGGGAATGGGCATTTAACTATATGGAAGAATAAGGAGAAACTAAAACAGGGGTTGGGTTATCAAATTTCTACATGGTATCAGAGCTAGATTGCTAAAAGTGCAATTTGGGACAGCGAAGAGAAAAATTACAGCAGGCTGATTTTTCACACAGAAATTATAGCAAGCTGATTTTTTCACACAGAAAATAGTACCTTTACTACAACAGTGTTATTTTCAATTTATCAGGACAGCAAGCATGTCTTTGGGCTTGAGGGTGGAGGATAGGTTGGATGAACATAGTAACTACAGTGTATGGAAGGAGAGAATGCAGAGTATCTTTGAGGAGGCAGAAGTCTGCGATATCATGGTGCATACCGCACAGAACCCTGTTAATGTGTCTGTTGATGTTGTTCAGTTGGCAATATTTAATAAGAAGAATAACAAGGGTAAGAGACTGATTCTAGATGGAATCAAAGACCACTGCATTCCACATGTGAGAGGAAAGAGATATGCTCATGATATGTGGATAGCATTGACCAATCTCTACCAGAGTACCAATGAGAACAGGAAAATGGTCCTAAGGGAGAAGCTGAAGACCATAGAGATGGACAACACTGATAGTGCAGCTGGATATCTCACAAAGATTACTAATGTAAGAGATGCATTGGCAGCAGTTGGAGAGGTCATTCCACCCACTAAGTTGGTGCGGATTGTAGTGAATGGCCTTTCCAGTTCATGGTTGAACTTTGCTGATGGGGTTTGTGCACGTGAGACCCTTCCCACTTGGGAGGGGTTCTGAGATGATTGCATACAGACAAAAATCAGAAAGAACCAGCTTGGGGCAGCCAAACCAGTTGAGCAAAATGAGGATGTAGCACTGTTGGCAAGAGGCAAGAAAGGCAAGGGAAAGAAGCAAGCTTCCACAAGTGGTGGTGGGGGCAAAGGCAGAGGTAAAGGTAATCAAGGGAACACGCAGAAGGACTATTCCAAGGTGAAGTGTTGGAATTGTCAGAAGATGGGACACTGTGCAATTGTGTGTCCGAAGAAGAAGAAGAAGGGGAATAACAAGACCATGGAAGCATCAGCAGAGATAGAGGACTTTTCTGATAGTTTTGACCGAGAGTTTGGGTTCATTTCTTGTGAGTCCACTAGTGCAGGATCACCTGCCACGAAGGTTGAGAGGGAGTGTGCATTACCCTCCACTAGCGGAGCATGTTCAGGTATCTGGTATGTTGACAGTGGGGCTTCACGTCATATGACAGGAGTCCATGAGTACTTCTCAGAGCTTTCAGAAAGTGGCACTGATATAGAGGTAGTACTCGGAGATGACAGCATTGTTAGAGCAGTCGGTGTGGGGACATTAACATTTGATAGGGAACCCAAACCTCCCTTGAAGGTGTCAAATGTTCTATATGTGCCAGGGATGAGGAAGAACCTCATATCCGTCTCAGCATTAGAGGACAGAGGGTATGAGATATTGTTCAAGAGAGGACAGGTGCTTATATATCCCAGGGGCGCTCCAGCTAATTCAGCTAGAGTTATTGGTGTACGCCATGCAAAGGTGTACAAGTTTGCATTTCAGCCCCTTTTGGCATTAAGCAGTAGTACCGACAGCAGAGCTAGCAGTTCAAAGCTGTGCGAGATTTGGCACCACGGGATGGGGCACATGTATCATGGGGCCTTGAGGACATTGCGGGAGATCACTACAAGTGTGCCAGATTTCAGTACTGATCACATTGATACATGCAGAGGATGTGCTATGGGCAAGTTTGCCAAATCCCCTTTTCCCAGCAGTGACAGCAGAGCGACTTGGATACTTGATTTGATTCATTCCGATGTGAGCGGTCGGATGTCTCATGTTTCCTTGAGTGGATATGAGTATTATGTTTTATTCATTGATGATCACTTCAGGAGGACCTGGATTTATTTCTTGAAGACCAAGAGTGAGGTCTTCAAGTGGTTTCAGGAGTTCAGAGCTCTTGTGGAGACTCAGACAGGTCGAAAGATCAAGTCCCTGAGGTCAGACAATGGAGGTGAGTACACCCTTGGAGAGTTTGTTGATTATTGTAAGGAGGCGGGCATTAGGAGGGAGTTCACAGTTCCTTACAACCCCCAGCAGAACGAGGTTGCGAAGAGGAAGAACAGATCCATCAGAGGGACTGCCAAAGCCATGTTACATGATCAGGGGTTACCATTGTTTTTGTGGGCAGAGGTCTGCAACACTGCTGTATATTTGCAGAACAGGAGTCACAACATCGTGCCTTGGGGCATGTGACTCCGGAGGAGGCATTTTCGGGGAAGAAGCCTGATGTTGGTCACTTCCGTATCTTTGGGTGTATTACATACTCCTACGTACCCAAGGAGAAGAGGACCAAGCTAGAGCCCACCGCAGAGAAGGGTATCTTTGTGGGCTACGGGCAGGCCTCAGCCTTTCGGATTTTGACTTCTACCTGAAGAGATTGTTATGACGAATGTGAATTCGAGAGGACAAGGCTTTCGGAGAAAGTGCGCACGAATCGAGTATGCAGATTATTCGGAACCACTCGGGCGCGGCTAAATCGAGCATGAATCCGATGCGGCGAGATGAGAGAATCCGGAGAAATATCGATCCACGAGTATCAAATCAACGTCAATGGCCGGTAGCTCACGCACATGATCGAGAAGGTGATGCCAGGCGGCATACGACGATTCACCTGCAGAGTCATTTGATGGGCGATTCTTGTAGTATGACGTCTGATTGATTCGACGGAGGACACGGAGACAGGTCCAGCGAGGAGTTAGGAGCTCACTACGATGAGGAGGAGGAGTTTCATTCTCAGGTGGGAGAAGTGTGCTCAGGGAAGAGGAAGCCCAAGTGGCTTTAGGATACCTTGAGAGAGGCCACATCTGTTGCTGGGCCAAAGAGGCCGGTCAGAGAGAGCAGACCACCTGATAGGTTTTGTAGCTATACGGCAATGGTTGCCAACATCATTGACTCTAAGTCTTCTAGCTATGAGGAGGCAACTAGCCAGCAGGTCTGGAGAGAGGCCATGCAGGAGGAGTATTCTTCTATCATGAAGAATGATGTTTGGGAGGTGGTGCCGAGGCCTGAGGGCAAATCCGTGGTTACTTCCAGATAGCTTTACAAGGTAAAGCATGCTGCAGATGGCAGCATTGAGAAATTCAAAGCGAGGTTTGTGGCTAGAGGGTTCTCCCAGGTAGAGGGAGTTGATTATGAGGAGACCTTCGCTCCCGTGGCTCGATATACTTCGATCCGCTCCATTATATCGATAGCAGCGGAGATGGGTTGGAAGATCCACCAGATGGATGTGAAGACCGCATTTCTCAATGGCTTCATATAGGAGGAGGTGTACATTGAGCAGCCACAGGGCTTTGAGGTGCATGGGAAGGAGTCCCATGTGTGCAGACTGAAGAAGGCCCTTTATGGCCTGAAGCAAGCTCCCAGAGCTTGGTACTCCAGGATAGATACATACTTGCAGGAAATGGGTTTCACAAAGAGTGATGCAGATCCAAACATTTACTTTATTGTGATAGGTGAGGAGCCTCTCATTCTGGTGATGTATGTGGATGACTTGGTCATTACGGATGCAAAGAGACTCATAGAGAGCTGCAAGAGAGATCTTGCGTCGTAGTTTGAGATGAAGGACATTGGCTTGATGCATTACTTTTTGGGTTTGGAGGTGTGGCAGGAGGAGGGGCATTTCTTCTTGGGGCAGGGGAAGTATATTGTGGACATCCTTGGTAGATTCCACATGGAGGATTGTAGACCCATGTCGACACCGATGATCACCAACTGGAAGAAGCTTCATGCTTCGGATTCCGAGTTGGTGGATCCCACATTGTACAGACAGCTGATTGGTTCCTTGATGTATTTGGTCAGCACTAGACCAGATATTTGTTTTGCAGTCAACACGATGAGTCAGTTTATGTGTGAGCCTAGGAAGGTTCACTGGGTGGCTGCAAAACACATTTTGCGGTACTTGCGGGGGACAGTGGATTATGGTCTGGACTACAGGCAGGGGGATGGAGTGAGATTGGCAGGTTACACTGATTCTGATTGGGCAGGTTGTGCTTCTGATAGGAAGAGCACTTTAGGGTGTTGTTTTGGGTTGGGTTCGGCAGTGGTGTCATGGTTCACGACGACGATAACGTGAGTTCGGTGGAGGCAGTACATGGCGTGTACGCCGAAGCCGCAAGATGTTGTTTGGCTTATTTGTTCAGTCGTTGAGACCTAGGTTGCGGGGAAGCGTCCCCCCCCCCCCTCGGTGCGCTTCCCGGGGAAACGCGGCCTCAGGTGCGGGAGCGTTCGAGGAAACGCGCTCACGCTTGCTTCCACGGGGGAGCGTTTTCGAGCACATTCCGGCCCCCTGTTCGCGGCTCTGCGCACCGGGAGCGTTTGGGAGCGCTGGGCGAGCTCCTTGAGCGCTTCCGACGTTTAAAAAACGCTTCGGGAGCGTTTTTTAAACGCTAGAAGCGGTCGGGGAGCGTTCGCTCTCGAACGCTCCCTGGAACAAAAAACGCTTCCCGCTGGGCGAAATTTTTTTTCAATGAAAAAACGATATGTTTAGGGCCAGAAATGGGTTTTAGGGCTGATGTGGAGGTAAGGGAAGCATTGACATTTCATGGTAATGTTAAATTCTTAAAGTAGTAGATTTTCATCACTTTTACTTAAATTTTAACATTACCGCTGAAATATTCTAAGTGGTTTCGACCTCATTGGATTTCATATGGAGAAACTAGAATTTTAGGTTTCACTTAAAATTCAGCAAACTTAACGGTTTTAAGGGTTTCATGGTTTGGGAATTTGCAATGTTTCCATTTGATTCTATCATGTGTAAGGGTATGATATTGGCATTTGATCAAGAGCATGAAGTCCTTTAAGAACCTTGATTGACCCTTCAATCAAAGGAAAACAACTGGTTAGGCATGCTAATCTTTTTCTACCGCATTTTAAGGTTGAGGAGATGAACCCTTCACTCAAACCAAAATCATTGGTTAGGCATGTTAAACTTTTTCAATTTCTATCATGTTATAGGGTTGGAGCAATCCAAGTACGAGACTTTGAGCTAGATGATGTTTATGTATCTCTTGTTGATGATCCCATTTCTAGTGGCAGTGAATCAATGATGAGTTTCATGAGAGACCATGTTTGCTCGGTGATTTGTAGTTTGATGTCTATTTTTGCTACTACTACTACTACTAAAGTTGTGAGGATTTTAGGAGTCCTCAAACTTTGAGCCATATTATTTATGTAAGCTCATGTTGATGATCCCCTTGTCTAGTAGTGGTGATGATTTTGATCATGATGTTGTAAGTCATCTGTTGTTGATCACTAATATGTAGTCTTGTATTAGGCCAATGGCCTCATAGCTTGTAGCATTGTTTTTGGACTTTATGGGCCATTTGGAGCTTCATTATGTATTTTTCGATGATATGTATTGCACTAGGTGCCATTTTGATATATTCACCTTTGCATGGTATATAAATGAGCAAACTTTGCATATTTTGTCTTTATTGGCTTGGAATCATGGTTGCAAATCTTAAAAATAGTTTTTTTTATTAAAAAATAATTATTTAATGTATTTTTTTTAAAACCGGTTAATTGAGATCTGACCGCTCCCGGTTAGACAGGTTCCGGTTAGAAACCCAGTTCATTAGGTCCACCGGTCCGGTCACCGGTTCCGGTTTTAATAACTATGCTCACACAAATCCAGAAGTACAAGAGGGGTACATGAAGGCATTGGACAAGTTGGTACCTGACAGGGAGGAGTGTGCAGATTGCGCCTTGAATTAGGCAAATACTTCAGTTGCACTGCTAACTTTGGTTATTTCCATGCAATGGAAAACGGGGACAGATTTGATGCTATCACATGGTGGGAAGCATATGGCGGCATGGGACTTTTGCCAAAGTTGGCTACAAAAGTTCTCTCACAGGTTGTGAACACTTCTTCTGCAGAGAGGTGTTGGAGCACCTACAGCTTCATACACAATGTGAGAAGAAACAGGCTGAATGAAAACCGAGTTGAAAGCTTGGTTTATGTGCATTACAACTTGAGGTTGTTGAGCCATTACACTGTGATCGGCAAATGAGGATCAATCATGAGGTAAAAGGACAACAATAGGAATGATAATTTGGAGGACGGCACGGTACATATGGAAGAATTGGAAGCAGAACTTTTTAGGGATGATGATGAAGCATCAGCAGCACCACCACACACAGGGCCAGTCCCACCATCTACTGGTAGCAGTGCGGGTGTCAGTGCCAGTGCCAGTTCTCGATATCACACTATTGTTCCTTTGCAAATCCAGCCTCCACCTTCTAGTCATGGTCGTGTACTCCTGAGAGTACTAGAAAACCACCATTTCCTCGTGGCTCGCACAAATTAGACATTTCTCGTGGGCGTGGCAAGGGGCTAGCTAGTAGATAAAATAGATTTGTTGTTTACTAGTCTTTTCTAATTGTTGTTGACAGTTGAACAGTTGAAACTTGACTCTTTCATGTGTTTAATGACAATTTAAGTTTGAAGTTTGAATTTGAAAGGTGAACCTTTGAAGTTGGCATTTATAAGTTTACAAGTCATTATGAATTATGAATGATGCTTCATGAAAGTTATATGGTGATCCAATGAATCAATGATGATAAATGTTATATAATATCAATGATGATAAATGTTAAATATTGAATTTTGAAATCAATGAATCAATGATGATAAATGATATATATCAATGATGATAAATGTTATATATTGGAAATTTATGAAATCAATGAATCGAAGTAGCGATAAATGTTATATGTCAATGATGATAAATGTATATTGAATTTTGAGGAAATCAATGAATCAATGATGATAAATGTTAGATATTGAAATTTGAAATCAATGATGATAAATGTTATATATTGAATTTTGAAAGCTTGAAACCTTCAGATTGATGATTTGCGAGACTCAAAAGTCAATATGTTGTATGCTTCTAACTTGTGGGCGTGGTTGATGAAGATTATAACTTCTAGATGATTGATGTTATATGATTCAATCTATGTTTTATGTTTTTTATGTCTAACTGATCATTCTACATGCTTTTGTTGACATATATGCATCAAAATATTAAAAAAGAAAATATATATATATATATATATATATATATATAAACGCTCCCGAAAACGCTCCGGACCAGTAGCTTTTAAAAATGGCGCTCCGCGCTTTGCTCCCGCTCCCGCTTCCAAGTAACCTTGGTTGAGACCTTCAGTGATATACTGTGATAATCAGAGTTGCATTAAACTCACAAAGAATCCAGTATTTCATGAAAGGTCAAAGCATATCGACATCAGATATCACTTCATCAGAGACTATGTGCAAAAAGGAGCTGTGAAGCTTGAGTATATTCCCACTGATGAGCAGGTTGCAGATATTCTTACCAAAGCCTTACCACGGGCAAGCATGTCTACTTCAGAGACAAGATGGGTGTGGTGAGGAACACCTTCCTCGGTAAGAGGGAGTGTTGAAATTTGGTTACCGGAGGACAGGTGGTTCCCTAAGGCTTTGATCTTTCGCCTAGGGAAAAGTGTCCAAAAGAATTTAATTTTTCTCCTAAAGTGACTTTATAATTTTTATAAAGTCAAATCTAATTTAAAAGTGATAAAGTTACTAAAGTCTAATTTTAAAGTGACTTTAATAAAGTCAATGTAAAATTAGAAAGGAAAAGTGACTTTGGAAATAAATGACTAAGTGGGTCTTTATTAAAGTGGGGTGAATTAAAAAATAGAAAGTGAGATTTAAATGAGCATTTAATCTCAGCCCTAGATCTAAAGCTATTTTAGCCATTGGATTTAGGGATTCCCCAAAAGTCACTTAGGGTTAGGTTAAAGGAGGAAAAGGAGGAAAAAGGTCATTTATTCTTTCATGAGCAGATTGAGAGAGGAGAAGAGAAAGCAAGGGAGAAATTTATGAGCAATGAGAAGAAGGAGGGCAGCAGCTAGAGACTTCAGCAAATCCGTACAACAGCAAAGAGGCACGATTCCCAAGGCAAAAATCCGTACAGCAGGAGTGTGGCACATTTTTCGAGGGAGGCACAGTTTTTGAGGAATCCGTATAGCAGCTTCAGCACAATTTTATGGCTAGATTATGGGCACAAAAATCGAGGAGAAGTATTGTTGTTTGGTGGCACAGATTTCGAGGAAATCCGTACAGCAATCATACAGCAGCTTCAGCACATTTTTCGAGGCAGAGGGAGGCACAGAAATCAAGGAGGCAATGATGTACATTCCCTACAGTCCGTACAGCTGGGCACGGAAATCGAAAAGCACAATCAGCATTTAATGCTGTAAAATTTTTGTTTTGTTAGTTTACTGTTTGGCACGTTTTCCAAGCTGGTGTATAAGCACGAAAATCGAGATAAGTACATTTATTAAGTTGCTGGAATTTTTGTTGTAATTTATGTCTCACTGTAAAAATTTATCAAAAATAAGAAGAGATTTTGAATTGGTTTTCCCCAAGAGTTGTAGGGGTTTTTCCAGGGTCATGTTGACCAAAAATCAGCGTGTCAAAATTCTATGTGTCGCTGATTTATTTTTCTTAGTTTTTATTTCTGCATTTCAGCACTGTGAAATTTCCAGAATTTGTGTTTTCAGAAAATATTTATTTTTTCTAGCTTGTTGAATGTATGGCGATGGGAATGGGCATTTCACTATATGGGAGAAATAAGGAGAAACTGAAAACCGGGGTTGGGTTATCAAATTTCTACGATCTCGAACTCCATCCAAAATCATCCTCTTTGCCTTTGCCATTTTCCTCCTGTACTCCTTGAGTTGATCAACATCCTAGGGTACTACTACCACATTCTCTGCATAGGTTTTCAGACCATGCTCATCAACAAGAAAGGACATTATGGCTTTCCAAATGACATAGTTGGAGGCATCGTCCAATCTGTCTTGATCTCTGAGCCTAGTTGTGGCCATCTCAAATCTGTCGAAAACTCCCTCTTTCCCTTTGCTTGGCTATTGGTTCTGCTACTCGCACTCCCTTATGGAGTGAGGAAATTTGCTCTCAACTACTGTCAATCTACAACCGAAAAAATCGAACTTTTGAAACTTGAATTCCCTTGAGAGAAATTTCCCCTGTGTGTGTTTTTCTCTTCCACCCAATTTTGATTTTGCTACTGCAAAATCCTTTGTGTCCAACCAAGGAATCTGCTCAACGAAAATTTGAGTTGTTGTTGCTCCCTCTGCTCGTTGGACTCACTATTATGGGCAAATCAATTTTTTTGCCACCCTGCAACTGAAAATCGAACTCTTGCCCAGCAAAATTTGTATTGCTTGGCTAAGCTCTACGCAACACCAAAAAATTTCAACCTGCTACTCCTCTGAACAGCGAAATTATTTTTTTCCACTTCTGAGCTTCCCGACTAATCAATCACGCTCTAATACCATATGAAAATTTCAAGTTTGAAATCCCATTGTAGCAACTGAAATTAATTCTTCTAATTGTTAATTAATTTAGCGATTTATTTATTGCGGTAAATACAAAATTAATCACACTGAAACCTTCACAAATAAACTACAAAAGAAAATAGTGTTGGAATCTGAGAAAATTCTAGCACACACATAAAAATTAACACAATTGTTTTTGGACAAAAGTACCTGGAAAACCCCAACTTGGGAAAACCAGTGCAGCAGCTGAGGGTTTTATATTATTAAGCAGCAATGATTTTATCTCAGTACAATCTGGATGTTGAAGCAATCCTGCAGATAAAATACTGGCAAAAATATCTAGAGGAACTTTGAGTAATCCTAGCACTTAACTGCCATTGAAAAGCAAGTCGTCCAATTGGGCCTGCGCAAGCTCTGCGTCAACCTGAAGTTGTCTGCCACACGTGTTGCCAAAATCATTTGCTAATCAAGTTGTCATGCCCGCTACTTACAGGGAAAACACTTCTTTGGCGCTCTGGAACCTCTGCCAGCATCTGGAACTGAAAACGTCTTCCTTCCTCAGCAAATTGAACTGCCCAATGAAGCCCCTGCATTGCCTTTGCGTAACTTCCTAGAGAAATTTCGGCCTTTCTCTGCAATGCACTTCACCAGATCTGGAGAACTTCCTCCACCCTCACTGTCTCTACGTCCCTACTGAAGCTCAAACTCTTTCAACACTGCTGGCTCTCTGGAAAATCGAACTCTCCAAGGAAATTGAACTCTTTGTGGTTCTCACAAGTGTTTCCTCCATCTACCCATCAACTTCTTATAATCTTTCTTCTTATAATCCAACGACCAAGATTAAATCTTAATCAAGGACCCAGATTATTTCCTTGTCGATCTGTGTGAGTTTCTAGATGATTTACACCTTATCTCAATTAATTCTGATTAATTAACCCCTTTTCCTAAATTTAGACTTAGGAAATAATTAAAAATAGGCTAATAATCTAATTGAAGAACTTCTAGGTGGAATTTCCATAAACGCTTTCTGGGTTATGGAGAGTTCATGTGATTTAGCCTCTCCACAAAATTTTGAGACTAGAACACCTCCGATGCTACAAAAACTAACAATTCTTAGTCATTCCAATTTCTTCACATAAACATCAGCAACCAGTTCATCATCAGAAATGTAGCCATGGTGGATCTCAAATATTTCAGCAAACAACAACATTCAATTGTCCATTCAGCTTTAGCTGGGGCTTCTCTCAGAAGCAAACATCAGTAGTTATCTATTAGTTTTTGTAGTATCGGATGTGTTCTAGACTCGAGATTTGGTAGAGAGGTTAGAATACATGTATTCTCAAAAATCCAGAAAGCGTTTCTGGAAATTCCTCCTAGAGATGACTTAAGTAATTTAAATTAGTCAGTTTTTAATATTTGCTAAGTCTAAACTTAGGAAATATGATTAATTAAAAGGAATTAAATAATTCACAGTGAGAATCTTCTAGAAAAAAACATGGATCGATTTCTAATTAACCTTAGCCATTAATTAAGTTTTAATCATGGTTGTTGAAGTCTCAACGTAAGATTATAAGACGAAACTCAATGGGGCATGGAGAACACACTTTAGTAGTTCGATTTCACTGGCAAATCCATTTCCAGAGTAGCAGTACTCAGTTGTAGGAGAGAGAGCTAGTGAGCTCCAAGCAATGAGAGAGGGGCAGAGATAGTAAGGTTAGAGGAAGGGAGAGAGAGCTAGTGAGCTCCAAGCAATGAGAGAGGGGCAGAGATAGTAAGGTTAGAGGAAGCTTTTCCAGTTCCGGTGAGTACATTGCAGAGAGGCAGCGCGGAGCTTCAGTGGGTAATTTGTATTTTGTTGGGGAGAAGTGATTTAGTGTCAGAAGTTGGGCAAAGAGTCCGGAGGCCAGGAGGATCCATTTCCCAGATAGCAAGAGGAGACGCAGTTCTGAGCTTATGGGATGCAACACTGTGTAGGCTGATGCAGTGACTACGCAGAGGGAGCAAGGAGCAGCTCAAATCGAGCTAAGGTTAGTGTCGGATCGCCCTGTGGAAGTGAGAAAATTTCTCACTAGTTTTATTGCTAGTCATTTCTCTGTTTTGGTTTGCTAGATTAAGCAACCATAGATTATACTCAGATTTACTACTGCATAATAGTTGTTGCATCAGTTTTCTCGACTTAAGTTTTTTCGGGGACTTAGTCCAAAAATAACAATGTATTTTGTGTGTGTGCATCTATTCTTCGAGCCTTTATTTTTCTTCCGCAATATTTGTTTTGTGAAGATTGCAGTGTATCTATTTCGTTATTTACCGTAGCACACTGTAAATAATTTGCTTAATTTATTGAACAAATAGAAGAAACAATATCAGTTGTTGCGGTAGGATTTTGGATTCATGAATTTTCACATGGTATCAGAGCACAGATAGAAAGTCATAGAGCTCAATTCCAAAAAGGAAGAGGAGCTTCGTAGCACTGCATAATCAGCTGCTCGAAACCAAGGCAATGCAATCCCTTTGGCCAGGAGGGTCAATTTTTGAGGAAAAATCGATTTTCTCTGAGAGAGCGACAGGGAAATCAGATTTTCCAGATCGAAGATTGCCAGAAGCAGAGGGATCAGCAATATTTTTCCTTGCAAAGGAGATCTTCAGCTAAACGCAGTATTTTGCAGCAGTTGCTAGTGCAAAATAGCGTCAGGAAGAAGAAAGAGCACACACTGAGGGAAATCTTTCGTCAGGGGACTTCTAGTTCAAAAGTTCAATTTCTCATTGCAGAGCAACAGTCGTTGTGAGCAGCTTTACTCACTCCAACAGGGAGTGCGTAGAGCCTAGCAGCAGTTGCGCATAGGAGAAGAGGAGGATTTCGACTTATTTTTGCTAAGATGGCATCAGCATGGCAGAGAGATCAGGATCGGTTGGATGGAGCATCCAACTACGCAAACTGGAAGGCAAGGGCTTCCTTCCTTTTGGATGAGTACGATCTCAAGGCTTACATCGATAACGTGGGGGTTGTACCCACGGATCCAAATCAAGTGAAGGCCTACAAGAAGGAGATGGTGAAGGCGAATAGATTGGGTCTCGATGGGGTTCGAGATCATGTAGTATCACATATAGCTGGCAAGGACACTGCCAAGCAAATGTGGGATGCTCTCGCTACACTATACCAGGGATCTTCCGAGCAATAGAAGATGCATTTGGAGGAGAAACTGAGATGTATTTGTATGCAGAAGGTGGAGCGCATAGACCCCTTTCCTCACCAGGCTTCAAGAAGTCTGAGATCAGCTGTCAGCTGCAGGGTCAACACCCCAACCTACAGAATTGGTGTGGTTAGCTCTCAACAGTGTTTCCGAAGACTGGCCAGTCTTTGTCCACTGTATTTTGGGCAAGGACAAGTTGCCAAAGTGGGACAGGATGTGCGTTGATCTACAGCAGGAGGAGATGACACGAGATTTGGTAAAGAGCACCATTAGTGGCAGCAACAATAGCAGTAGGACGAAAGCGGTGAAGGAGAAGGAGAATGTGGCCCTCGCATCAAAGGGGCAGCAGGAGCAGCGCAAGAAGAAGGACCTTTCTAAGGTCAAGTGCTTCAAGTGTGGCAAGCTAGGCCACTACAGCACTCAGTGTCCTCTCAAAAAGAAGGACACAGAGCAGTAGGACTACCAAGCTGCATCCACAAAGATTGATGGGTTATCCTCCAGATTGGAGGAAGACTTTGCCGTGATTGCAGACATCCATCATTTCCAACGATTTGCCACACCTTGGCAGTCTTCATTATCTACCTGCAATCCTCACAAGGAGACTACAGAAGAACAAGTACAACCAAGCAAGCCAAGAGACTCATAATGAAACAATCAAGATAATGCTTATCTTTTGAGAGTGTGTCAGCTCCCTCTTGTTCTTAGCCTTCTCAGATCAAGTCAATCTCATCACATCATCAAGGAGTCCATACCATCATCAAAGAGTTCACATCATCATTAAGGAGTTCTCATCATCAACAAAAGAGTTCACAGAGTTCAAGTCATCAACGAGTCCATATCATCATCATCATCAAGGAGTCTACATCACAAGGTTGCGGGAGAGCGCGCCCCCCCTGAATCCACTCCCGAAGTGCGCTCCAAGTGGGAGCAAATCTGGAGTGACCCAAGAACACACTCCCGAAATTGGCTCCCACGGGGAGCAAATTTCAAGATCACGCTCTCGCAATAAAAAAAAATATTGCTCCCTAGCTTTTTCGCAAAAAAAAATCTCAAAGATGTGCCAAACGCAATTTTTTCAAAGAAACAAGAGTTTTTGAGTAAGGAAGCCCAATATTGAAGCCTATGGCCCTGGTATTGATATGAAATTCATTGTAAATTCTTAAAGTAAAAGTGGCATTCTCCTTTATCTTTCATTTTCATCCTTTTACTAAAATTTTTAACATTACCATGAAATGACTCGGGATGTTTGAGAGTGGTTCTGACTTCATTCGATTTCATATGGAGAAAGTAGAATTTTAGATCTCACTCAAAATCCAGCAAACTAACCAATTTTTTAGTATTTCAAGAATGGGGGATTGCAATGTTTCCATTGGATTTTATCATGTAATAGGGTATGGAATGTGAAAATTTCAATCCATAAAATATTTTTGCAGTGATAGATTTATTTCTCCTACTTATTATTTCAATAAGTTGTTTTCAGAATTCTTCCAGTAAATTTCGAAATAAATACTACTGCAACATTCACTTATATATATGCAGAGAAAGGAACAGTAAGAAATATAAGCATAAGAAACAATCACGTGTACACACTTATTTTTGGACAATTGTCCCCAGAAAAAACACAATGCGGGAAAATCAGTGCAACAAATTAGGGTTTATATATTATTCTTCAACAATGAAATTCTTTACAAGAAATAGACTGGTAGATTTCTTTAGAAAACACCTGAGATAGATTCTCTGGTTCCTTCTAGAGAATCACTGACACCTAGAAGACCCACTATCTCCCTCTGCGTCACTCTGCGTGCTTCTCTGCACAATCTCTGCGCTGGACTGCATCACTCTACGTGGGCACACTGCATTGCTGCTCTGCGCTGCCCTCTGTGGCCCTCTGCGTCCCTCTCTCTCTCTCTTCTTTGTCACTGTTGACTCCCTCTCCTTATTCTGCCTCTGCAACTCTCCCTCTAAAATTGAATTCTATTCTTTCAAAATCGACTTCCTTCAGGTTACTGAGTGTCTGCCCGGCTTGCTTTCCAAATGACCCTCAAGCCTTCTTTTATAATCTTGTCATTGATGGATCAGCGGCCCAGATTAGAACTCTAATCAATGGCCAAGATTAAAACTTGACTTGATCTTCGTTCTCTAAAAGATTCACACTCTATTTTATTAATACCCATTAATTATTTAATTTCCCTAAGTTTAAACTTAGGGTCTACATTAAAATAATTAATTATTTTAATAAAACATAAACCAAGTGGAATTTCCACAAATGGTTTCTGGGTTCTTTGGAATACTGATGTCCAAGCCTCTTACAAATTTTGAGACTTGGAACACTTTCTGATGCTACAAAAATCAACACTCCCTCTTAGCGAGGAAAGTGTTCTAGCAAAATGTCTATTGCATGTTGCTTTGTCTTGAAGCATCCTCTGCGTTGTTGATGCCTGACTAATGCCACTCACCTGCTGCGTTGATGCCTTCTGTACTGCTTCCCATGACCCTATCACTGTCACTGCCTCATCTGTACTGTAGCTCCCTCTGAATCCTGAACCTGTCCATTCCTGCTACTGAAATGGATTCTTGATCATCCCCATGTTTTCTCTGAAATAGACAAACTTGGTCTTTCCCAGAGTTTTCGTGAGGATATTTGCCACTTGTTCTCCTATAGGAGTGTACTCCATTTATACAGCTCCCCTTTGGATGCAGTCTCTAATGAAATGACACCTGATGTCAATGTGCTTCGACCGATCATGAAACACAAGATTCTCGAAGAGCTTGATGCAACTATAATTATCAAATAGAATGCTAGTCGCCTCCATCTTCTCCTTGAGTAAGTTCACAAGCAATTTTCGAAGCCATATGGCCTCACACGAAGCCGTGCTAGCTGCCATATATTCAGCTTCTGCAGAGCTCAAAGCCACAGATTTTTGTTTCCTGCTGCACCAAGAGGTCATCCCTGATCCAACACTGAAATAGTACCCACTGGTACTTTTCTAATCTACTGGGCTCCCAGCCCAATCTACGTCAGTGAACCCACTCAACCTGATGTCATTGCCTCTGGTGTATTTCAATCCAAGGTTGATTGTTCCTTGTAAATATCTGAGAACATGTTTGCCTGTTGATCAATGAGCCCTCCTAGGCTCCACCATGAACTGACTAAGAGTATTGGCAGCATAACAGAGGTTTGGTCTTGTGTTCACCAGATACATCAGAGAACCTATGAGCTGCCTATACAATGTAGGATCAGCCTCATCATCTTCGAACGTGTCAATTTTCTTCCAAATGGTAATCATTGGAGTAGCCATGGGTCTACAGTCCTCCATCTGAAACCTTTTCAGAACTTCTGTAGTATATCTTCCTTGCCCAAGGAAGATCTCACCCTTCTGCTGCCAAACTTCCAACCCCAAAAAATAATGCATCAGCCCTAGATCCTTCATGCCAAATTCCGCAGCTAAATTCTCCTTGCAGTCCTTGATGAGCCTAGATGATCCTGTTAGAAATAGATCATCTACATATAGCACCAATATAAGAGGCTCATCCCCTACCCTCAGATAGTAGAGATTGAGATCTGCGTCACTCTTGACAAATCCCATTTTCTGCAAGTAGTTGTCAATTCGAACATACCAAGCTCTATGGGCTTGCTTCAGTCCATACAAGGCCCTCTTGAGCCTGCACACATGTATTTTCTAACCATGCGTCTCAAAGCCCTCTGGTTGTTCAATATATACGTCTTCCTTTATCACCCCATTTAGGAACACAGTCTCGACGTCCATCTGGTGAATCTCCCATCCCATCTGCGCAGCAAGGGATATCACGGATCTAATAGAAGTATATCGGGCTACCGGGGCAAAGGTCTCTTCATAATCTATCCCTTCCTTCTGAGCATACCACTTAGCCACAAACCTAGCTTTAAATTTCTCAATGCTGCCATCTGCAACATATTTGATGTTGTAGATCCATCTCGAACCTACAACTAATCTGTCCTGAGGCCTGGGAACCACTTCCCAGACATCATTCGTCATTCTGGAGCTGTACTCCTCCACCATCGCATCGACCCAAACTTGGTGTTGAGCTACCTCCCGAAAACTAGATGGTTCTCCAACCTGTGCTACCAAAGCTTGGTACCTTTCAGGTTGTCTGTGTTGCCTCTTCTCATTTCAAGGGCCTCCGACAAACTCTTCTGCATCCCTCAGAATCTGCCGCAATTCCCTACTCGTCTCACCATTGTTAGTGGGTGGATCCACCTACTCTCCTTCCTGCAAGTCCTCGGGAGATGTATCCCTCATATCCCAATGCCTTGGAGAGGCACTCATATTACCCTTCGCAGGTCGTTGTGCCTGGACCAGCGGATCCTCCCCAAACTGTGTTGCAGAAGGCATCTCCCGAGATTTTCTGAAGGCCCTCTCCTCCATGAATTTCACATCTCGTTGTACCACAATCTTCCTGCTCTCAGAAATGTATATACAGTAAGCCTTTGCGTTCTCACTATATCCCACCAAATATCCCTTTTTTTTGCAGTCTTATCCAGCTTCCTCCTCTTCTCTTGAAGCACATGACAATATGTTGCACTGCCAAAGATCCTAAAGTGGCTCACTTCAAGCTTGTTGCCAGTGAAGACACTTTCTGGAGTGATCTTACCCAATGCATTATGAGGAATCCTGTTTTGTACGTAAACAATTGTATTACAAGCTTCAGCCCACAAAAATTTGGGCATGTCTTGATCGTACAGCATTTCCCTTGCAGCTTCGACAATAGTTCTGTTCTTCCGCTCTGCAATACTATTTTGCTCCGGATTATACGGAGCAAGCCACTCTCTTCTGATGCCTTCCCTTGCGCAGAACTCTGTGAAGTTTTTATCCGTGTATTCTCCACCATTGTCTGATCGCAATGTCTTGATCCGATTTCCTGTCAAATTCCCTACCAGAGCTTTAAACTCCTTGAATCGGCCAAAGACTTCGTCCTTGGTCTTCAGAAAGTAGATCCAGGTCTTCCTAGAATGGTCACCAATGAAGGTGACGAAATATTCGACACCACTAAGAGCTCTAGTGGACATTGGCCCGCAAATGTCTGAGTGTATTAAGCTCAACACACTCTTAGCCTTATTGTTGCTTCTATGGTATGTTGCCTTTGCATACTTTCCTAATACGCACACTCTGTAGACATCGTCTCGCTTGGTGCTCAATTCTAGAACTCCCGTGACAGTCTTTTTGAGAATCCTTAATGCCCCATGATGCAAGTGCCCCATTCTTCTATGCCATAGCTCATTCAATTCCTTCTCATCAATGCTGCCTATTAGTGCCATTGGGGATTCGAGCTGTAACTTGTAGAGTTTATTGTTCCCGACTCCGATTTGTGCTTCCTTCTTCCAACTTGGGTGTTTGACATATACTTTATTGCCAATGAAGTAAACGTCATAGCCTTTGTTTTGAAGTTGCGACACCGAGAGTAATTTCATCCCCAAACCAGGCACATGCAGTACATTAGTGGCCCAAAGCTTATTACCAGCTTCCGTTTGAAATACTATGGCACCTCTTCCAATAGGGGTACATTTTGCCTTATTACCCATGGTGATTTTAAAGTTCATATGCTCTTCTTGGTAGTTTGAAAACATTCTCGCACTCCCGTCATGTGAGCAGAAGCCCCATTGTCAATGTACCAAATCTCAGAAGAAGCAGAGCTTGACACACAAGAAAATTCTTCTTCCAATCTGGATGCCAAAACAGAAACATCATAATCCGTTTGTTCTTCCATGCTTCCCTTCTTCTCTGGATAACTGCGTGAACCCTTCCGAGCTGTTGCAGCAACAACATTTGATTTTCATTCAATCATCAATTCTCTGCTCCTGTTACTCATCTCTGGCTCTGATACCATGTGAAAATTTCAATCCAGAAAATATTTCTGCAGTGATAGATTTATTTCTCCTACTTATTATTTCAATAATTTGTTTACAGAATTCTTCCAGTAAATTTCGAAATAAATACTACTGCAGCATTCACTTATGTATATGCAGAGTAAGGAACAGTAAGAAATATAAGCATAAGAAACAATCACATGTACACACTTATTTTTGGACAATTGTCCCCGAAAAAAACCAATGCAAGAAAACCGGTGCAGCAGATGAGGGTTTATATATTATTCTTTAGCAATGAAATTCTTTACAAGAAATAGACTGGCAAATTTCTTTAGAAAACACCTGAGATGGATTCTCCGTTTCCTTCTGGAGAATTCCTGACACCTGGAGGACCCATTATCTCCCTTTGCATCACTCTACGTGCTTCTCTGCGCAGTCCTTGTGCTGGACTGCGTCACTCTGCGTGGGCACACTGCGCTACCTTCTGTGGCCCTCTGCGTCCCTCCCTCTCTCTTCTTTGTCACTGTTGACTCTCTCTCATTTTTCTGCCTCTGCAACTCTCCCTCTGAAATCAAATTACATTCCTTCAAAAACGACTTCCTTCGGGTTACTAAGGGTCTACCAAGCTTGCTTTCCAAATGACCCTCAAGCCTTCTTTTATAATCTTCTCATTGACGAATCAACGGCCCAGATTAAAACTCTAATTAATGGCCAAGATTAAAACTCGACTTGATCTTTGTTCTCTAGAAGATTCACACTCTGTTTTATTAATACCAATTAATTATTTAATTTTCCCTAAGTTTAGAGTTAGGGTCTACATTAAAATAATTAATTATTTTAATAAAACATAAACCAAGTGGAATTTCCACAAACAGTTCTTGGGTTCTTTGGAATACTGATGTCCAAGCCTCCTTACAAATTTTGAGACTTCGAAGAATTTCTGATACTACAAAAATCAACATGGAACTCGTATTTAATCAAGAGAGCCAAGCCCTCTATGTACCTTGATGTTAGTGACATTGGTTGTCAAACTCATCTATCATGACACTACTAAAAATGCACCCATCACTCAAACAAAATCTTGACTTGACATGCTACGTTTTTCTATCTTATGTTAATTTCTTAGAGGGTGATATTAATTATAAAGATCCCAAGATAGGCAATGATTTTGATGATATGTAGGTATTTGTTGTAACATGATTTTTTTTGCATGCTAGAGGCCATCTAGAGCCTATTTGTTGATGTATTTTCGATTCAGAGGTGAATTGTGCTCAATGCTATTTTGGTAATGTGCACCCTTACATGTTATATAAATGAGAACTTGTAACTTGTGGAGATGTGGTTGATGAAGATTATACTAGATGATTTTTGTCATATGGTTTAATCCATGTTTTATGTTTTTTATACCTAATTCATTATTCTACATGGTTTTGTTGACATATATGCATCACAATATATAAAAATATATATTATATAAAAATTCGCTCCCAACCCAGGAGCTTTTAAAAATGTCGCTCCTAGCTCCCGCTCCCAAGCAACCTTGTTAAATCATCAACGAAGCCACATCATTATCATCATCAAGGAGTCTAACTTATCACCGAGTCCATATCTTCATTATCATCAAAAGATTCTACATTATTAATGAATCCATATCTTCATTATCATCAAGTAGTCCACATCGTTAAGGAATCATCGTCATCATATCATCATGGGGTCCATGTTATCGTAAAGAATTTGACCTTGTCCATATCATCATTGAGAAATTCATTCAAAGAGTTCAATCGACATCATCATCAAGGATTCCTCATCAAGAAGTCCACAACAAGGAGTCCACTTCATCATCATCAAAGACTAAGCATCAAGGATTTCAAATCACCATGAAGGAGTCTAATCACATCATCCACGTCATCAATCATTGTCAGCAAGGAGTAATTATCATCATCAACAAGGAGTACACATCATTCATCATTAAGTCCACATCAACATCCTCAAGGAATCCATATCATCATCCACATCATCAAAAAGTCCATTAAGGAGGTCAAAATCATTGTTTGAGGGAGGTCGAATGTGTCGCTGAGTCCACATCTGAAGGAGGTCGAATTACATTCTATAAGGGAGCCAAATTAGCAGTGTTCCATGGGGACGCATCCCCCAGGGTGGGGGACGCGCCCCGGCGCTCCCCCACGTCCCCTTTTTGGGGAAACTCGGGGAAACTCTGGGGGGACATTTTTGGGGCAGCGAAACGCGACTCCCTTTAAGGGGGACGAGGGGATGCCTGGGGGACGAGGGGACGCCTGGGGTACGCCGAGGGGACGCAAGGGGGACGGGGGGACACATTTTTTGCCTAATAATTTTTATAAAACATTTAAAAAAATATATACAAATTTAAATATATGACAAATTTTAAAAAACAACAACAAAAATAGAAAAAACTTAAACTATATTAAAACATCAAACTTTTTAAAACTTAAAAAATAAATTATATTCAAATTTAAATAAAAATTTAAAAAAATGAAATTATATTAAACCTATATAATATAAGTTTATATGCATTGCATAATTTGAATTTCAAGATGAATTTATTAATTTAATTTAGATGTACTTTGCATCATGCCAAATGATGATTCATGAATTTAGATGGAACATTGCATAATCTCAAATGATGGATTCAATTTAGTAATTTACTTTAAGAATCTAGATTTATAAATTTAAATTATAATGCAGAAATGTCAAATGATAATTCATAAATGAATCAATGATAATAGTCTAATATGCAATGATGATCATATTTATTCTTTAGATGTACAATGAATAATTATTTAAATTTTTTATTTGTTATTTTTAATTAAATTTTTATTAATTTATAATTTTATAATTTTTATGACTTTGACATCCCCCCGTTTCCCCGAAAATTCCCCAAATTTTGGGGTTGCTTATATACGTCCCCCTTGTGCATATCCCCGCTCCCGTGTTTCCCCGTCCTGGAAACTCGATGGAACATTGCAAATTAGTGGTATTGCAAGAGGTCGAATTGCAAAAAATTTGGAGGTCGAATCTCATCTTCCTTAGAGGTCGATTTGCATTTCTTTGAAGGGTAAATTGACAAGCTAATTGCCATTGATCTAGAGGCCGAATTCACATTTATTAGAGGGTTGAATTTATTCTAAGGACGTTGAGTTCAGTATTTGGGTCGAGTTATTACTTGCAAAGGTGGCTGAGTTATTTCGTTTCCTGGAGGTCGAGTTTGTTATCCACAAGCCGAGTTCTTCCATTGGGCATGTGATCATCTTGAGGGGTCGAGTTTTGTTATCTATTGGAGACTAAAATGTTGAGTCCAAGACTAATTTGCTGAGGGGATGAGTCACTTCTTTTGCCAGGCTGAGTCCATTTTCAGAGGGTCAATTTCACTCTTCTTGTGGGTTGAGCTAGTCTACTCTATTGCTGAAAATGGATTCAAGGTTCATCATTGATTTCGCATTATAAAAGCTTCCAATCAAGTTAATAAAAGCCTTTAATTTTCCCTTCGTATCTTCTTGTTGAGAGTGTTCATTACTTAGCATTACAAGTGTTTGATATAATATCTATTCACTAAGTGTTTGACAAAAATCATCAAAGAAAATTTTGAAATTTGTTAAGTTGAATAGCATATTTTAGCAAATAGTATATTACAGAAAACTTCTGCGTACAAAAAAACTCAGCCTCTCTATTGATCTTGCTTTACCCTGATCTCGCTCTAGCTAGCTCGATCTAGCCTTTTCTCGCTCTCGTTGTCAAATATTGCGCCCCACAAAATCCCAACTCATGCCAAATCAAATGTGCATCTCCTTTGGCTCGAATCTCCTATTAGAAAGATCAAACCCTAATCTCAACAGTTGAGATTAGATCTCACTTTACAAAAATCAATAGCTACAACTTAATTTGTTGTTGACTAATTTTCCCTTTTAAGAAAAAATACCCAACAATTAAATTAAATTGTCGCCCAAAGTCTTGACTTACGAAATTCATTAATAAATTGTCGTAGGAGATAATTATGGTGACGCATTTCATGTCATAGCACCTAATCCATGCAAAATCACCTTCCAAGGTACAATCTCAACAGTGCTTACTATTATTCCAAGCCATCTTTTGCATTTTTCTATTCCGTTCATTTGTGGCTATATATGCTTTTATCTTTCTTTAAATTGCATCAACCTCTTAGGGTAAAGTTCCAAACCCTGACTCAAAGATGTGGATAAAGGGTGCCAGTACTAGTGACAAATGACAATCAGCCCAAAGAATGGAAGTGGATACAGGAACAACTGAAAATTGGCAAGTATGAATTACCTTGGTTTAGCTACATCAATCAATGCCTCTTATTTGTGCCTCCTACACAGTGGAAATAAAAGGGCCTTAAAGAAGGTCACACGAGACTAGGGGCAAATGATAACCTCCTAAGTGAATTGTGAGAACAAGGATACAATCAGAAGCGGTCAATCATCCAACTCAACCTATGATTCATATTAGAATGCCCATAACATTAAATGAAAGCACATGATTGGTTAGTGTACTTCTTGATAGATGACCCGCCTTCCTTCAAGAAATATGCTAGGTGGGAGAAAGCACTAACCGAACCAAAAGTGGAGAGCTTGGAAGTGAAGTTATATATGGATCATTAATAGTATATAACCACCTTCTTTGGCTAGTTGGTTGACCAAAGAGGAGAAAATTTCTCCTAGGGGTTACCCATCTGCGTGTTTAACAAGGCCAACAAAGTATCTCCTGAAATGCTTGGAAGTGATATGGACCTCGAAAATTTGACCAAAATCCAAATTTATTGAAATAGCATGAAACTTGACCCCACTACTATTCACATTCTTGCTTTCTGCACTCTACTTTTATAAGATCCTCTTTAGGGTTCCCATTATGTATTGGCATCGTTATACTGAGCAGTCCCTTTGACCTACTTTAGTGGTCACTTGTTGGACATTAATAATATCATATGCAATAAGCCACCGCAGCTCATGCATGGAAAAAAATACAAAGGTTGGAGGGACGGAGAAGAATGGTCGTTGTTAGGGTTATGCTTTGCTCTGTTGTGTCCGCCGAAACAGAAGTCGCAGGTCCAACACCTACCTTACCCGTCCCTGCCATTTTCACCTTCAATCGTGAGGATGTTGTGGCTGACGACGATACAGTGGTTCTCATTACTCCAGAGCAAATCACAGCCGCGGTGCCCCAGGGATCCCCACTCTAGCTCCCGGATCCAAGCTTCTGCATGGTCGTCGACAGCACGGAGCGTATGGGCGCAACAGCAAACACGAGCCTCACTGCAAAATCAAACGCAGCTTTGGCTGTGGCACAAGCCGCTACCCCCAGAAGCAATACTGTTGGGATCCGGATCTGGACAGAAGGCAATCCCCTCCCACTCGGCATAATAGCGCAGAGGACTGAGGCAGTCTGCACAGGCAGAAAACCCGAACACTCCACCATAGAGGGCCTGCAGCCAATATGCTCAGCGGATCTTCAAGCTTGGGGCGTTGAAGCATCGAGGCCCCTTGAAAAATCCCAGATAGGCTCAACGGATCTGGGAATAAAAGATTCGAGCACGGCACAAACACAGACCTGCACCGACAGGATGGGGCTTTCAGATTATTACCCTTCTTACCAGATCCAGATCTCGCATCCATTACGCAGAACCATGCCGCATTGGGTGCAAGCTACAGATCTGGTTCAAGATCTCTCAAGCAATCTCGAAGGCAGGTTGGGGATCCCCTCGGCGCTTCAAAGACTGCTTTATAAAGGTAAGCAACTTGAAAACTCCTTTTCCCTCTCCTTTTACAGCATTGATAAAGATGCTTCGGTTGTGCTCACCCTACGCCTGAGAGGAGGTGCATTTGGGCAGCCTTCCTCTGCTCCTGCTTTCTCCTACAAAGATGCAGTCTATGCTCAGCCGCCCAAGAGAACCGCCCAACCAGCTGAGGCGCCCAAGCCTTTCCTGGTGGATAAGATGGAGGAAGTCCCCTCCATCGAAATCTCCCATCCATCGCTGGATGATCAATACCAAACATTTGCAGAATCCGCCATCATTTGCAGGTTTAAAGGCCTATGGCCTCAAACAGTAGATCTATACCAATGGATCCACTCCAACTGGACAAACAACAGCAAAGTCTTCCTTTGCTCCAAGGGTTTCTTCATTGTAGCGTTTGCTTTCAACGAAGATTATCAGAAAGCCTTAACAGGAGGCCCATGGTTCTGGGCTACAGCGAGGCTATTTCTCACCCCCTGGTTCCCAGATTTTGACCCCACTTGTGCAGTCATCACCAAGCTTCCCATTTGGGTCTGTTTCCCAAACCTTTCGGCGCATTTATGGCACTTCTCGGTCTTCCAAGGGATTGGGAACACTTTGGGCTGCTTCCTGGCTACAGATACTTCTAGAGGGGAGAAAGGTATCTATGCCTTCGATAGAATCTGCTCGGAAATAGACATAAACAAAGGACTGCCTGATCAGTTCAACCTCAAAGTTGGGGACTTCCACTGGACACAAACTTTAGACTATGAGAACACTGTCTTCCGGTGTCGCCATTGCCATCAGACGGGGCATCTCCAGAACACATGTTCCAAGCTCCTCAACAAAAAGAAGAACAATAACGGCATCTCCAAATCCAATAGTTGGAAACCATGTGATCCACCCCCCATGGATGACATAGAGTCCTTCAGCTCGAATGAGGAGGAAATTGAAGCGGATGGGGAGAATGTTGAGCACCCAAAGGACTCACCCGCGGCCAGCCCTATGGATCCCTCTGCACCTCCGATCTCGCAGAAACGCACGCACAAGTCTTCTTCCTCTTCAGATAAGGAGACTCCTCCTTCAGCGCAGAATAGTCTACAATGGTTGGGTCAAAGTTCGTAAGAAGAAAGGGAAAAAATGTCGTTTGGAAGCTTCTGCCCACTCTGGGTAGATTCCTTTGTCTCGCTTTCCACTTTCTGTTATCCTTGTTAGTTTTTGCTCTTTCCATGGTTGCTATATGGGACCAAGGTTGATAGTGTATCATTTCCGGCTCCCCTGCTTTTCTGCTTCTCTTTTTGCAAGCTCGGATTGTACTATATGTTTTTTCTTAATAGAATTAGTCTTATTTAGAAAAAAAATAATAATATCATATGCAATACAAGGTTTCTAAAAAATAGCACCAAATCGAAGAAGAAAGAACAAAAAAAAAAAAAAAAACTCACCACTAAAAATAAACCAAAATTCACCCCGCACTATACTCAAACCTGAGCTCCAAAAATGTGATATATTCTAAAAGTACAAGTTTATATCTTTAAAACTTAGTTTGACAAAAATTGGCTAGCTTTGAGTGAGGCCAAAAATACGTCAAAAACTCGCATAAACAAAGCCCCATATTCATCTCTCCAATGGGTATCCAAATCTTCCTTTAGATTTCAAGAAAGATAAAATTTCTGAAAATATAATTTTTCAACACTATAAATCTTGAAAATCTCAATGTGCCTATTTGAATAACTTAACACTAGGTCTCATCTGCTACTAAAAAAGATCAAATTTCTTAAAATAGAACCAGCTTAAAATAACAGAATTAAGATCTAAAAATTCCCCTCTGTGTAATGCCCCTTCCTAATTATTTTTCTAAGGTTTGAGGAACCATTTTTGGCAAATTTGATTAATAATAGCCTAAGGCAGTTTTGGTGACGGGAACTTAGGAGACGCGTGTAAATTTGCATGTTACTGGAATGTGGGGGCCACTCACCCACAAACAATATGCACTCAAGGAAGGGAAATCGAATTCCCTAAGGTGAAATCGAATTAGAAGGGGCCCACATGAAGCTCATGGCCAGCTTTTTGCCAATTCGAAAATCATATTTGCCTTAGTTGTTCAGCTGAGTCAAGTTGTGTTGTTTAGCACAAAAGCTTCCCCAGGAGTGAAGCTCAACCTTTCTTCGATGGACCTAGAGTGCCACCCTAGGACAGGTTCCCTTCTATCAGTGAGACCATAGGAGACACCTTAACAGGCTTCTACGCATTTCTGGAGTCATCCCACGCAGTTCTGGAGCAGCTACTGCACAGAGGAAGAGGCCATGTTGTTAGTGGAGGAGCAGCGAAGTTGGGTGCTGAGTTGAGGATCTACAGGGGCGTTTCTTTATCATTTCCAGGTGGGAGGAGTGTTGCTACAGCAGAGGAGACACTACCACACGCAGAACACACTTCCAAAGCTCAAGACTGCGTCACTCTCTCCAAGACTGCATAGTCACTGGAGTGAAGTATTTTGTGGAAGCACAATCTGGAGGAGTTAGGAGTTGGGGTGTTGAGAAGTTGGTTGGAGGTTTATTTGGAGGAGACTGCTGGAGTTTTGGGAGCAGAGATTGACAGGTTCATCCACAGTGACAGTTTTTTGGTTTGGACGAGTGCCAAGCTGCGAGGGACCAATTTTGGGAGGTCAAAACCAAGGGAAATCCATTCTGGGTTTTTCTGGGTTTGGGGCAAGGAGCTCGCCCTCAATTTCCTAGAATTTTCTGGGCAGTTTAGAGAGGAAAAATCAGAGGTTGAAGTTGCCCAGCAGTGTAGAATCAGAGGGAAAGCGCGGCTTTCTGGAGAGCAGAGTTATTGCAGCAGTTGGTCATTTCTGTTTTTATCACCTGGGGCTTGTGGTTTGCCTTGTGCAAGCCCAAGTACACTTTCTCCAACTCACATTGTTCTCCAGCATTATCATCTAATAAAATTGGGCCAGTTTGGTGTTCCAGGAAATTTCCAGTTTTTACATGTGTGTTTGCCAAATATTTCTGTGTTGTTATATTGCATGTCTTTGTTTATCTTTGTAAATTTCCAGTTGGAATATTACACTCTAATTGTCCTCATCCCCCATACATCCTGTAATTACTGGGAAAAAAACTGCTAAAAATAGATCTTTGGAAAGTTGAGAAAAATAGCACATGTTTTCCTCATAGAATACAGATCGCTAGATAATCTCCAACATTGCAACTCTAGAACAAGGTTGGGCTGGAATAAAGGTACCCCATACAGCCAAAAAGTTGAGTTCAACCCATATGATATCCACAAACTGCCTATGCCAAAAGGAAAATATGTTGTTAACACATCCGATATATATATATATATATATATATATATATTACTCTTAATATATTTATTTTATGTCCTTTTGACAATGTGGTCTTGTGCCCTTAAGTTATGAATGCCAATGGCATATTGTGACTCTGTGAGTACTGTAAGGTACATCACACCAAGCCTTTTGGAAGTTGACATTAATTTATTAACTAGACTCTTATTTTTTCACAATGGAAGTGTATGAGAAATATTATATCAAGTAGAGGAAACACACACGGAGTTGAAGAGAAAATATCGAGATTGAAAGTGAAGGGCTTTAAGGTGACATGCACAGAAGGGACCTAAGATCATAGTTTCATAGAGTTCCAAGTCATTGCCACCAATGGATAGGCAAAACGTAATTGATCCCTCTCCAGAACATGGATAGATCTAGTGCTAGGTTGGTTAGGCAGACTGATCACCTGGAGGAATAAGCTGGCCACAAGACATCTGGAAGTAGCATAATCATTCTTGTACCAAATAATTCAGATTCACTGCTCGGCAGATAAGCAGAAGGATTCAGATGAATGTTCGGTAGATAAATAGAAAATACAGATTGTTCAGCAGATGAGCACATAAAAGAAATTGTGGAACTCTTCCTCTTGTCACCTTAAATCCAGCTCAGGCATGGAAGCTTTCAAAAATAAATCTACAAATGGGAGGTGAGGATCTCTCATTACAGTTATCCTTGATACATATCGATTCAGTTCCAATCCCAGTGAATTAGCCACGAATTGCATTGTCCATCAAAGAACAAAAGCACATGTATTAATTTATTGCGTGCTTATTGACTGTGGTGGAAAGCTGTGCTTAAATCTTAACAAGCCTTGTCATTCAATAAAAGTAAACTGTCGTATGAGTTGTTCTAAGGATAAGGGATTCTGGGGATGAGAAGGGGACTTCCACTCAGACTAGAACAACCAGAAAGGATCCCTTCACTTGAAAAGTGATATGAAGTGAGAAGAGTTCATAAACCAATGAAAGCAGATTGATAATTAATTCAAGCCTGAAATAAACATCTTATTCTATTACTATAGAGATTCCGGATCAGACATTTGCATGAGAAACTTATCACATAAAAAGTATAAATAGCTTCTATTTTCCTATGCAAATAATAATGCATTGCATTTTGGACCGAATGGACAACATACTATTCGCTTTTTTCCTACTACACATAGTCCTTTGAAACCAGTGGCCATAATGGATAAATTTTGCACCCACTATCGTCTGTTGGAACTGATAAAAGACATAAACAACAATCAAAGTAAAAAATCGAGCCTTCATGGAGAAAACAGAAACACATGGTGGAAAAAAAGATGTCATAGTATTTGCACTTTGAAAATCAAAATCAAATTCATAAGACAAATATTTGGATGCTAAGAGCACTAGCCTTCTTGAAGATTTTGAGGCAAGTCATTATCGTATGGTACATAGAGATATGGGAAAGCCTGCATGAGTTCAGTAGAAAACAATTATTAAAACAAAATGAAAAGCAACCCTCTGATGCAGGATAAATTTTACACGAAAAACCTAGAACTTTGTCAACCAGCAAAACAACAAAATTAGCCAGCTAAAACTTTTTTTCCACAACTATATGTTGCACGTGCAAACATAGATTGAGAGCATAAAGTTGACACTATAAAATAGAAAACGGCTATTTCCACAAAATTATATAAATTGCATGCTGAGGTTGTAAAGCTGCAGATCACCAGGATTTCTAATCTGAAGCTTTCATATGATTACAGTAAAGTATGAATTTAGTATTTACCTTACATCCCAACAAATGTGAAAAAAAGTAAAAGCTAAAGAACTTTTCCATTCTCCTATGAATTTGAAATGAACTAAACTATAAAATACTTAACAGATATTTAGTTGAATATAAGTATATTCTGTTAGTTTTTGAGGTTGGTAGAAGCGGACAGGTATTCTAGTCTTAGATGATGTCTAAGTGGCTAAGGAACGCAAGATCTCCAAAATCCAGAAAAGGTTTCACGAAAAAAGAAATGGAGACACCCTAATTAATTAGCCATAATTAAAAAATTCCTAAGTCTAACTTAGGAAAAGAGGTTAATTAATGGGAAATAATTAAGGAAGTTCAATTTTGCTCTAGAGGCTTCCATTGATAAAGCCAAATTGATCTTAGCAATCAGTTGAGATGCAATCGTGGTTGTTGGGACTCCAACGAGAGATAATAAGAGAAAGTCGAAGAGCTTGGAAATGGCATCAATTATGAGTTGAGCAGTTCAACTACCCAGTTGCTGGTATTCAGCAAAGGCGCAGTTGAAGCTAGGGAAAGCATCAGAGCAAGGCATCAACAGAGATTTGACAACAGGAGTTTAGAGGAATTCTTCCTCAACATTTTCCAATGTCCTAGAGACAAAAAAGAGGAGGCCAAATTCATCTGCAGAGGAGGTCGAATACAGTAGTGTGAGTTGTCGAATGAGCCATGTTTCAGTTGCCAATTGCCAGATCAAGGTCCCGGAGGCAGAGCGAGTTGGTTTCAGAGGCAGAGGGAGGCTAGACATCTCACATGGAGGCATTTTCAGGGCCGTACGATTTTATCTACGCAAGCAGTGCACATTTTTGGACCGCAGAGCAAGCAACAAGAGAAGTGCGAGTTTTCCAAAGAGGGCTAAATCAGTTAGAAAGGAAGACAAGTGTCTTCCAGATTGTTTTGCCAATAGATTACCGAAGGTTTGCCAATTTGGAAACCTATTGTAATATTTCTCTCAAATTGTTGAATAATAATAAAACCCTCATCTGTTGAACTGGTTCCCCTTCAAGGTTTTTCCAGGGACAATTGTCCAAAAACAACGGTGTCAATTTTTGTGTCTGTGTGCATCTATTTCCCAATTCCAGTTTTATATTTCCGCGGCATTTTTATTGTGAAAAATGCAATAGTGAATTTATGGTTATTTGTCGAATAATAATTCAAAAGACAAATAAACTGCTAACAGTTAAAAGATAAATCTCCAATTGTTGCTTTCAAGGAATTTTGACATGGTATCAGAGTGACAAAGATCAGATCAGAAGGCTGTAGAAGTGAAGGAAGCGAGGTTTGTGCAGTCCAAAGGGAGATCTAAAGCACAAAATTCCAGATCTGTGCAGGCCTAGCCAGGTAGTGCAAATTGCAAGAGAGAGAGCAAATCGATTTCCATTCAAGGTCCGAGGAAAAGTGTGATTTGTCTTAGGAACAGTAGCAATAGGAAATAGACTTGTCGAAGAGGGTTTCAGGTGAGCAGATCAGTTAATTCACAAAGTAGATCTAGCGCAATGATTTTGCAACAAGGGTTTCGCTGCAGCGGATCAACATAGGGCAAGAAAGAGAAAAACACACAAGAGAGGGAATTTCCAAAAATTCTTAGAGGGTTTCCAATTTTCCAGTAGGAGGAAAGGAGGTCATGATTCCAACAGAAGAAGGTCGTAGCAAGCAAAGCGATTTGCCAGTATGAGCTTGCCAGCCAAGCCAATGAGTATTTCAGGGTTAGCAGTGCAAGTGCCAATACCAGAGGGCATCTGGAGGTAGAGCGAGTTACACAAGAGTGAAGTACCAAGCAATGCGAGTTTTGGGAAGGATGCCAGAGGCAAGTGTGAATTATCTAGGAGCAAATCTACGCATTTCCAAAGAGGAGTGCGAGTGCAGGAAAAAGGTCGAATTAGCTTGTCAGAAGGAGAAGTAGATCTCCCAATTTATCTCTCCAATTTTTGAGTTTCACAAAGATTGTCGCAACAAGACTCAGAGATCAAGATAGGTTGGACGAAGCCTCCAACTTTGGCATCTAGAAGGCCATGATGCAATTCCTATTGAATGAGCACAGTCTGAAGGAGTTTGTGACAGCAATTGTTGTCGAGCCAATAGATCCTATCCAATACCATGAGTACAAGAAGGATACGGCCAAAGCTAAGAGGATGGTCCTCAATGGAGTTCAAGATCATATTATCCTGCATATTGCATATAAGACAACAGCAAAGGACATGTGGAATGTCGTCATGAAGTTGTACCAAGATCCATCGGATAATCGAAAATGATTTTCAAGGAGAGGTTGAGAACAATCGAGATGTAGAAGGGCAAGAACGTTACAGCCTATCTCACCAAGATTTAGGGTGTCAGAGGTGAACTTGCAGTTGTCAAAGAGAAACCATCATATAGTGAGTCGATGCACACAACACTCAACGGATTTACCAAAGAATGACGTACATTCATCCAAGTGATTTCTGGGCGAGACACACTTCCTAGTTGGGAATGCCTATGGAGTGACTTCACTCAGGAGGAGCTAAGACTCAGTCTTGTAAATGGTACCGTCAGCAGCAGTGGCAAGGGACCGAAGGTAGAGAAGGAAGAAGAAAACGTCACTTTTGCAGGGAAAGGAAAAGCGAAGAAGGATCCCATCCAGGGACAAGACTCTAAAGGAGAGAAGAAAAAGGACTTGTCGAAGGTCAAGTGCTTTAGTTGTGGTGAGTTTAGTCACTATGTCACCCAGTGTCCCAAGAGGAAGAAGGACAAGGGGAGGCATATAACAACTTCAACAGAGATTGATGACTTGTCTGTTTGTAGCATTATCCTCAAATGGGGGAGGAGTATGATACTCCAGTATGCCAAATCAGGTAGGATCCAGGGGGAAGCAACAGGAGGTCAAGATCTAGCCATGGAGGGCTTGAATAGTAGATCAGATCCAGTTGTTGTGCATTTCTCACATGGATCAGTACCTTTTCTGCGAGAGCCCACAGTAGTAGAGTAGCAAGAGGATCGAAGGTGTCAGCAAGGCTCAGTCAGATACTTGAGAGGCAATGCAAAGCTAGGGAGGCGCAGTCAAAGACTCAAGGGACAGTTACAGAGCTAGTTGCAGTGACATAGTAAATTAGTGAGAGTTTGAAACTCAGAAGGAGTCTAGCTTCAAAGGGAGCAACCCTATGGGAGTTGGATCTGAGAGATCTGAGATATTAGTACACACAGTTCCAGTGGTTGCGGGAGCAAAAAGGCAATGCAAAGGCATTAGCAGTGTGAGATCAGAGTATGCACAGTAGCATGGTGGACAGTGACAGCCAGTGTTTTATTCACAATGATTTCCGGTGATAGGGAGTCAAATCAATTTGAAGATGTGAAGAAAGGAGGTTTCACAGATGTCGAACACCAGCAACGTAGATCAGTTCAACTACAACATGTTCCCACAGACCGACAGGTAGCTGATATACTCAAAAAGGCTCTGGGAGAGCCAAGTTTGTCTATTTCAGAGAACAGATGGGTATAGTGGAGTACACCTTCCTCACTGAAAGGGATTGTTAGTTTTTGAGTTTGGTAGCAGTGGACAAGTGTTCTAGTCTCAATTGATGTCTAAGAGGCTAAGGAAGACGAGATCTCCAAAACCCAAAAAAGGTTTCGCAAGAAAATACTGGGAGACGCCTTAATTAACTTAATTAGCCATAATTAAAAAAATTTAAGTATGACTTAGGAAAAGTGGTTAATTAATGAGAAATAATTAACAAAGCTCGATTTTTCTCTAGAAGCTTCTATTAATGAAGTCAAATTGATCTTAGTCATCGATTGAGATGTATTTGTGGTCGTTGAGAGTCTAATGAGAGATTATAACAGGAAGATGAAGGGCTTGGAGATGGCATCAGTTATGAGTTGAGCAGTTCGACTACCCAATTGCAAGTATTCAACAAGGGTACATTTGAAGCTAGGGAAAGCATCAGAACAAGAGATCAGCAAAGATTTGAGAGCAAGAGTCTGGAGGAATTTTTCCTCGGCATTTTCTAGTGTCCGGGAGACAAGAAAGAGGAGGCCAAATTCATCTGCAGAGAAGGACGAATACAGCAATGCGAGTTGTCGGAAGAGCCGCGTTTAGTTTCCAGTTGCCAAATAAGGGTCCCAGAGATAGAGTGAGTTGGTTTCAAAGGCAAAGGGGGGCTATACATCTCACCTAGAGGCATTTTCAGGGTTGTACGATTTTATCTGCGCAGGCAGCGCGCATTTCTGGACTATAGAACGAGCAGCAAGAGAAGTGTGAGCTTGCCAGAGAGGGCTAAATCAATTACAGAGGAAGACAAGGGTGTCTTCCAGATTATTTTGCCAGCAGATTGTCAAAGGTTTACCAGTTTGGCAACCAATTGTAATATTTCTCTCAAATTGTTGAATAATAATAAAACCCTCATCTACTGAATTGGTTTTCCCTTCAAGGTTTTTCCAGGGACAATTGTCCAAAAACAATGGTGTCAATTTTTTTGTGTGCATCTATTTCTCAGTTCCAATTTTATATTTCCGCAGCATTTTTATTGTGAAGAATGCAATAGTGAATTTATCATTATTTGTCGAATAATAATTCAAAAGACAAGTAAACTGCTAACAATTAGAAGATAAATCTCCATTTGTTGCTTTCAGGGAATTTTCACATATTCCCACATTAATATATAAAATCCCATAAACATTCTATAATTTAATATTATGAACAACTATGTTTATTTATGTGAGGAAACAAATTTTTTTTAGATAGAATTATTCTATTCCTTTATGTACTATCATGATCATCAATCAATTACGGCTCCGCCTATTGAAGGGAGAATGATGTAATTTCTAGGTATCTCTAATTATATTTCATGCAGATTGGAAAGAGTAGTGTTAGTGTACATCCCTAGATATGTGGTGCTAATTTTTAGTTCATGATCTCTTTCTATCCTTCAGACTACTGCCATTCATCATTGTCATTAGCACCACCATCAGACTCCAACCAAATAATCTGCTTGGGGAAATTAAATTTTCATCCATTCACAAAAACCAAATATTCTTGTTATGGATCAATCTACTTGACACGCTACAACCACAACTTGACGTACTTGTCCATATACAAAAAATAGAGTGACCAAGATGAAATGCAACCTACGTAGAATGTAGAAGTAATTGGCTACTATCCATCATACCAAGAACATTGAGTGAAGGGATGAAGCATGCCCAATCACAAACCACTTGATATTTGTAGACATTATTCATAGTCCATGTAGCCGAAACACACATTGTCCTTGATTAGTAATATGTAGCTCCATACACTTAGCAATGTTCAAAATTATTCTTATTAAAAGAAAAAAAGGTAAACAATAAATAAAAGGTTGGTGGCCCTCCAAAGGTGATAACCCAATGAGAGGTATTGTGTCTCACTGTAGCCAAAAATATTGAAAAAGGTTGTTGACATCTAAAGAGGTAATCCACTCAAAACCATCATTGACCAACACAACAAATAAATGTAATATTGAACCCCATAGGATTAATACAGTACCCAACATAACTGAAGAAGTTTGTAATTTTATATCAATATGGAGGCAAAAAAAGTACAAGCTTATGATAACAATTTTCTATGGCTAGTGCTACTACTAAGGCTCATGATGATGCAGATCAATATCATTGATAAGAGACCAAAATTGAGCAAAAATGTACATATGCATACTTACAAAAGGAAATATTGATTGCCTGATTAGAATGAATTAATGTGCCAAAACGAATATTAAAAAATTAGAGAACAGTGATGCATTGATAAGATCTACAGAACCACATCACTATAGTATGAAGAGAGTGTAGCAAAAGTACAAGAAGTATTTTCGACACACAATCCTTCGTGGTTATTGTATTGTTATCATTGTACATAATACAGAGGTATATGAACTGAAGAGCCTTGATGAAGACCAAGAGTCCCTCATAGGATGTGAAACAAATAGTTACCTTTTATTGTATATATGCAGCTTTGAGTTAATAAAAAGTTAAAACACAGATAGGTGGAGTTACTCATCCCTAATCTTGGAGTTGCTCATCCCCAATCAAGTATCGGTATCAAAACTTTGTTGGTTCTGACAACTCCATGTTTCCCGCATGCTAAAACGACCTCTAAGCTTTGCCATTATCCTACCGCAAGCAGGGCCGCACTCTCCCTCTTCTCTGGGTGTAATGCCACACTCATTCTCTACATCCAAGTCTTTCTTAGTTGCACTCACACTCATTCCAATCAGAGCATTTCAAACAGGGTCTTCATGCTAGGGATAACGACCTAGCCAAATTGTTCAAGCATGTAGTCTACGAGGGTTTTTGACATTCTTGGCAGCATCATATTATCCACTTCATTCACTAATCAACCTCTAGTATGGATCCCAACAACTACAAGACAATCATGTTAGGCCACACATTCTCCAAATTTTATGCTATGGCCTTCCATTTGATGGTTTCAAGGGAGCTTAAGAGGAGGAAACTCAGAGCCAAAGGACATGTTGGACATGCTAGATTCTGACCTAAGTGTTAGACCATTGACCACATCCTTACACTCCAAACCATTATTGAGGAGGCACGACATCTCTTCAAAAGTCTATTGCTGCTTTGTGGACTTTCAAAAAACTTTCAATTGTGTCCCCTACTAGGCTTTGTTCCAAAGACTCGGCGATATTGATATCTGAGATGCCCTGTTGACAATTATTTGCACCTTTACGAGTTTAGTCATCTTCACATAGCACATGGATTATCAAAGTTTATCAAGAGTACCATTGGGGTTAAACAGGGTTATCCCCTATCCCCCACATTGTTTGGGATCTACATTAACCAGCTAGAGTCCTTATTGCATGAACACATTCAGGAGGGAGATGGATGCCTACTCCACTATGTCTTGATATCTATCCTACTTTTTGTTGATGATGTGATCCTTCTACCCTCATTCCATGAGGGGTTGCAGAGACAATTAGATGCCCTAGTCCTCTTTTGTGACCTTCGACAATTCATAGTCAACCTAGGTAAAACCAAGGTCATGATCTTCAATAGATCGAAGAAGACACTCTAAAGAAAGAATGAGACACATAAATGACATTTTAGAAGGAAAACCAAGTCTATATTAACTCTAATAGATGATTACATGATGTTAAAATCAAAATTAGCCTTTATATATGAGGTTGTATATAAAGCCCCAAGGGTTAGTTCAACTGTCGAGTTCCCATTGTTAAGTACCTCACCGATCGTGAGGTCACAGGGTCAATTCTCCTCGACGTCCTTGGCGTTAGCCCTGCTAGTTTAGCTGGCGAGATGTGATTCCCTTCGGGTTTGATCTGCCCAAATTTTCCCGTGGATGTAGCGACCAACCAATGTCCGTGAACCCATGACAAGTCCACCACTTAACCGGGTTCATGGTCCTCTTCTCATCCAAAGCTGAAAGCCTGCAAAATCCTCTAATCTAGTGACAAAACAAGAAATTTGTAAAGAAGCTGGAAACAACCTTTGAAAGGGCATTATTCACTCCACTGGCCACCTCCTCCTTATGTGGGGCCTTATTCCCATTGAATTTTTCCTCATAAAATTTTGGATTTAGAGCATGTTACAAAGTGTGCAATGGATTGTTCAAGTCATTCCACCTCGTAACAATGATGGACTTCACTTGTTCGCAAACTTAAAATCCAAAAAAGGAAGGGTGGGAGCCTCTTGTGCAATAATTTCCACAATTTTCTCAACCATGGTATCCATGCCATCATAAACATCTCTCAGGAAAGGTTTCTCTGCATCTACATCTTAAAGAGGACAAATGCAAGTAATGTGAATTTAAGCAAGGAATCAATCTTGCTCCACCAATTTTCATCAATCAACACCCTCCTAACCATACTTCCCTTCTTTGAATCTGCCTGTCTCTACTCAACCCAAGTTGAACCCACAACCCTACTCATTAATGCAGTCTTAACTTCAAGAAGGAAAGACAACATGATGAAGTTTGAGGCATACCTTGTCTCAACAACTTTGAGCAACTCCAATTTGGAGTATTCTCAATATATGCTTGAGAATCGAGATTGGTGGTGGTTGGTGAGGAATTTTATAATCTCCCTAGCCTGACCTGTGACCTCCTTAATCCATTATGCTTTTGCCTAAATCTCTTCTAAAATTATATCAAGATTGTGGACAATGCAAGGAGTCCAAAATATGTGATTGTATTTACTCTCAACAATCAAGCCTAAGGCTTTACAAACAGGTTTACAAATAGGTGCATTATCTATGATAATTTCACCATATGTTCTAGCCTTGCTTGTTCAATAGCAACAATTAAAATTATAGCGATGAACGTACTATCCTTAAACACACCCAAACAATATTATGCTTTTATAAACATAGCTCCTTTTAGTGATAATGCAATGACACTAATCAATGGCCTACGCCTTGTATCAGTGGAGCCATCTGAGATAATGGAAAGCCTTGTGCTACCCCATGAGTTATGAATTGGTTTCAAAACATCATCAAGAAGTTGCCTCTCTTTCTTGAGAGAAATTGTTCCAAGTTTTTCATAGCTTGGCCCCTTGAAACCTTGAGGGGTTGTGTTAATCACTCTCACCAAATCCTACCAATATAGGGATAGATATTGAGAGCCTCATCTATAAATATAGAGTTCTCCCTCCTTACCAAAGCATGTTGTGAAAATGTGAGATCATTAATGCTATAAATAAGAACTTCTTTGGTGCAACATTTTGTGTACAGTTTGTGGATTGGTTTTTCTATTTTTTCTCTCCTTGTATTTTGTAAAGATTATTGTGCTTTTTATAAAATATTTTGCAGGTTTTCATCTAAATTGCACATAGTCACGTGGAGAAGAAGGGTTACAATGCTAGATCTCACCCTCTTTTTGAACTAGAGATAACAAAATCTGATATTTGGACAAACCCTTATTGGATGTTCCTACTTAAAGGATTAGATATCTCCTAGCTTCATAGTTGATTCAGGTATTCCAAAAAGTAAAAAAGTCTTAGACAAGCATAGGGACAACAAGCGTAAGGACTCCAAATTCACTACTTATCCAAACAATAAAGGGCTGATTTAGGCAGGTTAATCCAACACTAGAAGAGGTAATTAGAAGGGAAAGGTAAGCTTTAGCTTCACCTCAACAAATTTCAAAATTCAAAATCTTTTTCAAAATTCCTTATATATTATTATTTGAAAATAAAAATAAACACAAAAACAGAAAAATATTTTACTTGCTTGAGCTTTAATTTTCATCATTTAGCTAGTGTTGGCACTTGGGTTTTGCTTTAAAAATTTATTTAATTGGCCCAAGAAAGCTATAATGACTTGTGTGTAGGAAAAGCTAATTTCAAACAAAACAAGTTGCTGTCCAAAGGTTTTGCATGTCTGTAAGAACAAATTACAGACATGGTAAATGAAGCCCTTTCAAGGAGATTTTGCATTTAAAGGTATATCTCTTCAACCCTATTCACTTTCTTCACTTTTTAGAAGTCTATTAAACATTATTTAAAGAGAATAATCAATCCCAAGCTTGCAATGATAAAAAATCTGCATAAATTAAAATCTATGTGTTGACTCCGATGGGGATTCAACCCCTAAAACTGATTAGTAAATTCAAGATTTGGGAATCTATTGACATACTTAGTATTTTGAAAGTTAATGGACTCATTGGATTCATATTTCATGGTACTAACACTTCCAACCAATCGCCATAAGTTTCTTGCACATTTTAAGGCTTGTAAAAGGCCCCAAAGTGGCTATAGCTTGCTACTTTCTGCATTTTTCTATCGAATTGCAGGTTTGCATGTCTAAATCAACAAGCTAAGTTGTATTTTCCAACATCATATCAAAGGTAACAGAGGTCATTCATCCTAAAATTGGTAAGAGTTGTTCACACTCAATTTTGTGCTTTTTCAAGGGTTTATATTTTCATTTATTGAGTGCTTTGGTTGTCGGTCTACACTTTTCTACAATAGTAAATCAATTTCAAATTGGAAACTGTTCAAATTAATTCCTAGACCCCGTCACCCAAAGAAGAATTTGTAGGCACTAGTCAATTTATTTTGTGGCGAAGTATCGGTGTTGTTTAAGGAAGTCTCCCGTGGCTCTTTTAGAAGTCGGGTTAAAGAGTGGGGACTTGTGCCAAGATGATAGTGAGTGAGCACTTCTCCTATGCTGTATCCCTACCATCTTGACCGTTAACCCAAACAGTAACAGGTTCCCTACTAACATAGTGATTAATTAGTTTGTTTTTTCAGTATTAAGTTCCCTGCTAACATAGTGATTAATTAGTTTATTTTTTCATTTATTGAGTGTTTCGGTTGTTGGTCTGCACTTTGCTACAATAATAAATAAATTTTCAGATTGGCAATTGTTCAAATTAACTCCTAGACCACATCACCCAAAGAAGATTTCATAGGCACTTGTCAATTGATTTTGTGGTGGAGTATTGGTGTTGTGTAAGGAAGCATTTGTGGCTTTTTTAAAAGTCGGCTTAAAGAGTGGTGACTCGTGCAAAGATAACACCGAGTGAACATTTGTCCTATGTGGTGCCGCCCTAGCATCTTCATTGTTAATCCAGACAACAAGCCCCCTACTAACATAGTGATCAATTAGTTGCAAGGTTGTTATGTTTGCTTCTTCAACCATCCCCTTCCTCCTATATGTAGGATGTGTGTATGAGAGGGAGAGAAAGAGAACAAAAACATGAATAATAACCATCAGATATGCCTATCTTCTAGCATCTTAGAATTGTGCTCCTTCTTTCCTTGAGTCTAGTTTGTCTAACTTTCTGGTAGAATCATCCCAATGAACAAAGTGTAGGAACATATCCAATGTAAAGATATTGGCCATAATTATAATGCAGAGCTTTTTGTTTATTTATCATCCCCTCCAGCATAATTGGCCTATCAGATGTTATGCAAATATGCAATTACAAACTTAATACAAAGGCACGTATCCTTTGATAAGATTTTGTTCCACGTTAATATGCCCCTATAATATGCAATAGCAAACTTAATACAAAGGCATGTATCCTTTGACAAGCCTGTGTTCCACGTTAATATGGCTATCTATCTGTGATCATGTTCCAATGAAACCTATGCACACATTTAACAAGTAGAAAGCCTGATTGCCCGGGTAGTCAATTTTTGTGTTAAATTTATCCTCTGCCTACTTAACTAGAGTAAGGAAAAGGTTTTGGAATTGCTTTCAATCGTCGCAAGTTCGAACCCCGTGCTCTTAATTTTCTTGCTAACACAACAAAAGTCTAAAGATCCAAGCTATTAAAAACATTTCTTAAAATTCTTCTGAATAAAAGAATTCGAAATCTAACCCCGTGAACATGCATGCAAGTCTTCTGACCGGCGACAGTAGAGCCATATATTCTTATCACGGGCACCTCTGCCACTGTTTGACCTGTCAACAACACGGAAGACCATCAAATTAACTACACAAGCAATCAAAAAAAAGAGGAATTTAACAGGCAAAGTGCTGTAAAATTCAAGGGTTTCACAAGCCATTTGATGTGAAGAATACCGTGAAATGTGTTGTAGCAGATATCCACTTCTGGAATAGGAGTAGCCATGTAATAATCCATGCACGCTATTCTCATGCTGAATTTCAGAGCCATCGCCGGACTTGGGATGATAACTGCGGGACGAAGACCGGCCGCGAGAGGAGTTGACACGAGGGAGAACAGAGCAATTCGACCCGTTTATTGCTGGTGAAGTCGGTTAGAGCCCCAACTGCCTCTCGGCTCTTCAATTTATTTTGTCAACGCAAATAATCCTTTGCAAATGCTTTCCTTATGGAGACAGAGTCGAAATGGAGGGAAGGCAAATGATGGAGTAGGTGCCAGAGAAATTTGTAATTTTAACGGTGTTTTCGCATAATAGGCTTAGTTAGCCATAAATAAAGATGGGTAAACTCTGTTTTATGAGGCTCATTTTACCCGAGATGGGTAAGTGGAATTGATATATAATCAAAACATAAACAAAAATAAAATTAAAAAAAAAAATCAATAAAAAAAATAATATTAGGATAAAAAATTTGAAAAAATTAATATTATGATAAAAAAATATAAATAAATATGTTATACATATTTAATTAGTTATTTATATAATTTAATGTAAAATAATTAAAAGTATGTATATATGATTAACAATTAAAAGTATATATATATAGTTAAAATGTTTAAACTTTATATTTTCCAAAAATATTTTAACACACTAACTATTTTAACTAATTTATTTATGTCAATATCAAGTTTACATATATTTATATATAAAAAAAATTTGTTAAAATAAATTATTTTAATATTGTATATAATAAAATATTCAATGTCCAAAGAAAAAGAAAAAATAATTGAAAGTAAAAAATTAAAATAAAAAATATCAAATGCTTCCTAATAAGAGAGATATGTGTAATTCATTCAATTCTTAATATAAAATTAATATGTGACATTTAAAAATATTTATAATAACAAAAAAAATCAATGTAGTTTATGAATAAATTATTTTAATAAGAATTGATATAATATACTTAAAAATATATTAATAGCAAAAAATAAAAAATAATGTATGTAGATCAAATGTGTGGATGGGGATGACCACACGTTAGCAGAAGTGTCATCAGAGCGGCCCTTAAGACCTGCTCCGGCTCCACGCACTCATTAATTCAACACCATGCATAATTTGAGCATTCATTCCGACGGTACGATGGAAGATCTTGCTCTCCCCGTGGATAAATTCGCAATTAGGCTTGGGAGGAAATTCAGTGTGGAAAGTTGGGCAATGAATTTTAGCAAGCGAGGTGTGTGGGTATGCATCTATGGTGGCTCCCCAGGGTTTCGGCCTTGGCTGAGAGGTGTTGTGGAGGTTCCAGGCTCTGTGGAGCAGTTGGAAGTTGATCAGTTGCTTTGTCCTTAGGACTTAGGCACACGAATGGGCGTGGCTCTGTGTTGGTTCTAAGTTTTGGTCTGGCACTGGCTCACGCGATTTAGTCTCTAGATGCCCTTATTGTCGATATTAAGGTTTGAGGTAGTTTAATCTCTCAATGCCCTTGTTTCTGATATTGAGGGAGGAGACGGTTTAGTCTTTGAATTCCCTTATTGCTTTGAAGAGAAGGCAATGGGTGTTTACCGAGTTTGGAAACTAATCCAATGTGTGTACGAGATTGAAGAGAAGAGAAGACACTGGGTGCTTACCGGGTTGGCAACAGATCCAGAGTGTACACGTCGTCAAAGAGAAGAGAAGGCATTGTGTGCTTGCCAAGTTTGGCAACCGATTCAATATGTGTACGAAAATGACAAAGAACAAAGGAAAAAGCAAAGAACCATTTGAAATATGAGTATAATTTTTTTTTTTTTCATTTTTTAATTATGCACATAGTCTATGATTTTTATTTATGATGGTTGAGTTTTGAGCTAACTAGATGTGATATGTCTATACGTGATGATTTAGTCAAAGAGATAATTTGACTTGTTGTGACAGTAAGTAAACATAATTGCAAGTGTACCTTATTGATGGGCCACCAATGATGTTTTATTTCAATTAATTTTTATTTTAATGGAAATTATGTGCTTGGTACACGAAAGCATGGAAATGCCTAGTTTGGGTGGTTGAAACTAACTGCAAGAATCATCAGCAACAACAAAATGAATTGGAATAGGAAACAATAGGTTGGTAAAGCATTCAGGAGCATGGCCATTGTGGGACATTGGTACCCAATAGTTTCCATTGATTGCCATGAGCATGCTATGAATGCTATGATGGTTTTGAGGCAGGGATATGGCTTGGTCTTTGGACCTTCTGATGCGAGGAAACCTTGCCAAGGGATGGATCACCCGAGGGATGGGATTGTGTAGCAGAGAAGGGGATGCGGGGGAACTTGGAAGGTGAGTGACTGTGCGTAAGGGGGTGTCCATATTTCCCAAGGGACTATGTAACAGAGAAGGGAAGGTCGGGGAATGGATTTTTTTTTGTCAATAACATTGCCAGATGGAATCAAAAACACATTGGGAGTGTGCCCTGGAACAATAAGCCAACAACTGTTCACTAAGGGAACAAGATTGTAGCACTGGACATTGGATGCATGTTTGACCTTGGAAGTGGATTCTGGAGTTCCTGGGAAGGAGGTGAATCCTAATATTACTTTGAGGGTTGAGGTGTGAGCCTCTAGATTCCCTTGTTATTGATGCAGGCATCACATCCTTTTGTTTATTGGTTAAAGCAAATGTACATATGTATATATGTGTATTTTATTGTGAATATTGTATTGAGCTAGATTTATAAAGCTCCATGAACAATATGTTTATTCGTTGGTTGAAGCAAATGTGCATACTTATATGTGGTTTTTATTATGAATATCGTAATGAGTTGTGTTACAAAGCTCCAGTAAGCAATATGTTTGTCATATTGGTCATGGCTTTCAACAGTTTGGTATATTGTAAATATTGCAACGAGTTATGTTTATAAAGCTCCATATGCAATATGTTTTGTTTTCAACGGTTTACTGGTCATAGGTGTCATAGAACAACGATGACGGTGTTCCCCTGAGGGAGAGGGGTTTGTAACAACCCCCTGTTAAGTTTCCATGTAAATCAAAATAAGACCAAGGACATGAGACACATATTCCAAGCCAAATGGTGGGGAAAACATCATATTGGGGATCACTTGTGGTTTATTAATGGCTATGGAAATTGGCAAAGACAAATAGACAAAAATTGACATTTATTTATGGGAAATAAAGGAAAATAGGAGAAAAGGAAGATGAAGAGACACATATTTGCATGCAAGGGAAATTAGAGGAAAAATGAAGGAAAATGAAAGAAAAAGAATACATCAATTATAAAAAGGCACCTGATAAACAATTGACATATTTTGCCCATCTTTGGAGTAGGTGTAGTAAAGGAAAGAGAACAAGCACTTGGAAAAACAATCAAAGGAAGGAAAATGAAAGGAAAGCAAAGCAAGGAGAAGGTTGGATCAATGACTTCAATGAGAATATTTTGCAAGTAACAGGTTACATGTGTGAGTTCCTAGCTGAGGTGTGAATTCATGGTACATGCATTTGGTTATTTGATTCATTTTTTGTCATTAGCACAAGTTTTCCTGGGTTTGACAATGGTTTCAACCTTGCCTTGTCATTTCCTAGATAGCCATGTTGTGATGGGATTCATTTCTTGTTTAAGATTTGGATTGCAAGAAGGTTTTGAAACCATGTGAGGTGGTCTCAGGAAAATTCCCAAGGGCTGGGGGTGGAGATGGTTTTCTCTGGGAAGCCCTTGACAGGTGGGTGGAGACAAGAATATTCCTCAAGGTACGGTGAAGAAATTTTGAGGCATCCAAGCTTGTTTCGATTTTGTGATCTTGTGACTAGTTTTGGCAAGATCGTGGTAGTTTGAGGGGGGAGGTCGTTGAAGCTCTAGATTCCCTTGGTTGATTATATCTTGGCTTATCCCATGAGACCCCACATTCATGCTTGGAATATGGCATGGGGGTGATTGGCTGAAAGAATATTTGGTTCAGCTCAATCTATGGTCGGGTGGTACGTGGAAGTCCTTGACTTGGTTGGATTTTGCATATGTTAATAAGAGTTATTTTTATATTGTACTTTATGAGAATCTGTACCTGATAATATGTTTCTTTGATGGTTGTTTCATCATGGTTAATATCCTGGTTATATGTTGGGTATAAGTATGGTTTATGATGTAATATAGTTACGGATCTTGTTATGTTTTGACAAGTTAATCAATTATTGATGAATGCATGGACTGACTAGTGTTGTTGCAGCTACTTGAGAGGGCATTAGACCTTCTCAGTGATTTTCAACTAAGATACGAAGATTTACACTTAGATATGCATTCATGATCTGTAACTCACATGTTTACCATATGTTTGACGAAATGTCTATTGTGTCCTAGTCAATTAGGTCAAGTTTTGGCTTCAAGTTTGAGTAATTAACATTTTCATCATCAGAAATATGATTCTGGAAAGTTATAGGAAGTTATGAGCAATGGTCTATAGGCTAGTCTAGAAAAGTGGCTCTGTTATGAAACCAGCTCCAAAAATAGAAGAAAAGAGATATCAACGCCTTAGAAATAAGCCACTTCGAGGGGGAAACCTCCTTTACATTACATAAATGAACAATTCTCGGATGATTCAAATGACAAAACCTCCTTTCTATATATAGGAGTCCATGGGGTCACAATATAATCCTAACCGTCCTAACAATAATAATGTAAGGGCACAACCATAACAATAGTGGATTTTATGGGGCACAATAATACAATATGGGGGCTACAGGGGTACAACAATAATAATAAGGGGGCTACACTAACAACAATAAGGGGATACACTAGTATTATAGGGACCTAACATGCCCCTCTCCTTCAAACAAGTGTTGCCCTCAACGCTTGATTATTTCTGGATGCTTTTGTATAAAATTCTCATCCTCCCATGTGGAATCTTCAACGGGAAAGTTCTTCCACTTGATGAGATACTCTGAAATTGATTGATTTGGTAGTTGTCAAGTTCTTGTTTCTGTGACTGCTTTGGAACTTCTTTCGCTGTGATTGATCTTCATGTTGTTTCATTCGATTCTGCACTAAAGTTAGGTTATCCTTTGAGAGTTGGAGAACTTGTTGTTGATGCTCGACGTGATCTTCCACTACTTTATCATCCATATTATCTTTTATTTGATCCTTCAAACCTTCCAACTTAGCCTCCATTTTTGCTTTTAAACCATCTATGTCACCTTTGATTTCTCTTTGTAAGATCGAAATTTGTTGCACTTGGTATCGTAATTTTGATATCTCATACTGCAATTATTCCTCTTCATGCGTCATAGTAGATCTTTCTGAGGGCTTAATGGGTGTGGGATTATTTTTAGGGGGAATTTTAGAACCCAATACTGATATCTATGCTTCAATATGCCCTTGGAATCACTTCAGACTATTTTTTCAAACAAGACTTATGCAATTTGAAAGAAAAAAAATACACACATTTTTCTTGCTTTTGAGGAGCTTGATATTGAAACTGAATTATCTCTGTGATTTCAGATCTTCAATATCTGAAATTCAGTCCTGTAGTATCCCTATGAATCTTATTTCGAATGCCACAGGTCTAACCTGATTTGGATTCTTCAAGGCAAAGTTATGCCCAATCTCCCACAATGACATAATTATGAAATGGTTCAATAGAGCGAACTTGTACGGCATACCACGTGTCACGGTTTCCTCCTTCGGCTCTGAAATTGATACACAGGAAACTACAGTCCGTGTAATTTTGGTCACTTTTTACAAAATTCCAATCCGATGCTCAGAGAGAGAGAGAGTTATGATGATTTTCCCAAGGTCATCACTTTTAGATGAAATTCAAGAGCTTGCACAAACCATAACTTCCACAGATCATATATCTGAAAATATTGCAAACCAATATCTGAAATTTTTACAAGAATTTCCTTAGGATCTCGGCTTCTCGTGGTAAAAATTTCAGCTTCTAAACCTTCGTAGAAAAAAATTTATAGCGAAAATTCCACGATGACCTGTTTGGAGCAGCAAAACCCTAGAATCCAAAGCTCTGATACCAAATGTTATGAAACCAGTTCCAAAAATAGAAGAAAAGAGAGATCAACACCTTATAAATAAGCCACTTCGAGGGGGAAACCTCCTTTACATTACATAAATGAATAATTCTTGGATGATACAAATGAAAAAACCTCCTTTTTATATATAGGAGTCCATGGGGTCACAATATAAACCTAGCCAACCTAACAATAATAATGTAAGGGCACAACAATAATAATAGTGGATTTTATGGGGCATAATAATAACAATATGGGGGCTACAGGGGTACAACAATAGCAATAAGGGGGCTACACTAACAACAATAAGGGGATACACTAGTATTATAGGGACCTAACAGGCTCAAATCTCGGGACTGCAGGCACTGAACTGGAGATCTGGGTTCATAACCGCATGGATCAAGGCTTGTGAGTGTGGTTGGAGGCTCACAACCGGATGCAGGCAGTGTCAAAGGTCCAGTTATAGGGCCGGGTCTGAGAAAAAAGGTTCCATCTCACGGATTGGTCACCTAGGGTGGTTGTCCAACCTCTAAGTGATCTATGGTTCCTGATAAAGGTCAGTAAGTCTCAATTGTAGGCCCCACTTCCTTAACTGGAACTAAGAGGTCGGGTCATGTCATAGTGGCAAGTCAATTCACATTTACCCGTGAGGGCTTGTAAAAGTGGGTAAATGTGGGGTGGAGTATTACATAAATATTGTCTTAAAATATTCAAGACCAATATTATTTTGACTCTTTGATGCCATGCCAATATTAACATTCAAGTGTGCAAATTAACAATTTTACATACCCAAACATTAACAACGCTTTAACAACACAAGAATCAATAAAACTTGCATGTCAAATTATTGTGATGAAGAACATAGAACGTAACATTGATAATGAAGATCTATCCACTTCTTTATGCCAAAGTGTGCATGGTTGTATCCATGTGCAAGTCACCCACCCTCCTTAATTGTTATTAAAGTTGTTTTCACAAGTTATATATAAACAATAATATTCCATTGTAGATTTCCATGCTCGTTCTGTAGAAATAACAATATTATAGTCTAAATTTGGAAATCATTCTCCCCATTGTGCCTCTAGCAACATGTTATGCTTATAAATAACTTTTTGAGTTTAGAAATGTTTGTTCATATATTACAAGTGGTGATTCTAGATAGCACCTTCTTAGTGATCATGTAATATGGACTAGAGCAAATAATGAATCATTTATGAATGCTTTGATAAACCCTTTAATAGCATGCAAAGACAAATTGTGAAGTGCCAAGATGATGTTCAACCTTGTCATATCTAATGGAAGACAAATCCCCTTAGAGTCCAATTGGTTTTGGATTCAAGCAATTCATTGCAATAGTTGAAACCACTTAATATTCTTTAGCAATTTTATAAATTGGTTTCCTACAAGGAAGAACACACTTTTGGCTTTAATATGTTAGGCTTTGTAGTGGCGAAGAGGGAATATAGTGAAACAAAAGCCGAAGAGTTGGATCTATGTATGTAATCAAGGCTTTAGAGTTATTGGCCATGAGTATCAATAAAAGAACCCATTGGTTTGTCATTTCCCTATTTTGAATTGACCAGTGGTGCATTTTGAGTTATTCGTTGCTTAATGACTTTATTATGTTCTATAACTCTGATAACAACATTCATATTACATCAAGTGGTATTAGACATGTTGAACTTATCATGGGAAGGATCAAAGATACCTTGGTTTTATATTAGGTAATTTATGAATGTGAGGGAGGTGGATAGATTGTAGGAGGATCCAAAACTAGAACTAGAGTGATGTCCCAAAGAGGAAGTGGTTGTGGAATAACTAGAGGGATAAGGGGTGCATGTTAAGCCGTTTATTGTGCTCTATAACTCTGATAACAACATTCATGTTACATTAAGTGGTATTAGACATGTTTAACCTATCATGGGAAGGATCAAAGATACCTTGGTTTTAAATTAGGAAATTTATGAATTTTAGGGAGGTGGGTAGCTTGTAGGAGGATCCCAAACTACAACTAGAATGATTTCCCAAAGAGGAAGTGGTTGTGGAATAACTAGAGGGCTAAAGGGTGCATGGGAAGGATCAAATATACCTTGGTTTTAGATTAGGTAATTTATGAATGTTAGGGAGGTGGGTAGCTTGTAGGAGGATCCCAAACTACAACTAGAGTGATGTCCCAAAGAGGTAATGGTTGTGAAATAACTAGAGGGATAACGGGTGTATGTTAAGCCCTAGATACTAAGTTATTGAATTTCCATTGCTATATCAATATTCTCCTTATAGATCAAAGAGGTCATTTAATGGTTGAGTACACCCTTTAATTGTAATTATACTCTTTGTCTCCAATATACCACGTGTCACTGTTTCCTCCTTCGGCTCTGAAATTGATACACAGGAAACTACAGTGCGTGTAATTTTGGTCACTTTTTACATAATTCCAATCCGATGCTCAGAGAGAGAGAGAGTTATGATGATTTTCCCAAGGTCACCACTTTTAGATGAAATTCAAGAGCTTGCACAAACCATAACTTCCACAGATCATATATTTGAAAATATTGCAAACCAATATCTGAATTTTTTACAAGAAGTTCCTCAGGATCTCGGCTTCTCGTGGTAAAAATTTCAGCTTCTAAACCTTCGTAGAAAAAAAGTTATAGCGAAAATTCCACGATGACCTGTTCGGAGTAGCAAAACCCTAGAATCCAAAGCTCTGATACCAAATGTTATGAAACCAATTCCAAAAATATAAGAAAAGAGAGATCACTGCCTTATAAATAAGCCACTTCGAGGGGGAAACCTCCTTTACATTACATAAATGAATAATTCTTGGATGATACAAATGAAAAAACCTCCTTTTTATATATAGGAGTCCATGGGGTCACAATATAAACCTAGCCGACCTAACAATAATAATGTAAGGGCACAACAATAATAATAGTGGATTTTATGGGGCACAATAATAACAATATGGGGGCTATAGGGGTACAACAATAGCAATAAGGGGGCTACACTAACAACAATAAGGGGATACACTAGTATTATAGGGACCTAACAGGCTCAAATCTCGGGACCGTAGGCACTGAACTGGAGATCTGGGGTCATAACCGCATGGACCAAGGCTTGTGAGTGTGGTTGGAGGCTCACAACTGGATGCAGGCAGTGTCAAGGGTCCAATTATAGGCTCGGGTCTGAGAAAAAAGGTTCCATCTCAGGGATTGGTCACCTAGGGTGGTTGTCCAACCTCTAAGTGATCTATGGTTCCTGATAAAAGTCAATAAGTCTTAATTGTAGGCCCCACTTCCTTAACTGGAACTAAGAGGTTGGGTCATGTCATAGTGGCAAGTCAGTTCACATTTACCTGTGAGGGCTTGTAAAAGTGGGTAAATGTGGGGTGGATTATTACATAAATATTGTCTTAAAATATTCAACACCAATATTATTTTGACTCTTTGAGGCCATGCCAATATTAACATTCAAGTGCGCAAATTAACAATTTTACATACCCAAACATTAACAACACTTTGACAACACAAGAATCAATAAAACTTGCATGTCAAATTATTGTCATGAAGAACATGGAACGTAACATTGATAATGAAGATATATCCACTTCTTTATGCCAAAGTGTGCATGGTTGTATCCATGTGCAAGTCACCCACCCTCCTTAATTGTTATTAAAGTTGTTTTCACTAGTTATATATAAACAATAATATTCCATTGTATATTTCCATGCTCGTTCTGTAGCAATAACAATATTCTAGTCTAAATTTGGAAATCATTCTCCCCATTGTGCCTCTAGCAACATGTTATGCTTATAAATAACTTTTTGAGTTCAAAAATGTTTGTTCATATATTACAAGTGGTGATTCTAGATAGCACCTTCTTAGTGATCATGTAATATGGACTAGAGCAAACAATGAATAATTTCTGAATGCTTTCATAAACCCTTTAATAGCATGCAAAGACAAATTGTGAAGTGCCAAGATGATGTTCAACCTTGCCATATCTAATGGAAGACAAATCCCCTTAGAGTCCAATTTGTTTTGGATTCAAGCAATTCATTTCAATAGTTGAAACCACTTAATATTCTTTAGCAATTTTATAAATTGGTTTCCTACAAGGAAGAACACACTTTTGGCTTTAATATGTTAGGCTTTGTAGTGGTGAAGAGGGAATATAGTGAAACAAAAGCCAAAGTGTTGGATCCATGTATGTAATCAAGGCTTTAGAGTTATTGGCCATGAGTATCAATAAAAGAACCCATTGGTTTGTCATTTCCCTATTTTGAATTAACTAGTGGTGCCTTTTAGTTATTCGTTGCTTGATGACTTTATTGTGCTCTATAACTCTGATAACAACATTCATATTACATCAAGTGGTATTAGACATGTTGAACTTATCATGGGAAGGATCAAAGATACCTTGGTTTTATATTAGGTAATTTATGAATGTGAGGGAGGTGGATAGATTGTAGGAGGATCCAAAACTAGAACTAGAGTGATGTCCCAAAGAGGAAGTGGTTGTGGAATAACTAGAGGGATAAAGGGTGCATGTTAAGCCGTTTATTGTGCTCTATAACTTTGATAACAACATTCATGTTACATTAAGTGGTATTAGACATGTTTAACCTATCATGGGAAGGATATATTTGTGTGTGTGTGTGTGTGATTAATTTTTCATTCTCATTGTAGAGCATATGGAATCCCTCAAGTCTCAAGTTTGTGTAATGCAAGCCATAGGCCTGCATTAAGCTAAATAAGCCTTCAAATGATTTTCATTTAAAAGGACTTTGGTTTTTCTAGGCACGATATGAGAATATTCCTATTACCTGATATGAATTTTCACATCAGTCATATGTTGATGGAAACACTTGATGATATTTGGTGAGGGCTCCGCTTTGGGTGGAGTTGAACTTTAAATTTTGGAGAGAGAATCTGGGATTTGGGAGATCTAGGAGTTTACGTGTAGCAGGATAAGTTTATGATGTCGGATATTGTGGAGCCAGATATTATGATCGCAAAGCTTGTGTCTAGGATGGGTCTCGTTGGGTAAAAAATGGCACCAGGCCAGATTCCATATAGTGTATCTCGGGTGGATAATATATAGATCTATTAAAATACCGAGAGTGATCTAGGAATCCTGGGGTCCAGGATGGTTGCCACTTTGGAAAATTTGTGCACACTCGGATTTCCCTCAAACTAGATATAACATGCGGTTGTGAAATAACACACAAGGACTTAGCTTGGTGGAACTCATAACCCAGGCTGAGGTGGCAGGTGCCACGTAAGGTGAGAAAGGTTGTGTGGACACCACGTTGATGGTGACATGGAATATTTATGACGCGACACCTCTATGGCATGACATGTGGCAGGTTGAATCAACCTTGCTGAATGGCCAAAGAGTCCAATTTCGGATGACACATGGCACCATTTGAGGATTCGATGTGGCAAGGTGACGTCACCCTGACATCAACAAGGAGCAGGGGAGATAGACAACATGATGTTGGGTGACATGGTCGCCAAGTGGTTCCACGGGTCATTCCATGTTGAGTTAATAGAAGGTGCGAAATCAAATAAAGGCTCTAAGGGATGAGAAGGTTCTGATTGGTGCTTCCAGTCTAGTGCTTGATGGAGACAGCTAGACAAGAAACCCTCCGACAGGTAACCTAAATGTTTACCTCACCGCGCCAACTTGGGAATGGCGTGTACCTCTTGCCTTGGCGTGATGGCACTAGGCACATTGACATGGTCAAATTTTGAGCAGCATATTTGAGCCACGTATGTCACTTGACATTTCCACGTGGAAATGCAAGCTGATGTGGCAAGGGTTTAATGAGTAAATGTTCAAATGTGCATAAATTTCAATCCCAGGGTTGGATTGAGATAAAAATTGAATCATAAAAAAACTCTCGACGAGTTAAACATGATGGTGCCATTTATTTTGAGTTTTGAGGAGATTTGAAAATGAGGATTTTGTGACCCCATCTTCATAATAGGCCTTGGATTTTCTTAATTTTGACGTAACACCTTCCACAACCTAAGAAATACCCAAGGGGGTGGGAGGGTGTGTTATAGGTTCTGTCATCAAATGGGGAAACTTTTGATGAATTTGGATCCTAGTGAGCCACTTGCCTTGATGAAGATGTTGCCCTGATTTGACAACCCAAAAGAGTTGTATGTGATACTGGAAGGTATTTTTTGTCTTGGTTTCCATGATCCAATCCATTGTAGCATGTTTAATGTAGTTAGGATTCAATTTTATGGGGCCAATTGATTGATTTACTTCAAAACGTCCAATTGATATGGAAAATAATTTTTTTAAGGTACATATGTGGAAAATATGGTCAAAACAACTCCACATTAAATATTGGGTGCAAGCCAAGGAAAGGGGGAATATTCAATTCAAAATCATTTTCACCCATAGCCTTTGTGATTATGTAAATCCAATATCATAGTGGCTTGAGCTTCCTATGGGGGGTTGGTGAGGCACTCTTTCTATGAATGCAACCACACCTCATCACCAACCTAAAACTTGTGTGGAACCCTATGTTGCTCATGTCACTACTTGTGCTTGGCACTGGCTTGCTGCAAGATATCATGAACTTGTTGTTGAAGGTGTTGGATCCATTCAACAAATTTGGTTGCTTTATCTACCCTGACCTCAACATACGAGGACTCTGGTGGTGAAGATGCAATGGGCATATTTACATCAATTGGGGCCAATGGTTGGAACCCCAAGTACACCTAAAAAGGATAATGACTAATAGAGTTGTGTATGGATCTATTATAGCTATATGTTGAACATATGTAAGGCTTTCATTCCATCTACGTGAATGCTTAGAGTTGTACATGCCCAAGATATACACAATCATCCTATTGACCGCTTATTTTTATCCATTTGTTTGGGGATGAAAGACAATAAATTTGGTCAACTTGCTGTCCATTAGAGATTGTAGGTTGGATTTGAAGGAAATGAGGAACCTATTGTCCCTATCTAAAATAATGGTCAAAGGTATCCCAAACTGAACCCAAATATCCTCAAATAAGAGTTTAACAATGCCTTTAGTTGTGATACTCTTCTTGCATGGTGCCAAAATGACCATCTTAAAGAACTAGTCGACAAACACAAACACACAATTATTACCATGCATAGTGGAGGGAAAAAACAACATGTAATCCATGGAGACTAACTCCCAAGGATTGTTTGGGGTAGGTAGAGGAGGGTACAACCCTTGCTTCTTGATGGATAATATAACAATGACACAGGAAATGCATGATTTGATGTATTTGTGGACAACTTGTTAAAGCTTTGGGAAATATAAATACTTATGAAGTATTGTTATTGTCTTCTCCAAACTAATGTACTCTACCACTTGACTGTAATGTGCCTCCCATATAAACTTAGCATGCTCGCTTGAAGTAACACAAAGGTGGCCTAGATAGCATAAGAGTGAATCGTGGAGGTCGAAGTGATCTGTAATTAAAAATTGAAGGTTTCTTGAAATTTTTTGCAAGCTAGTTTATGCCTCGTGGGCAATGGTTCGAAATTGAAAAATAACGTAAACTTAGAAATTTTAGTAAAGTTCTGCAGATTTAAACAAATAAAGTAGCCAACATGCAACATCACAAAACAACAATTTGATGACGGAGTTCACCCCTCCTAGGCTACATCTCCGAGTCTACCTTCCAATGTTGGCCCTTTAATTATATGATCAAAATGTCAATTACATAAACATACAATGTTCAAATGACAAAAACAATGCTACCATTGTGTCCATAACACCCAAAAAACCCTATGTAGGCTCTTCTTGGGCTCAAAAAGGTTGAAAAATGACCAATATAGGCCTCCTTATTAATTTCACTACTATTTGTCCTGCAAAATGACCAAATTGGGAAAACTGGCAATGAATTCCTCCTTTGGCGTATTATCCAGCCGATAATTTAGCGTAGGTTCAGTGACATTTCCGCCGCAAATGGTGCAATTTTTCGAATCATTAATCACGCTAATTCTTTAGCCCCCAGGTCTAGTCGCGTGGCATTCAATGTGGCCAAGGGCGCAGGCCAGAGGCCATGCACCCGCCAACTCTCTACACTTGGTCATATGTTGGTTCCAAGAACCACAAGCTGGGTGTGGGTAGGGTGCCACGCGCTTGCCCCTCCCGCCTAGTTCGTCGGTGGCTACATTACGGTTAATGTGACCGGGGCTAACTCCCCACCCTCACGCCTTTGGACATAGACGTATGCTTTACCATGTGGCTCGAGGTTGGGCCATGCACCCCCCTATGCCATCTGCTATGGTCACGTAATTGCCATAAAAACCTAGGTCGGGGCCGGACGAGCGAGCTTGTCGGCCCGATCCCCACCCAAATCGTCAAACCGTATTAAATTGAATATAATCGACCCACTATACATGTTAAGAATCGTCGTGTGGTGTAATAGTAAGACTGTTGGTTGGCTCATTGGGGGTCTCGAGGTCGAACCCCGTCGGGGTTGGTCGGACCCATAACAAAAAATTTCACAGGCCCCAAGGGCCACGTGGCACCTCTTGATTGGACGATCCAAAACATAACAACTAATAAAAATTCACCAACCAGACCTATATGACCATGCCATGTGTCAGTGCAAGATTAGAACGTCTGGCCATTGTACCTGCACATTTCAATGTTGACGTTAGCACCACATTACTCTATGACATGCCCAGTCAGCAACCTAGTCAACCTTGCAAGTTGACTTTTTAGTTGTTTACCAAAAAATTTAGCGTGTCATAAATTTCACATATGGTGTCAAATTGAGGCAATTAAAGTGGCGTTGGAATCAGAATGATGAGATCTACGATTTGACACCAATTTCAGGAGATTTTGAGCACTTTTCTTTTTGAGGATATTTTTGATCCCCTGGATCATTCCTCCTCACTAGAAGCTTTTGGACCACCAAAATTATATTTTTACTCAACAAGTAAGTGAGGGTACAACTCCCTCACTTTCCTAATTTCAATCAACCTTGCGTTACTTGGATTGGTACCTTTGAGCCCCATTCGAAGATACTCCACATTGCCTCTGTGTGAAGTCTTGATCCTCTTGTCAAGAGTTGAGTCTTATTGCTACTCATATAAATATTTAGGAGAAAAATATTCTATAGATGGAATCTAAACATTCTCTTCATGACCATCAATCATTGGAGGCTCATACAATCTCAAGTTTTCCACATTCACAATAGAATAAATTTGCATATACGGTGAAAATCTAATTGGAAAGCATTGTTACTAATATTCTCCAAAATTTTGAAAGGACCATATCTGATTAGCTTGAGATTTTTACCTTCACCTTGAAGTCTTTCCTTGTTGATATACAACCAAACTTTATCTACCACTTGGAAATCATGATCAACCCGATGCTTGTCATGTCTTGCTTTGTACTTGGATTTTCTTTTCTCTATCTGTTCTTGTACCCTTTGATGCACTAACTAGAATTTTTAATGAAATGCTTGGCTTTGTCCACATCACTATATCCATCTACTGTAATATCTCTACCAAAGATGAAATAAAATGAGACTTTGGCAAATAACCCAAACAAGCTTCAAATGGAGATACTTGCATAGATGAGTGCTTGGCACGATTGTAGGCATGTTGGATGTAATGCAAATTCCCATCCCAAAGTTTAGGATGCTTACCACAATATCCACGAAGGAGATTCACTGTTGTTATGTTTACCACTTCTGTCTGGCTGTCGGTTTGTGGATGAAATGCAATGCTATTCTTCAACTTTGTGTCCATGAGTTTCCATAAACTTGACCAAAACTTCTCGACAAATTGAGAATCTCGATAAAAAATTATAGAAGTGGGTAACCCAAAGCAAACCCATAAATTTTGGAAGGACATATTTGTGGTTTGTTCAGTTGTAACTTGTTTCTTACATGGAATCAACACACACAATTTGCTGAAACGATCCACAACAACATATAGATAATCATGACCTTTCCTAGAGATTGGTAGCCCCCCTACAAACTCCATAGAAATACTTTCCCAAGGACGAGAAGGAATATTAAGTGGAGTGTACAAACCCAATTTCATATTGGTATGCTTGTTAATAGCACACATGGAACATCCTTTACATATCTTGAAACAATTTCATTCCTTCGAGGTCAATAACAATACCTCTGAATTTGTAAAACTATTTTTCCTACACCAAAATGACCAACAATAAGAGAAGTGTGAGCTTCCCTTATGACATTGACTCTTTCACCCTGTGGAACACAAGCTTTCCAAGATGATACAACAATTTTTGTTTGAACATGATAATCCAACTCTTCAATATGATTGCCTTGAATCAAAGTTGCATAAAAATCTTTAAAATTGTCATCTTAAGAATATTGTTCAATATAGCTTTCATGCATTATTGAGTTATGCTTAAGAATGACAAATGCATTAACAATAGGCCTTGGTAACATATCCACAAATTTCTTGTATATACCTTTCTTGTACCTGGTTACTAAATGAAACTACTGTAGGAATCCCATCCATCTGAAATGTCTAGCTTGTTGTAGCTTGGTTTGCGATTGTAAATATTGCAAAGGTTGATTTTCAGTATGAATAATTGTTTCTTTACCCCATCAAATAATTCTTCCATTTCTTCAAGTTTATACCAAAGCATAAAACTCTTTATCATAAGTTGGACAGTTAATTACTGCACTGGTAAAGATTTTAGAATGATAACAAATATGCTTACCATGCTACATCAAAACTTCTCCCATAGAAAAATCGCTTGCATTGGTTTGAATCTCAAATGGCTGCTTCAGATCTGGAAGTGCTAGAACTAGTGATGTACTGATTTTATCTTTCAATGTGTTGAAGGATTTCTGGTTCTTTCCTCCCCACTGAGAGAACCGTTTCACACTTGCCAAAGCATGTAATGGTGTTGTAATGAGTGATAAGTTAGCTATAAATTTTCTCCAATATCGTGTTGCTCCCAAAAATCTCCTAGCTTTTGTTATGTTCTTTGGTTTAGGCTAATTCACAATGACTTCAAATTTTGAGGGATCAATCTTCAATTCACCCCCTCCTACAATATGACCCAAATAAACCAAAGAGGTTTTCCCAAATTCACACTTCGTCATCTTCAAATATAACTTCTCCTTTTTCAAGACATCTAAAACTTGTTTCACATGCTTGACATGGTCTGCATGAGTCTTACTGAAAATCAAAATATCATATCAAAATCATCAAGGAATGGTCTCAACACATCATTCATTACTCTCATGAATGTTGCAGGTGCATTGCTAAGCCCAACCAACATAACTAACCATTCAAAAAAACCTTGTTTTGTCTTGATTTTTTTTTTCCAAATATCATCTTCAACAATCCTTATCTAATGATAACCACTTCTCAAATCTAACTTAGTGAAGTAAACAACTTCCTTTAATTTATCTAGCAAGTCATCAATGCGAGGAAGAGGATAGTGATTCTTTACTATTATTTTGTTCAAAGCTCTAAGATCCACACATATGTGCCATGTACCATCCTTCTTTGGAACCAAGACAATAAGAGACCCACAAGGAGATGTATTGGGCCTGATGACCCCTTTGTCAATCAACTCTTGAATTTTCTTCTTGATTTTTTCATTCTCTAAAACTGAGATTCTATACATGCCAATGTTCGGAAGTGGTGCACCTTTCTGCAAATGAATCTCATGTTGGATTCCTCTTTTAGGGGGAAACCCTTCAGGTTCATGAAACATATTTTCATAATTTTTAACAACTTCAACCAAATCATGCTTGAGTTTAGAATCACATGCCGTGAAAGCTTCAGATTCAATAGTATCTTTAGCTTTAAACATCAAGAACACAAAATTATTACTAGAATTTACGAGCCCTTTCATCTGACCAACAATTACAAGAGATAAGTTCATCTTCTTGCGATGTGCTTTAACAATATAATCAAATCCATCTTTAAAAATATGATATTTGTTCTCATGATGATAGAATATGGATTTTTTTTCATACAAGTATGTAATCCCTAAAATAGTTCCACTTGTGTCAAGTGGTACAACATCAAGTTCTACCTCATCAATAAAATTTTCAGTGATCGCGAATTTGAGTTTACATTTTCTTGTCACTTGCAATTTGGAATCATCACATGCCCAACCTATAGGGCAAGGTTTAGTATGAGATGTAGTTTCTAGATTTAGTTTCTTGACAATTTCTTCAAAAATAAGGTTGATTTGGGATCCACTATCAAACAATTTATCAACTTTTGTATGTTTTGTAATGACCTTGATATGAAAAATCTCACTTCTTTATTTATCATTTATAGACTCAATAGGCTTACTAGAAGAACTATTACTTGCAATATAAGCTTTACCTTTAATTCCCATGACTATGATCTTGGTTTCATCACCTGAATCAAATCCTAGATCTTGTTAGTTGTCGTAGCAATATGATGTTTCCCCTTGTTATTAAACTTATTTGATCTCATTTCTGGATGTAGTTTCTAACAATGGTCTTCATCATGGCCTACTTTTGAACAATGTTTACAAGTAAGTTTCTCTCCCTCTTTCTTGACTGTAGCATTCTTTTTTCCTTTTCCTTTAAACTCCCCCTTTCCTTTGTCTCCAGATTTGGATGGTTTCTTCCTAGTATCTCGAGGAACATTCTTGCCTCTTGAATCTAAATGAGTTTCCTGAACACATACTTTATCTAGATTGGTGGGATTAAATATAAGTATAATATGTCTCAAATAACTATGTAATCCATCTATGTATTAAAGGAGAGTTGCTTGTGAAGATAAATCAACACCCAAGATTAAATATCTTCTTATAAATTCTTGGTTGTAACTTTGGACACTTTGACCTTTAGCTTGTCTAATTTTTTTCCAATCCATAATTGCATTTTGCAAATAAGCTAATGGATAAAATTGACTGCTTAATGCAACTATAAAATCATTCCAAGAAGATATAATTTTACCACTTTCCTTCAAATCTTCTTGAGTTCTGGCCTCCCACTAGATGAGGGCTGCACTTTCCAAACGAAGAGCAGTAAGCTGAATCTTTGTAACATCATCCTTAATATTTTGAATCCTGCAATAGACTTCAATTTAATAAACCCAATTATCCAACTTTTCAGCACTTACTTCCCCATTGTACATAGGCAATTCAAACTTGAAATCAAGCTTAAGCAAAGGGTACTTATCATGTCCTTTTGGAGATCTAGGAGGACTATGTCTAGGTGTTAAATGAGGTGAAGAAGGAGATGGGGATGGAGGTGAAGGTTGAGGTGAAGGAGGAGGAGGAGGGAATAGAGGCTTGCTCACATCACCACCATTACCTTTTGGATGATTTTAACTCTTTCCTTGCAACCTTGTTGTCCTTTCATTGTACAACACTTTCACCATCTCAGACATATCATAGAAAGCATTTATGAAATCTCTCTCATCCTCAGACATCAGCTCTTGTCCTTCTTCATGTGCCATGACTAGTGGATTTTTTGGAGTTTGTGACCTCCTTGAACCAATTTGAGGGTTTGGTTATTCAAGCACTCCTTCTCCTCTTCTCGACTTAGAACTTGTAATCATTCAAGAAAACACTTGCAAGAACTGTTAAACCTTCAAAACAACTATCCTCTGATACTAAACTGATCTGAAATTAAAAATTGAAGGTTTCTTGAAAAACTTTATAAGCTAGTTTATGTCTTGTGGGAAATGGATCGAAATTGAAAAATCACATAAACTTAGAAATTTTAGTTAAGTTTTGCAGATTTAACCAGATAAAAATAGACAACATGCAACATCACAAAGCAACAATTTGATGATGGAGTTCACCCCTCCTGCGCTACGTCTCTGGGTCCAACTTCCAATGTTGACCCTTTACATTATATGTTAAAAATGTGAATTAAATCAACATATAATGCCAAAAATAATGTTTCCATTGTGTCCAAAACACCCAAAAACCTCTATGCAGGCTCTTCTTGGGCTCAAAAAAGTTGAAAAATGGCCAAGATAGGCCTCCTTGTTCATTTCTATGCTATCTTTCATGCAAAATGACCATATTGACAACGAATTCCTCCTTTGGCGTATCCATCTAGCGAAAATTTGGCATGGGTTCAGTGACATTTCTGTTACAAATGGTGCAATTTGGTGAATCATTAATCACTCTAATATGGCCACACGTCGATTCTTTAGCCCCAGGGTCTGGTCATGTGGCATTCAATGTGGCTAGGGACATGGGCCAGAGGCTACGCACCCAACGACTCCCTGCACCTAGTCATATGTTGGTTCTAAGAACCACGGGCATGGTGTTACACACCCATCCCTCCCACCCGGTCCGTAAGTGGTTACATTGTAGTTAATAGGATCGGGGTCAGGGCTAACTCCCCACCCCTCCTGCCTTGGGACACATACGTATGTTTTACCATGTGGCTCAAGGCTAGGCCCCGTGCCCGCCCCCTCTGCCATCCATTATCGTCTTGTAATCGCCATATAACTGGTAGGTCAAACGGGCTTGTGTTTAAATACCCCCCCCCACCCCAAACCACCAAATCATATTAAATTAAATATAACCAACCCATTATACATGTTAACAACCGTCGTGTGGTGTAATGTTAAGGCTGTTGGTTGGCTCACGAGAGGTCTCAGGGTTGAACCCCTCCAAGGTCGGTCAAACCCTTAACAAAATTTTGCATGGGCCTCGAGGCACACATGGCACCTTCCCATTGGGCCACGTGGCACCTCCTGATTGGCCTATCCTAAACACAAAAACCATTAAAAATTCACCAACCCATCCTGCATGACCATGCCACATGTCAGCACGAGATTGGATCATCTGACCACCATACCTTCAAAGTCAGTTGCTAACGTCAACACCATGTCACTGTACGACCTTCCCAATCAACCTTACAAGTTTACTTTTTAACTATTTGCCAAAAACTTCAAAATGTGATAACTTTCACATACAATGTTAGATTGAGGCAATTCAAACGTAGTTGGAATCAAAACAACGAGATCTACAATTTAGAACTAGTTTCAAGATATTTTGAGCACTTTGAGTTTTGTGCATATTTTTTATCCCCTGGATAAGGAAGTCTAGAACCTATTTGCTTGTAATCAATGTATGGTATGTGGCAGTGACGTTAGATATGGTGTTGTATAATTATGGGCATGTGTAGATCTCCTCCCCACAAGAGTTAAGAACTATGGTTAATGCCACAAGTGGGGGTTGGTTGAAGTAGTCTGCAACATGATTGATGTTTCCCTTCTTATATTTGATGTTAAAGTGGAATTGTTACAAGTATGTGGACCATTTCTAATGGTGATCCTCATGTAACTTTCCTTGTGTCTACATAAATTTCGTCTTCTTCACTAAAATATAATTCTTCCATTGTTGGCTTGCTTGCATGATGGGGTACATCTCCTTATCATAGGTGGGGTATATCTAGAAAGTTCCAAAGAGATTTGCATTGTGATATCCCACCAAATGTCCTTTCTGAGTGAGGACTACACTGATAGCATAGTCAAAGGCATTTTTCTCAATATTAATTGGTTATTGCAAGTATGGTAAGGTGAGGACTAGTGTGGAGTATATGCGGTGTTTTAGATCCATCCTCGAATTCTTTTTGTTGTGACTTATATTAGGAAAACCTTACTTTAGCTCCACCCTTGGTCACTTGACTTAAATGCCAAGTGATATGACAAAATACCAACATGAACCTTTGGAAGAAGTTAGCAAGGGCTAAGAAGCTATAGAGTTATGTTAGAGTCATCGAGGTTGGTTAATCCTAAATGACTTGGATCTCAGTTGGATCCACATGCACCCCCTGTACATATGTAGAGTATCCCATATATTGAATTCTCTACATGCCAAATGAACATTTATCTAGATTGGCATACAACTTATGTTGTCTCAAGGTGCTGAGGACATATTGAATGTTCTGCAAATGTTATACCCACGTTCTATTAAAAATTAGGATTCCATCCAAATATATAACCATAAAAGAGTTTGTGAATGGTCGCAAGATATCATCCATCATCCTCATGAATGTGGTTGAAGCATTAGTCAAGCCAAAGGGCATGTCCAACCACTCAAAAATTCCATCATTAAATTTGAAGGTCGTCTTCCATATATTGCTCTGCTTAGCCTAACTTCAGATCTAAGGGATCAAGAATATCAACGTTCTAAGGGATTGGGTATCTCTTCTTGGCAACGATTTTGTTTAGGGATCTATAATTAATAGAGGGTCTCCATTTCCCACCCTTCTTTTACACCAACACAGTGGATCCCACAAGGTGAGGAGCTTGTTGACGAGCGAAGTTTCATATTCTTCACTACCAAATTCCTCAAATTTCATTGGGCTGGTGAGATAATGGGTCTAGGCTTGGGGTTTAATGCCCATAATCAAACTACAATTATATACAACATATTTGTACAACAAAATAAAGGAAAATTGTTTACAACGATAAAATAAACAGAAAGGCGACAATATAAATAGCCATATACATTGCATAAATTAAATAAATTGAAACTTAAACGAACTAACAACAAACTGATAAAGAAAATTATATGCAAATTTTTAAGGTCATACCCAATCAACCATAGGAACACACATGTATGTTATGAAATGTGATGTAAATCTACTAGCAATTTTAGCCACTAATATCAGAGGAATTTTCTCCTAAAAATTAAATATAAAGTAAAATTATTAGAGAAATATGCTAGAAAAATATAGGTTGTCAATTGTAGATTTTTATAAATAAAAATATGAGTACAGCATGTTGTTTTGGATAATTCCTACGAGAATATTGAATGGAAATCGAATTTAAAATGTCTAAGATGTAAAAGGTCGTAGTCTAACCAACCTGCAAATTTGCCCTGAATATCATGGAATTTTCGTCAAGATTTTCATAAAATTTGGAGGGAATTTTTGTAAATCCAGGTTACAGTTGTCAAACTTCACGATTTTGGGTGTCCTATAATTTTTTGATGGATTTGAATCCATTTCCACCATCAAAAACATAATTCAAACACTGCTACTGCTAGATTTTTTGAGTTTTTTTTGGCCAGATTTTGGCTAGTTTTGACCGTCCAAGCAATTCCTTTGCCTCGATAGACGACACCATGTAAAAAGACTCATACATAGACACTCTGAATGCCAAATAATAATTAGATAAAATGATAGGAAACTTGGACTCTTTCGATAATATTGGATCAACAATATCTTCTGCAAAAAGTGCCCCAGTTAGCACTGATATGGCAAATATCATACATATCAAACCTTCTAACAACACATAATAAACCAAGAAATAAACAACAACCTTAATAAAATAACCATAAATTAATGAGCTCACATTTTCCTTTTCACTCCTTGAGGGACTTGTTTTGTTACAAAAATAGGTAAGTTTTTGTACTCTAGAATAAATCAATGAGAGGAAAAATGACAACTTTGAAACTTATGCATAGCTTTCCTCTCTAGTATTTTTCATCCTCCTTTTGTGCCTTCTATTTAGTTTTATATTCTCCGTAGGTGGTTGGAGGGAAAATTTGTCTCATAACTAATGTTTATGTTATGTTAAATGTTTTTTTATTTTCAATGTGGGAGAAGGCATTTAGAAGACGTATTTTTCAATTAACTAAATTTATATTAGTTGGTGGGGTCCCTAATCATGTCCATAAAAAAATTCCAATAACCTTGTATCTCCTATGTAACAAAACATTTATAAATATAATATCATCGAGAATACAATCATCACAAGGAATCACATGCATGAATCAAACGAATACCCATAAACATGTATAAATAAGCACGTGGAATCGTCTTATGCAGAAAAAGTGACGAGGGAATAAAAAATTCAATAACATCATCTTCTTGCGTACCCATAGACAATCATTGTGTTCTCCTGCTTTGTAATAGATTTAAATGCTAAGAAGTTGTTAGTACAAAATTCATAGAATTAACAAATTCTGGCAATCTGATCATAATTCTGGCAATCTGTATACTTCCAATGTTTTTCTTTTTCTGTTTCCTTCAGTAAATTTTCTGACTTTGATTCATATGTTTTGTTGCAGGTTTGTTTTATTAATTTTAATTTCTGCTACTATTCCCTTACAACCAATTGTCAGCAGATCTGACGAGTAATTCCCCCTATTTCAGGTCGGTCAATACGAAAATGGGAGGCGACACCACCATTCTGTCTTTGGGAGAGCTCTATTTTAGGCGATCCTCAAGGAAATGGATGGGAGCAGGCATTTTTCCCTTAAGAAAATTATTTAAATGCTATTGTTTCTCAGGAATTGTGGCCATATCAAGCAATGTAGCATCAACCTTAATGCTAGCCATTTGCTTTAAAATATTGAATCGAGAGACAACTAAAGAGGAAGGGGTGGAAGAATTTACATTTAGACATGAGGAAGTGGAATCTAGGGTTATTTGGTTATTCACCTCCTTGGAGGGTTGGTTCTTGGCATTTCTAGATATAAAACAAGAAGGGTCATGTGCGCAAGTCCCCGCGCTGTACCAGCTACCCATAGCAATGGTCAACAATCTGTGGAACCCATTATGAGCGAGCGTGGGGTGGCTAAAAGACAATAATGACCAGCCAACGGAAATGCTTATTGCTAGAGATACTTATTGCTTTGGAAATCTTGTTTCTAACATTAGAATTGAGCAGCCCACTGCTATAGATACTTATTACTTTGGAAATCTTGTGCTATTTCAATGCTGTCTACTGTTGTATGCAGCCCACTGCTAGAGATACTTATTACTTTGGAAATCTTGTGCTATTTCAATGCTGTCTACTGTTGTATGAATGAATACTGCTGTGGTATAATCTTGTTAATTCAGTGTAACCCTAGTCAAACATAGGACATTACAGCAATTGAAATAGGGAGAGATAAAACAAATGGAACAATGAGACTTTGAATGTCTATAAGTCACATACATGCAATCAAAAATGAAACTTGTGTTCTCTTAAATTGTATCAAATATGACCGACATTAAGACTTCAGCAATCAACCTAATAGACCCTAGGAACTGAATGCATTGATTTGCTTTCCAATGGTCTAGGAAGCTTTGTTGGGGATTTATTGGAATATGGAAAAGGATTTCTTGCAAGTATGGACAAAAGAAACAGTTTAATATACGTATTGATTTGTATGTATATTGTATTTACATATAACACATTATATACAGGTATATAGATATGTATAAATCTTATGATTTGAATGTATATTGTATTTACATATAACACATTATATACAGGTATATAGATATGTATAAATCTTATGTACTCTGTTTTCAATGATGTGACCCCGTTTGGGAAATTAAGAACGCAAAGCCTGAATCCACTGCATTGACTAATTAGCTAAAACAGATTCCATCTAAGAGCAGCTGAAGCGACGGTATCTCGTCACCCTACCGATAACTTCACCTTTACACTGTTACGTTGGCAATTGTTGATCACCAACCACTACTTCCATGGCAGGCGTAATTTCAGTTCATCATATATCAAATTGCCAAGATCTTTGCAATATCAAATTTCCAAGATCTTTGCAATTCTGAGACTCGATTTTAATGCTTAAAGTACTAATCAATGTTGGCCCATAAATGTATATGTTGGTCCACTAAATTGGGTGACGGAATCATCTGCTGGGTATGATTCTGCTCCTGGATAAACATTACTAAAATCAGCTGCACTTGAATAACTAATTCTCCATGCAGTTCTTCCTGAAGATGCTGTGAGCGACAGATTGTCTATCGTTCTCTCATTGTCATTTTCATAAGTGATATGCCCATCATTTTCAGTTTTCCCTTTCAATGAGTTGCCCATCTCAACTGTGACTGTATAGCCGAGATCGTTATTGGCAGAGCCTGGCGCTGCAGGAGGCAGCAATGTGGCCCATGGGTCTATCAATTTATCGGATGATTTGGCAGTTTGAATAGTATGTCCTTGCGCTTGGCAGATTGAAGTGACCTATGAGAATCATGAGCGTGCACAGACACTAAATTTGTATTGTATGTTTGATGATGGGATTGCGAGGGGATATTCCATTTTGTGTTGTTTCAAGTTGAGTTTCCTCTTGATGCAAGAATTCCAATAGTTCTTGATCTCATTGTCTGTACGTCTAGGCAAATGGGTAGCAATTTGAGACCACCTGCGTTGTCAATGCCATTCATTTCCAAATCAAAGCAAAGGATAGCGAGCGTGGATTCATTTGAACAAATTACTAACAAAGAAGATTAGGGAAGAGCGGGAATTGAGAAAATGGAAACCTGTTTCCCAAAATGGAATGTAAATGTATGATCGTTTGCTCTTCTTCATAGGAAATTGGGGGTTGTTTAAGGCCAGGTCGTAAGTAATTCGGCCATCTCAGCCTGCAGCTCTTTCCACATCTCGGTAAACCTGTATATACATTCATGGCAATCTTTTATTTTTGCTTTTTGCAGTTTATATATTATATATGCAGTTTTTATATTTTAGTTTATTTAATCTGGTTATATAATGTTTAATTTTTATTAAGATTATATTTATTTAAATTATATTTTTAAATATATCAATTAATTTAACTTTTCACATTTTGAAAAAATATTTAAATTATAAACTTTTAAAGATTTAAGTTTAAATTTTAACCGAATAAAATAAAAATATCATACAAATCAAAGCATAAACATTTAACTTCAATACCATGGTAGTAAATCTTTATTCACGTTAGACCTCCACGCGGCAGACTTGTTGACGTCGATACTTGAACTGATATATTCGATATTTGATCTTGATACCTGTTACGTCTATCCACCGCAAAGTGTGTAAATAAAAATTATAAATAAATAGAAATCATTCTTTAGATTTTTAATTTTTAATTTTTAATATTATATTTGTCATTCAATAGAGTGAATGGAATCACACGTGCTGTTTGGTAAGTACTATACCATAATCGTGGCAATGCTGGTCTTCTTGTAAGCTCGTTGATATCGCAGACTTCTTCGAGTTTCAAAAGTTGTAATCTCTGGGCCTTGCAAGGGTGTTGCCAAGCGCCACAGGAAAGGGCGTTGGCGTGAAGCGTATCAGCTCGCTGATTTATTAAGAGACTAGGGGTGTCCAAAGTTTCTCTGTGGTGGCTGTGGATCAATCTGAAGAAAGTATGAGAGCACTCTGTTGGGCTTGTAAAATTATTTTCCCTTCTCACTGCCCACATGGAGATGGCACCCAATATCAGCTCTGCAAATTCATTCTTTGTTGGTGCCCCTGGTATATATATAATATTCAATCTGATGTTTAGTTGTTCTTATGGTGTGAATTCACAACGTATATAGTGACCGAGGACGTTGTAAATATTCTGGAAATGGATGCACGCAGGACGAGCCAAAAGGTCTTCAAGAGAGCTCTCTCTATCTTCAGAGACGACAATCTGAGTATTGCTCATGTTTTTTGCAAAATCTGTGCCAAATTTTTCAGTTTGGATGATGTTAACAATTACAATAATAACAATACTGTAAAATTTAGGTGAAGGCAGAGACAAAGACGTTTGTGGGTGAGGTCAAGCAGATGCTCTGTGTTAAGCTGCAGGGAAGTTGGGTGCGGATTTTATGGTGATGGGTAGCCATGGCCATGGTTTTTTCAAGAGGTACTTGCCTGCTCCCAAGTTTGTGGGTTGTACTAAGTCATTTCTTTCTCTATGCATAAGAGTGAAAAAACACTTTAGGATAGAGAAAAAACACTCAAGGGAAATTTGATGGTTGTGGGTAGATTTCAGCAAAATAGGCTCTGATTGATATGAGTAGTATGTGCAGGGTTTTGTGGGAAGTGTGAGCGATTATTGTTGTCTGAATGCAGCGTGGTGAACAAGAATTTCTGCAACAATAAATGAACGAATTTCTGCAATAAGAGAACACAGTAAATGAATGAATGAATGTGTGCATTAAATGAATGAATTCGAATAGCTACAAAAATATATGATTTGAAAATTTATGGATCTGATATTTTAAAATAATTGTGAATACCTCGTGCGAAGATCTTGAATGCTGAAACTGATTCTAGAAATTGACATCTTCATGAAATGATAAACAAATTGAATCGTACTAATCCTCCATGGCATTGATAACTCTCCAACCTATTGAAATGAATTTAGTTAAAGAATTTTAGTTTTTGAACTTCAAATATCAATATTTTAATTTTGAATTGATTTTTTTTTCAATTGTGTTATGAAATTAGTCTAGAAGGAGCAACAGAAACAAGAATAGTAGATGCATAAGTCAAGTCTGTTTCAGCATCACAACAGTACGAGACCCAGGAGGAGCATACCTAATAGCAAGAGAAGGCTAGGTCGAGGACATTGATTTAAGCCATTCAATCCTCATTCAATCCGCCCTATTCCGTTCGCCCTCATTATGATCATCGCTACCTCTTGGGAATGAGCACTTCCTGCCATCAACTCGTCCGCCATTCCTTTTAATTCTTGCCTACTCTGCAAAGCTAAATGGAGGAACAGACAAATAAAACTATCTATCTCGCCAGCTCCGAACATATATATATCTCGGCCATCAAAACTACTCACGGCTTCAAAACATAGCCAGAGTCCGCAAAAACAACTATGCGATGCGATTATGGATAAGTTTTAAGAGCAAATGTAATACTGAATGGATACGTTTCAAGAGAAAATGTAGTACTGAAGGCGATGACAAGTGGAGTCTGCCGCGAGCCATGTGTATGAGCCATATGAAAACAATGTAGAATGCGTGTGAGCCATCTGAGCGATATAAAAAAAATGAAAACTTAAGATATATATAAGATCTCTAAACATAAAATGTTTCTGCTTTAATGTCAGCATTAGTTAAATGACATCCGAATTTTCTGTACAATTGCAATTTAAGCTAAGCTTTTCATAGAGCTTGCCTCGATTTGAGGCCAAATAAGACCTCTAAAATGGTCATTGGTTAAAAAGACGGTTGAAATAAACTTATTGGATGACGGGAAAAATGAAATTTCATAAGATATATATAAATGGCTTGTTCACCTCTAATTTCGGCCCAAAATAATGCGGAGGAATATCTTTCGATTACTATAGTCCCTGCCTTAGCCGCAGGCGGCAGGGACTAATAATCCTTGTTTCAACCATCATGATTTCATTGTCATCTTCCTAATCCAAGCTTGCAACAATGGGGTAAGTTCTTTTACCAAAAATTATTTCCTGAACATTCTTTTTAACCTCATAGGTCTGTTCCTAATGGTATTTTTTCAGAAAAGTTACACCATTGTTGGGAAAGAAAGGTAATTTGGATGATATGTCTAGAAAGGGTTTCTAATGATAGTCGAAGTAGAAGCTTCAATATGGGGTGCACTGCAATCTTCTTCTCAAAATATATTAAATGTCTTGCATGATTTTAAGAACAAAAGATATGCCATACTGATTTATTGAATCTTCAAGTGGAACACTAATGCGACATAATTTCTCTTCATATTCCAAACATATTTATAAAGTGGACCTCAGGTTATTTTCATTTTTTCCTCTAACCTATGGTGGTAAGCATGAGGAAAAATACTACAGTAGTGCATCATGAATTTTTGATTTTGTAGCCCATTGTTCTTTGGAAAATTATTATACAATTCGGTGAAATGAAGAATAAATGATTTAATAATTTCACCTTTGGTAAAATTAACATTGTTTTATTCTCGAAGAATATCAATAGGGATACATGGTTGGCCATAAGTATACTTGAACCAGTAATAGAGCTTTGCCCAGATAGAAAATGATTTGGGCAGAAGTTCAAAGAAATCGCCTGTTTCTTTTCCTTCCAAGGAGTTTAAAAACAACAGCATGCCTGTGTCGTTATCATTGGTATTGATGTTATGACATGCGTTATATTAGTTGTTCATTAGTAGTGATGGTTCCCTCAACCAAGAATTTGGGCAAATGATCTTTAAATTTGGGTAATGGTGTATTAGCTGATGCTAAATTTAATGAGGAGGCCACAGGCCAAGGAGTGGCATTCACGTCTTATTTGAATTGGAATAACCCATACTTGTTGATTACCATGTCGATTAGTGGTAGATTGAAATGGATTAAAAGATTAATAAAGATTGCCAATTTGGATGGATGATAATGCAGTCGATGAAGACTCCATGGAAGAGGGAGTAGATTGAGAAGAAGAATGGGTTCCCGACTTGAATCTTCGAGATGGAGAGGTTTTTCTAGAAGGAAAATCAAGATATTTATCAATTGAAGACGAGATTGAGGAACAGGGATAACTTTTCGCTCTTGGAATTCGTCCAAAGGTTTGTGTTTGGGGCTCAATCCAAAAATTATTCTAGACGAAAAAGGTTCATTGGTCATAGGCTATCTACCTTCGATCCACACAATATATAAGAGGCCTTTCAAGGACTTCTCTTCATTCTTGCAAATAAATATCCTAAGCTATGATTGCCCAAGATTATTCTAATTCTGCAAGGGAATTAGAATGGCAAGTATAAAGTTAAGTAATGAATGAGCAATGCTTCTTTATTTGTTCAAATGATTAGGAAGATCAATCTCATTCGCAGGTTGTATGGTCATGTAGTAAAGAAGATTTATAGAACTAAGGATCAACTAATCAATTCCCGGTCACCAAATTTTTTTGATGAGTGAAGTTTCTTATTCTTCACTGCAAAATTTCTTGAATCTCAATGGGTTGGAGATAATGGTACTAGGCCAAGGGTTTAATTCCCATGTGAATCAAAATTCAATTATATACACCAAATGTGTACAATAAAACAAAGGAAAACTATTTATAGTGATGAAATAATCAGAAAGGAGACAATATAAACAACCATATACATTGCCTAAAGTAAAGAAATTGAAACTTAAACAAACTAACAACATAGTGACAAACAAAATTATAAGCAGATTTTAAAGATCATATAACATCAGCCATAAAAACACACATGTAGGTTATGAAATCTGATATAATTTGATTGGCATTTTCAACCACTAATATTGAGAAATATGCTCCTAAAAATTGAGAATATAAAGTAAAATTATTGGAGAATCATGCCATAAAAATATAGGTTATCATCTGTTGATTTTATTAATAAAAATTTGAGTACAACATGCTATTTTGGAAAATTCTTGTGAGAATCTAGACAAAAAATTGACTTTAATATGTCTAAGATTTAAAAGGACTCATACATAGACACTTGGAATGCCAAAAAATAAGTAAGATAAAATGTTGGGTGACTTGGACTCTTTCGATAAGATTGGATCAACAATATCATCTGCAAAAAGTGCACTAGTTAGCACTAATATGACAAATATTAGACCTTCTAACAACACATATTCAAGCAAGAAATAAATAACAACCTTAATAAAACAACCATAAATTGATGAGCTCAGTTTCTCCTTGTCACTCCTTGAAGGGTTTATGTTGTCACTAAAACATGTAAGCTCTTGTACTCTAGAATAATCAATCACAAGAAAAATGACAGCTTTAAACCTTGTGCCTTTTGTTTAGTTTTATATTCTCTTTAGGTAGTTGGAGGGGAAAAATCTCTCATAATTTTATTTTTTTGGTATTTAGAGTTTATATTGTCACTAAATAGGTAAGCTCTTCTACTTTAGAATAAATTAATCAGAGGAAAAATGACAAGTTTACTAGTATTTTTCATCCTCGCTTCTATGCCTTCAATTTAGTTTTATATTCTCTTTAGGTCTAGTTTTCGAGTAGCGATTTATACCCATGGAACCCACGTTGTTATTTACATAGCCATGATTCTTTAAAAAGGACTTGGGAGTGTCGCGATGCATCCACAATATAATGATTTTTCTAAAAATAAAAAATATAACTCATAACTAGGTCACAGGGTAGTCTGTGTACCAGGGGGAGCAAATTGTCTTCCTATTGAAGAAATTGGGAGACAAAACACAAAATCCCTGACATACCTAACAATAAAGTGACAGAGGAAGTAACGAGAGGGAAACAACATTTAACATGATTAATTCCAAGCATCATATTCAACAAATTAAATAAGTACAATATTTTTGAGGAAAATCATTTTCCAATGATAGTTGAGATGAGATTCTTCTCATGTGACCATAAGCTTTATCTTCCCCTTGATTCAGTTGCCAATGGTTCCCTTCATCCATTTCGAGCACAAAATGAGGGTTCTAGAGAGATATCAAGCTCAAGTTTTTCTTCTATAGTGAAAGCATATAGGGGTAAGTTATGAGATTCCCTTCTAACTACCTTTGTTTATTTGCGAGTCATGACATGCTCCTTGGGCTTTGGCAGAGTCATTGCACATCATGTCTCATTAATTCAACCAACAAACCTCATGTTAAATAACTCATACATTATTATCACATGGATGGTATACATGATCCATATTTATGAAGGAAAGAAATGAAATATATATATATAAACAAAAACACAAAGATATAATGAAAACAAAACTTCAATTCAATAATAAGAAAGCACTGAAAACTATTTACATGCAGAATGGAAATAAACTAGCTCAAGCGATGGTAGCTTATCTCTGAGAATATATGTGGCAGCTACATGCCTTCTGAACTCTGTCACAATGAGGCTCCAAGGCCTATTTATTATTGAGAAACAATGGAAAACCCTAAACATCCAAAAACCTAACCCTAAGAGATGAAGCACCAAAAGTTTGTGGGCCTCGTTTGGGTAAATTGGTACATCAAATTCCCGGGCTCGTAAATTTGGCATACAATATTTGTTTTACGCATACGATACCTTGTTAGAAATATCTATATGAGGACTAAAAATTTTGATTTCAAACCCTTATTAAAACTTATTAGTTCGTCCGTTTTCCAAAAAAAACGTCATTTAGGGCCTCAAAACAGCTCTAGAAGTTCAAGACTCGAAAAACTACCAAAAATAGTAAATTGTGCTAAAATTAAGGAAACTAGAAGAAACAATGGTGGGGGTCCAAGTGGAATAGTTAGGTGGCCACCAATATTCACCTAGATAAAAATTGTCACATGTTTCCAACTTACGACCTTATAAAATTCATTTGATGTTTATAGCACTGACTTTACAAACTTTGTTAAATTTTCATGGGGGAAGTGTTAGAATTTAAGTGTAAATCGTGTACTATTTAACATGATAATTACTTGTGATTGTTATTAATGGTCTTCTTGATTTATTAATCTTATTCATAAAGTAATTACCAATAGAATGTAATAGAGTAAAATAAGAGACAAGAGACACCAGAGATTAGGTTCCATGCGAGGGAAAAACCCCTCCACAGGTGAACCCATTAATCCTTTCCTTATAGAGTGATAGAAAATCCAAGTCAAAAAAACCAATATTCCAAGTGCCAAGTCAGCCCTCCACGGTACAACATTTGCCTTCATAAATCCCTTCATATGTCTATCCATAAGTCTTCCCACAGATATGTCCATAACCTCCTGCTTAGATCGCCACAAGAGTTCGCATACTGTCACAAAGATGCACCAAAAAGAACCTATATTCCACCATAGAAGTACACCACAGAGAGCCCAAATTTCATCACAAAAATACAATATAGAGAGGCCAAATTTCATTATAGGAGTAGCCATAGAGAGCCCAAATTTTATCATATAAGTACACCATAGAGACCCCAAATTTCATCACAAACGTACACTATTTAGAGGTTGAATTTCATCATAGGAGTACACCATGGAGAGCCCAAATTTCATCATAGAAGTACACCACAAGGAGCTTGAATTTTCTAAAATCCACATAGATTCAATTGATCTTGTAATATTCTAAAACAAAATACTAAATCTATTCTACAATTTGTGGAAACCAATTATGATTGCATAATCACATAAGCAAGAAAGAGAGAATTTCAATCGCACAACAAAAAGAATTATCTGGGTAAAGCCTCAGCTAAAAACCCCACTATCTGTATATTGCATTAAGTCAATAATATGAAATAATACATTGTGTCTCTTAGGATTGAGAGCTCTTTGCACTATCTCTGACCGTCTCCCTACTAACCTGTGCACAAGCTTCTCTTGGCACACCTTTCTCTCACAAGTTCCATGCACAAACTTGTGCTCACCAAAACAATGATTAAACTTGTGCCTTCATTCCTCCTTTTCAAAGAAATTTTATCTAATTAAGGATTGATTTATTTTAGGCCTTCTTATGACTGCATGCACCACGCACAATTTGGATGATTATACAACTGATATTACACTTCCATTTAAATCCAATATCAATTGGGCCTTCCTTAAAAATGACATGCAACAACTATTTATAACGAATTATCAGTTATCTGATTGATCACTGCATGTGAATTAATTCACTGGACCTATCACTAGCTCATCTCTCAGTTAGAACTAGTTAAACTAATTTTAACTCAAATAATTGAGTTAACTAATTATAACTCAAATTAAACTGCAACTAGACTCCCTAAAACTTAGAGTGGATTCTACATCCGTCCAGTTTTACCCTGTAATATTCCTAATTAGCGCAAGTTAATAGGAATATTTAATTTTGTTTTGTTTTTCATACTTATGAATAAAATTGTAAAGGAGGACCAATAATGACTCCTAAACATCAAAATAAATCAATGCTCAATGTGAAACAAGCTAAATCTGAGCTACTTTCATAAACACACTTAAGTGTGAATGAGGCTGGAACAATTCACTGGGTCAATAGGACCAAATCAACAGCGCTGTCTAGGTGCAATGTATCTCCAAAAGGCACAACGCAGTCCATGTTGGAAGCCACTCATGTGAATGAGGCTAATTCATCAAGATGGTTTAGGGTTTGGCAAGGCTCCCACATTATAAAAGAAGGATGAGGACACCAAGAGAGGGGTTGATCATTTGATATTGATGAAGGTATTGTCTGTTTAGACAACCCCCATTCTCTAGTTGTTTAGCTGAGAATAGTGCTGTTTAGCACTTGGGTGTTCCTGGTCGGGAATCCCACCTCCTTTCTTGAGTAGCTCTTGGAGGAGACTTGTTCTATCTTGTCCACTATCAGGCTTGGGCCAAGCTTCATCTTCCAACCACAATTCAGATCCTATTGAGGGTTTTATTTCTTTTGTAAGCTACAACAGTGGAAGCTAGATCTATTCAGACCTAGGCAAATCTAGTGCCTCTTCTTAGTGATTGTGTATTTTAACCTCCTGGAAGAGTGTATTGGATCATCAGAGCTGAATTTTCAAATCAATGCATCAGGCCTAATCACTACTGAAGCTAACAACGCAATTTCCCCTTCCATACAACGTTATCTGCAAGAGGAGAGTTGCAGGGTGTTTTGAGTGTTATTTGCAGGAGAGATCTCTGGTGATAGGATCCTCCCTTTCACTATGGTGATCCATGGATTGGCAAAACAATCCATGTTTGTTTCAGATCTGATTTAATTATGTATTTATTTACTGTAGAATTCCTGAATATTGTTGCAGACTTGTAATTCTAGATCTCAGATCTACTCCTGTACACTCACGTTTTGATCAAAACCCCAAGGGGAAATTGTAGAGGAACTCATCTAGTGTACAAATCTGATATAGATCTATATTTTTGTACACATATCTGTTCTAGATCTAAAATTTAATATACAGCTGCTTCAGCCCATAAAATAATGCTATCAAGCTTGCAGTCTCAATATGTTGTTGCAGCCCCTCAATCTTGAGGGATTCTTTCTGTAAATCTTTTGTTTATCCACTGTACATTGTATGAACCATGCTATAGATCTGATTTTCTGATTTCCATGCCTTATTTCATCCATAACCTTCAGAAAATCACGCTTCCTGTGCTTCAGTAAATTCTGTAGTAATTAAGTCATGGGGATTAGGCATTTTTAGGCTATATCAGGAGTGGTAGATCTGTTTAACATAGCTAGAGTCATTTTTTTGTGCTGAAATTTGATATGTAAGTCTCTTATGACCTAAGCTACGAGATATCACCATCGCTTGCCCTTATTTTTACACTCATCTATGAAATTAAGCATTTTAGGGCATAAATTGCTGCTTTTCCCCAACTTTTGGCTCATAAAATGAAGTACAGTTTGCTGCTGTAGCTTGGATTGATGCCTATGTGTTTCTAACACGTCCTATGATCTTATTTGATGCTGTATATCCATTAATGAGTTTATATATTGCTGCAGTCCCTCTTTGGGGCATCTTTTTAACTAAACTAGGGGTGGGAGATCTGTTTAACCCACTTAAAAGGATTCCTTTTTGATACCGTCTTGGATTTAGGACTTAGATACTCAGATCTAAGGGATCCAAGTACTGGTTTTCATTTCTGTAGCAGCCATTACTGGAAAATGAGTTTTCCAGTCATGCCTTGCTAGCTGTTCCAGATTTGGAATATTACAGTGGTATCAAAGCATGATCTCTGGCTTAGCCTGTGAGATCTAGCCATTAGAAGAAAAAAGAAGAAGACAAAATAAATATTACATAGAGGACAAAGAGAAGAAGGTTGAAACCCCTTTACTTGGAAGGATTGGAAGAGAAGAGTTTTTCTAACACTCTCTCTTAAGCCATGCATGAATTGAAGGAAGAAATCAGGGGAATGAGGAGGGGAAGACATGAAAATCCCTCAAGGAGTTCTTCTCATGAAGAAATACCTAGTACTTCTTATGTTGTGTGTGAGAATTCAACCACACAATCTGATCTACAACGCTGTGACATACCTACTTTCTTGTTGAGAGAAAAAGGAGAAGGAAGAATGACGGAAGAGGAGATCTCCCTGCTTATTTTCCAAACCTTGGAAGGTATTAAATAAGATCTCAAGGAGATAGAAGGGGAGGAGTGTAGGATATTTCTGGAAGGGTTTGAAACAAGCCCTAGCTATTCACTTGATGGGTGTGAGCATTCAGTCACACATGCAGATCCACAACGCAGTCTATTGCCCACATTGACTGCAAGAAGAATGGAGGAAGAAGGTGCACCAAGGGAGGAGACCTTGAGTGACTTTCTTCAGGAGTATGAATCTAAATCATGGATATTCAGAGAGCACTTAGACTTCCAAGGGCTTTTAAAACTCAAGGAGGCAAGATCTAGCAACCACAAAAGAAGTAAGAGAGGTAGAATCTTCCTATCTCACTTTGATGGATCAGCAGAGTGCACAACAAAAGCTTGGGTAGAAGAACTAGATTCCTATTTTCAGCTACACCAAGTTTCAGAGAAGGAGACCATCAGAGTAGCAATGCTGCACCTCAAAGGTATGGCCCATGATTAGTGGTTTAATAATTTTACTTCATTTTGTCATGCAAATGTAAAAACTTATGTTGATTTCACTAAAGAATTGATGAGGAGGTTTGATAAAGAACATTGTGAACCATCATTTGTTAAAAACAAAAACTCAAACACTTTGAATGAGTTGGAGAGACCTATTTAACCAAATCCACTCCATATTTTTAGAGGTCATAGAAACATGTATGATAGTTTGCCAAGGGCAAAATCCCCATTTCTTGAAGAGCCCTCTTCTATTTTTGAAGACATGGAGTCTTCTCCTTCAAGGGATGACCGAGAACAAGGGTCTCTCATTGAGGACGAGGAATTCTAATACATGGAAGAAGAGAAGGAGGATCAACATCAAGGGATTATGAGCATTCACCCTTATCTATTTCGGGAGGTTTCTGCACATAAGGAGGGGACTGCATTGCGCAGTGAAGAGAGGGACAATTCAGTCCACTCAGATCTACAGTCCACTTCAGATTTTGATGTCTCACTACATGGAGGCATTCCACTTGGGAGGCCACCAGATCTAGAGTTGATGAGAGACATCTTGTCTTTTGATTCACCACTCATGGATTTTGCATAGGTGAAGAGTTTGGAGGAAGACTTTGGCATGGGGGATGTCAAAGTAGCAGGCAACAACATGAGGAGAGCTTCATATGCTAGATCACCAATGCTGTCCCTTAGGAGGGTTGATCCCTATTGGAGGTCTCAACTTTTGGTAGAGTAATCCAAGGATCTTGGTGCATGCATGATTCTTGATGACTCGGATGGAGATGATAGATACATGGAGGATGATGTGGTCATCTATTCCTATGGCAGGATCTTCTTGACTAGATCTTCTAGTCTCAAGGAAAAGTTGCTACACGCAGCACATGAGGACTTCTCTTCCATGCACTTTGATGCATATTTCCATTTGATGGAGGGGTTCACTTGGGAGGGCATCCAACATGACATATTTCAGCATATGGAGAGATGCATAGCCCGAATGGTAATGAAGAAGAGGTCACAACCACTTCCCTACTCATTGGAGGTGAGGGAGAAATTCCAGTTGAGCCATTTCAGCTCAAGATCTCAAGTGCATGATGGAGGAGGTATAATTTAACATTTTGTATTGTACTTATTTTCCTTGTTTGAGCAGCATGATGTATCAAGAAGAGTTGTTCCTTCTTGCATATTGTATAATGATGTACTTGCAGCCTTTTGTAGCACTGAGATTGGCTATCTCATTGGTGGTTTGTGGGGGAAGCCACATGATTTTTGGTGTGCACCATTGACACCACTTTGTACTTTCATGATGCTACCTTGTAAAATGATTGTGGTAGCAAACAAGTGGCTGGTTGTTATTGTTTGGTTTGATGCAGGCAAAGAATGCACTACGCTGGTTCCATGAGAGGAACTATGATCCACTTTTCGGTTGTCATGTGACAACTTGTTTCCAATTGGTTTTGCTTCCATATATTGCTGATGTTTCTATGTTTATGGGAAGCTATGTTTGGAGAGTGGGATATGATATGGGGATGCGCATTGGGAGTATGATTCTCCCTACTATTCATGTTGTATGTCACAGGAGGAGCAATGGGGAAACCATGATTGCCACATCACATCTCTTTTCTTCACATGGGGTGAGCCATTTGAAGAACTTGAGTGCTTGGAGGAGGCACTTCATGGTTGAATTGTTTGATGGGGTAGCTTGGGCCATTCTTGAAGGCCATATCATTTCATCCCAAGGGCATAAACAACCCCATAATTACCATAAATGGAGAGAGAAACAATTTGAATGGGAAAATATAAACTCTCCATTCAGCCCCAACACATTGCATAGATCCAGGGTTGAAGTTTTCTTTGATGAGCTACCTAGGATGGCTCATTTCATTTGGATGATTGCGTGGGTGAGGGAGTCACTCATTGGGAATAGAACTTCCCATGTTGTCATCACTCCTACCTTGAGGAGGCCATTGAGCAACAAGGAGATCACCACTTATACCTTCCATTTTCTCATGATGTACACTCTGTTATCTTACACTTGGAGGGAATCATTGGGGGACAGATTCATTGCCTATCATTTTCAGCCATGGTGGGATCCATTAATTAGGCCAAAAGAAGAGGGAGGGAGGAATTTTTCTCTACCTTGCAGTTGCTTGAGGACAAACAACATTTTGAAGGGGTAGGACTATAATATTCCTAATTAGCCCAAGCTAATAGGAATATTCAATTTTGTTTTGTTTTTCATACTTATGAATAAAATTGTAAAGGAGGACCAATAATTACTCCTAAACATAAAAATAAATCAATGTTCAATGTGAAACAAGCTAAATCTGAGCTACTTTCATAAACACACTTAAGTATGAACGAGGCTGGAACAATTGACTGGGTCAACAGGACCAAATCAACAGTGCTGTCTAGGTGCAATGTATCTCCAAAAGGCATAGCGCAGTCCATGTTGGAAGCCACTCATGTGAATGAGGCTAATTCATCAAGATGGTTTAGGGTTTGGCAAGGCTCCCACATTATAAAAGAAGGACGAGGACACCAAGAGAGGGGTTGATAATTTGATATTGCTGAAGGTATTGTCTGTTTAGACAACCCTCATTCTCTAGCTGTTTAGCTGATAATAGTGTCGTTTAGCACTTGGGTGTTCCTGGTCGGGAATCCCACCTCCTTTCTTGAGTAGCTCTTGGAGGAGACTTGTTCTATCTTGTCCACTATCAGGCTTGGGCCAAGCTTCATCTTCCAACCACAATTCAGATCCTGTTGAGGGTTTGATTTTTTTTGTAAGCTACAGCAGTGGAAGCTAAATCTATTCAGACCTAGGAAAATCTAGTGCCTCTTCTCAGTGAGTGTGTATTTTAACCTCCTGGAAGAGTGTATTGGATCATCAGAGCTGCATTTTTAGATCAAGGCATCAGGCCTAATCAATACTGAAGCTAACAACGCAGTTTTCCCTTCCATAATGTGTTATCTGCAGGAGGAGAGTTGCAGGGTGTTTTGATTGCTATTTGGAGGAGAGATCTCCGGTGATAGGATCCTCCCTTTCACTGTGGTGATACATGGATTGGCCAACCAATCCATGTTTGTTTCAGATATGATTTAATTATGTATTTATTTACTGTATAATTCCTGAATATTGTTGCAGATTTGTAATTCTAGATCTCAGATCTACTCCTGTACACTCATGTTTTGATCAAAACCCCAAGGGGAAATTGTAGAGGAACTCATCTAGTGTACAGATCTGATATAGATCTATATTTTTGCACACAGATCTGTTCTAGATCTTAAATGTAATATACAACTGCTTTAGCCCATAAAATAACGTTGTCAAGCTTGCAGTCTCAATATGTTGTTGCAGCCCCTCAATCTTGAGGGATTCTTTCTGTAAATATTTTGTTTCCACTGTAAATTGTATGAACCATGATATATATCTGATTGATGATTTCCATGCCATATTTCATCCATCACCTTCAAAAAATCACACTGCCTGTGCTTCAGTAAATTCTGCAGTAATTAAGTCATGGGGATTAGGCATTTTTAAGCTATATCGGGAGTGGTAGATCTGTTTAACATAGCTAGAACCATTTTTTTGTGCTGAAATTTGATATGTAAGTCTCTTATGACCTAAGCTACGATATCCCACCATCACTTTCCTTTATTTTTACGCTCATATATGAAATTAACCATTTTAGGGCATAAATTGCTGCTTTTCCCCAACTTTTGGCTCACAAAATGAAGTACAATTTGCTGCTGTAGCTTGGATAGACAAATATGTGTTTCTAACATTTCCTATGAGCTTATTTGATGCTTCATATCCATTAATAAGTTTATATATTGTTGTAGTCCCTCTTTGGGGCATCTTTTCAAGGAAACTATGCGTGGGAGATCTGTTTAACCCACCTAGAAGGATTCATTTTTGATACCCTCTTGGATTTATGACTTAGATACTCAAATATAAGGGATATAAGTGCTGTTTTTCATTTCTGTAGCAGCCATTATTGGAAAATGCGTTTTCGAGTCATTCCTTGCTAGTTGTTCTAGATTTGGAATATTACATACCCTCAACCTGAATTGGCTGAGCTAACTAAGTATACCTCACTCATTTAACTCGTACAAGCTGTCATGTGATATGGAATTAAAATTTACTTCTAAATTAATTAAGGGAAAATTAAACTAGAAGCCTCCTGGGTGCAATTTTCAATATTTTTTGTTGCCAATTTCAACACTCCCTCTCAGCAAGAAAGGAATTCAACTCTGTTGTCCAGGTAAATCCCCTCTGCAGACATAGGTGATCCCTTTATCCCTAGGGTGGGTCTAGCAACTACGGGAACATACTAACATCTACCTTCCTAGATTGCAAATGAAATTCAGAGCAAAGAAGATGGCCTACCCTATTCTGATGCTATGTTGTCATCTTCCGTCAAAGCTTTTGATCTGTCGCTCTTCTTAAGCTTGATATAAACTGATACCAACATTCTATTACCTGTACAGATAGTCAAGACAACACGACAAGCATAAAACCATGAAAAACATAAAACAATTACAACCTATCTAACTAATCAAGGAATGATAGAAATCTCATTATAAATGTAAACAAGAGTGGAAGATAAACATCAGATGCATTTTATTATGATAAAGACAAGGGGAGTTTACAACCAGGCCTTGATGTTGAGGCTCTCCTTCGGCAGGTCTGTATCCAAGCACGTTTGCAACACCCTCATGAACCACGGTCCAAGAGCTCACTATGTTCCCAATCACACTCTGCACTATTCTACCGAAGCTATAATTGCTTCTCTTCTATCTATGCTAACTTTTTCAACTATCTATTCAACTAGCACATCAATGGAAGATGGATATATTTATAGAGGAGAGGAGGAGGTTGGGATCCCCACAAAGGTGGGAGAGAGTCCTATCCTTTAGGAGAGTTCCAAGGGAGGTGGAAACTACTAACTAAAGGAGGGAGACCGTGGTTGTTTCAGTTCAACCACTCCCAATGACTCATCCTTGAGGTGGTTGGAATAGAACCTCTACCTCTATTTAAAAAAAAACATTCCATAAACAGCTTGGCGTGGGTGCTTAACTGGGATAGAGCGCCAATTGGCGCAGGCTCAGTGTTAATTTTCCAGCTTGGCGCCGTAGTGTAATTGGCTACTCGCGCCAAGGTAAAAACAAGGGTTTTTACAGTCCTGCTCAGGGAATTGTCAACAGGAGGAATATTTCTCTCATGTAAAGGGATGCAATGATGGTCTTTGCAAGGCATGACACTGCTTATTGGTCATAGAAATGACTCTCCAATGGGTGAGATGGGGATTTGAGGGAAAATGAAAAAATGATGTGTAATAGATGCCCCCTAAAGCATGAGGTCCGAACATGACTGAGGAGTGAAATTCTTTACAATTACGTGCAAGGAACCAAACGCTGCTGTCGGGAGGCCTGCAAATCAAGCATAGATACATATACATAACTGAAATCTCTGATGAAAATACATGAATCCATGGTATAGGTGCAACTATCCATCAAGAAGAGGATCATGTGAATGGATCCTCGGCATGGACACAACCATATGAATGAGGATCACATGAAATAGATCCACGGTATAAGCGCAACCATCCGTATAGAGAGGATCAAAACAAGAGAACCCATGGCATGTTCATAGAAATCCATCTAAAGAATCATGTATATAATCATGAATGACTCATGACTCCTCGCAACCTGGAATTTTGTGATCGAAGCCCAGGGTCTTGCGCTCCAACACCACCCATTCAAAGTACAAATTCCAACATGTGACTAGACGTGTCGAAGTCGAAAATCCTAGAAAATCACTTGATTACTGGTCAATGATGTGAACCGTTAACAAGTGCGAGAGAAACCACCAATAATGACAATGGCTCTCAAGGTACAACTAGTACAATCCACAGAATGTGAACAGTGAGCTGAAGTCGAACACCCGTGAAATCAATCGATTGAAGGCCGATGATATGAACCTGTCATCGAATGCGAAGAAATTTCCATTAGGGCGTGCAAGCTCTAAGGTACCAGAAAGGAGTCTCTAGATCAACTTTCCCAGATAATGAGTTGAAGTCGACAGGAAGAGATCCATCGAAGGAGGGTCATAATGAATCCCACATCATCGACATGAAATAGAGGATGTAATATGAGTGTGAATCAAGACTGAAACAAAGGATCAGGGAATGTAAAAACTGTAGAAGGATTTTCTCTTGAACATATCGGCGACATGACTCTGGAATTTGGTAGCATTTGACTCAAATAGGATCAGAGGTCATGTTGAAAAAACTGGTAATCGAATGAGAGGCAAACAGATTTCCCAAACCCTTGGAGGCAAAGTGACAGAATGAAGATATCCCAACCCGACATGAACTGCAGACAAGTGTCATGTTCAAGAGTGACATACTGCCGACACAACTGATGAAAAACTTCCATTTTCCCCCACCATTTTTGGCGAGTACCTCTTTATTTTTACACAAGCTTGAAGAGGATACCATATGCTTGTCATATAAGTTTGTCCTTCGGACAAATCTAAACTAGTACATTTTACGAGCCCTAGGAAGGAGGAACTCGGTTAATGTCATGGTGACGATTTCCGATTTCATCAGGGTTTAACGAGTGTGACAAAGGAAAAACTTGGTAACTTTTCATGTTTAGAGAGTTTGAAAAGAAGGCAGAAAAGAAAACTCCATCGTGGCCCTTTTCGTAAATAGTCTCTCAGATCCGAAAAGTTAGAAAACAATATCTGAAAGAACCTCTTAGTCGCGATAGGCTAAGGTAATCCTTTTTCGTAAATAATCTATCCCAGCCCGAAAAAGGGGTAAACGTATACTGAGTAGATATCGCTTCGCAGCCATTTAACGAGTTCGAAATGACAAGAGTTTCTTCAATATTTTCAATTTTAGAGAGTCAGAAAGGAGCTAAAAGTTGACTCCTCTTGGAGGAATGAAGGGTAGCAACTGGTTCCGGTGATGGTGGAACTACTCAGAACAAGTAAAGGTTAAGAGGTTGGCTAACAAAACCACTCATCGCAGCGGTTCCTCAGGAACGGGTAAAACAACCAAGTGAAGGCATATGATCAACCGAGCAGACGGTGACGAAGGAATGAGAAAACCAAGGCTCATCTAGCAAAACAAGCTGATAAAATGGCAATCACGAGAGGTAAAAT